>OY282558.1:385758651-386358651 GCA_958295665.1 Tipula vernalis | reverse complement strand
TAAAAATTTGGAAAAATCGTATCAAAAATTACCACCTGGGGAAATTTCAAGTTCAAAAATTGTAGGAAAAGCAAAACAAATACCCAAAATATCGGAACGTGTGATAAATTTGCCATTAAACAATTTTTTTTCGTATTTTGATGTGACCATTTAAGACATCTTACGTACACTAGTAAAACTAAAGATAAATTTAGCAAGTATTATTTTAATTTGTCAGAGCCAACTTTGATGTATTTTCAAAATGAAAGTTTGAAAAAATATATTTTAGAAATAATTTAATTTTAATATTTCTGCAATTAATATTTACTTAATACCAATATGGCCTTCTTGTATATTGTTCCTAAAGATATGTAGAGAACTTTTATATAAGCATTTGATACTATTTTTGCTTTTTTCATTGAAAAGCTTGAAGCTAAAAAACACTATTTTTACTATGGATTCCTATGAAAATCAGTGAAAAGTTATACCACTATAAAAGCATCTAAAAAATACGTCATTAAGATTATGGCTCTATACTCTAGAAGGCTCTGGTTATCCAAAACAAGTTGCAATTAAGCCGACAAGTTGAAAGTAAGCCGACAAAAATATTTAAATCTATTTACTTTTACATATGCGAAAAATATTACATCCCGAAAAAATGTAACGCTCAGTATTGCTATTAAATCCCAATTGAAATTTGCACATATGCTTATTACTCCAACTGAAAGTGATTTACAGATCGACTTAAAATATTTAACAAAAAACGTTTTCCCATTAGAAATTTTTTATAATTTTGATTTTAATTTAGAAAGCTTAAAATTCTACACATCGATTAAATATAAAGGCACAACATTTAAGATAGAATATTTCATTACCAGATCGAATCAAATGAATGTTGAACTTTACAAAATTCATGGTATATTTATTCAAGAAGAACTCTACCTCATAGTAAAGAAGTACTCCACTCTTTATCTCAAACATTATGTTTCGTACAAACTTTTATCTGAAAGTGGAAACTTTTTGATATATCCTGTGACATATTTCACTAGTCCTCCAATACATATTTACAAAACTAGGGTAGGTGATGTTGCTCGTGTACAAAAAATTTCTTTTAAATCATAAACAAAAATGTTTTAATGTAGAAAAATTATTATTTTATTATTTGGTTTTATTATATTTAGATGTATTTGATTTAATCATTTGTATAATAAAGATATTAAAATTAATTAAAATGGAATCTGAAGCGGAAGTAAATAATACAGGTTCTGTTTTCCGACAAGTGATATTAGAGTTATATAATGGACACCAGAGGCAGAAACACTTCAATCAGTATCCAACATTTCAAGCTACAGTGTAGCAAATGACGATGTCGACAAAATGTTTGATTTACTACAATCTTAGGGACTGGGACAACTATATGTTAAATTCAAATGTATAAGTAAAATTTTATTGTGAATATTTTTATTTTAATTATCTTATCTTTCTAGATCTTGCTAGTTTCTAGTAAGCTTACAATATTTAAAAATAAACCGATTAATTCTCTCTTTGAGAAAACGGAATTTGGTACAAGAGTTAAACTTGAGCACCACCTTTTATTATGGCAGAAACAGATCAATAATGTTTCACGTGACGAAATCGTTAAAAGTTCCTGCATCGAACCATCAAATGTTTCTGCTTCTTCAAAAGTTCTTTATGAAAAAACTGAAAATATGTTACCTACAATGGTAAACAAATATTTCAATAATTTAATTAAAGTTCGTTAGTTTAAAAAATATTTTTTGATGTAGTACGTGCAAAATATCCTCTGCGAATCAAGAAGCGGGGAAACTATCTTAAACTTTAAGGACAATAAATATAACGCAAATATTCACCGTGAAAATATTTGCTCGTTAGTAGTAGATTATTATCTAATTAAGAAAAATTTAAAACCCTCGGTCAAACAAATTGAAGCAATTGCCAAGGATATAATAAATTGCTTTCCTGGGGAAAATTTGGTATATACATATATATGTATGCTTTAAATTTTAGTTATAACTTTATTTAACGGTTTTGGATATTTTCAGAATACCTACTTCATCCATCGAGGTCACGACCTACCTATTGGGAAGCTTTCCAACAAATTTAACTATCAAGCCAAAAAAATCAGCCGGTTTACGAAAAAAGCGGCACCTAATATGACTCACACAATAAATCCACCACCACCAGTAAAACCACAAGTGGAAAAAACAGAAGTACAACGTGCTGCCAATTATATTAGCATAAAAAATGAACTGATTAACTTACCCAGTCCAAGAAATCTGTTATTAGAAAAATGACAAACTACTTCAAAAGATAGAATGCGCGAATTACAAAATAATAATGATCCATCACTTTCCGAAATTTTCAACGAATGGCCATTATATAAACATCTTTTGGGCCGGAACTCGTAAGTATAGAAAATTTAACGTTTATTTAGCTGAAAACTTTAACAAATTCGTCTTACAGATAAACATTGATTTTCACACATCATATCCTAACTGCCAGAGTCTTTATTCGAAGTGGAATGAGTTCCTTCAAAAAATTCCGAGAATTGTTGAGACAAATCTAAAACATGCCGGATACAAGAAAAGTTTCTTAGATATTTTTACAAAAAACAAAACGAACTTAATTCTGGTAAGAAATTGCATTATTTGTATAATCATTCATATATTGCCCCTTACTCTAGCATCATAAAATTGAAGTTCTGTTTTTTTAATCCCCGCTTCCTTTTTGAATTTTTATTGAAAAAACAAAAATAACATACAATTTTAAATTCTGGAATACGGCCTATTGTTACTGTATGTAAACTTTATGTATTGAATGTTTAATTAATGCTTAGTTTAATATATCTTAAGATTATTATAAAGACGGAAAAATTCCATTTTTAATAAATTTTTTTTTTTTTTTTTTTTTTTTTTTTTTTTTTTTTTTTTTTTGAATGTCCGAAACCGGTCTTGAATTTTAAAAATAAATAATATATCACAAAAAGAAAGTTAATTGTTTTAATTAATTAATTTTATGAAAATTCATTTATATATGTGTTTTCATATAATAATATCTTAAGATGTAGGAATTCCCACAGATACT
The DNA here is from genome assembly GCA_958295665.1 of Tipula vernalis. Classification (NCBI taxonomy): domain Eukaryota; kingdom Metazoa; phylum Arthropoda; class Insecta; order Diptera; family Tipulidae; genus Tipula; species Tipula vernalis. Next base: position 386,355,567 of record OY282558.1, on the reverse strand, counting down.
TATAATATTGAAATTATTAATATTCTAAGTTTACTTTTACCATCGTCAACAATGACTACAAGCCTAAAAACAAAAAATGCTGTCAAATATTCAGTAAAAGATAGCCAAAAATCATTTGTGCTTTGGTTTGAGACATTGGCAGAAATGGAAATAGAGCTAAACAAAATCAAATCAATGAATATGATGAATAAGACGCCCATTCAGCCATTATTATTGTGCATAGGAAAGCCTGCTGATGCTGTTCAATTTTTAATAATAGTAGATGGAGTAAAATTTATTTGTGTTAGTTTTTTGGAAGCACTTGACATACATTTCAAATTATATCAAATTTTCTAACTGGAATATCCTAAGCCATGTTATAACGTATGGCTGTTTATTCAGCTTTACTTTTATAAAATAAACACAAAATATGATAAAAATGTACCATCAATTATTACGTTGATAAGCGATCTCGAAAATAGGCCGCAATAGGTAAGCTTTTAATAAAAAATATAATCTTAATTTAGTGAAATTACATTATAATATTATTTTATAATTTGTCTATAGTTAAATTTGATAATATTGTATGAGTTTGAATTAATAAAATAAAGGTTTCATGAATATATATACAGGAATAAATAAATGTTGTTTTATTTGTTGTGCTCAGAACAAATTTGTATATTTCTAGTTAAATTCCATTTATAGATAATATATATATATTATATATATATATATATATATATATATATATATATATATATATATATATATAGATATATATATAGATATATATAGATATCTATAGATATATATACATGTATATATATACATGTATATATATATATATATATATATATATATATATATATATATATATATATATATATATATATATACATGTATATATATATATATATATATATATATATATATATATATATATATTATATATATATATATATATATATATATATATATATATATATATATATATACATGTATATATATATATATATATATATATATACATGTATATATATATATATATATATATATATATATATATATATATATATGTATATATACATGTATATATATATGGCTAGCATTGGTTTTAACTGTCTCAGTCAAAGTGGCGCCATTTATTTCTTGGTGTGGAAATATTAATAACTAAAAATCGCTGTATTAAATCTTCCTTTTCCAAAATTTGCCACCGTCGCCTGTCAAGTGAGACAGCTAAAACCAATCCGTGCCTATATATATATATATATATATATATATATATATATAAGTTAAGACAACATAATGACCATCGTCATCAATATTAACATCATTCAACATGTATAGTAAAATCGCAACATTGTATATTTTGCATAGAAGTAAAATTCCTAACACTCAAATTTCATTTATTTTCACATAAATATAATTTCTGTAATTTTCCATAAAACTTCTTTAATCAGCATTTTTGCAATATAGAAGTTTTGTAATTGAAAAATTGTAAAGATATAATTAGTTTTAAGAAAGATTTAGAATAAAACGGACATAGTCCAAATAAAAAACATTTTTTTTAAAGATTAATGAATTATTAATCTTAACTGGCGCCGAAACAGTGAGTTAAGTGAAAGTGAATAGTGTAAAAGTTCAAGTTATTATTACCGTGAGAACATAATAACAGGCAAAAGACAACTAATCCCACGAGAACTTAGGAATTTTGTCTGCGAACGTAATAAAATACGGATATACCCACGAGAACATAGCCAATTTTATTACACACTACCGTGAGTGAATATCGTACCGCAGTAGGCCGCCAGCAAGCATAAACGCTAGCAGCTAAAAAGGAAATTATGGATCATCCGGACACAAGTAGCTGACTCAAGTGTACAACACCCGGAGTGCACTTAAAATACCTCTGAGGAAACACTAATCCTCAGATCAAGAATTACCCCGGAGAAATTCCTCAAAAATAATGAAAATAATAATTTTGTAAGTACAAGTAATAAAATCGTAATAAAAACGCTTAATAATTAATAAAAATAAAAAAAAGTGAAAATTTATAAAGAGTATAATATTCAATTAATAATCAATTAACAAATTAATACAGAAAAAGTGAAAATTTATAAAGAATAATAATATTCAAGTAATAATAATATAATAATAAAACATATAATAATAATAAAATAATAAATATTCATTCGAAATTCAAAACTTATTTAAAAACAAAATTGCAAAAAGTGTAAAAATGGAAGAAATTCAAACAACAATAAGACAGTAGACGGGGGCACTCAACGCCCAAATCGAATTAAATAAAAAATTGGAAAGAAGACTTGGCCAATTATAAAATCAAGTGGAAAACAAAACACCAAATAATACAACACTCGTGGCACCCAGAACAGAACAGGAGCTTAAAGACATCGGCAAACTACCAGACTGCGTCAAAGAACTACAAGTTTTTGACGGAAATCCATCACATTATGTGTCATGGATATACAGTGTAGAAAGTATCCTAAAAGACTACGAGATAGTGAAGGATAAACCTGTATATAGAGCCATATTACAAAGTATAAGACAGAAAATACGAAGAACGGCGGACCCAGCTCTCTTATCATATAACATTTTGGACGAAAATTGGAGTGCGATAAAAGGATGTTTATCGCTACATTATGCCGACAAAAGAGATGTGAGGACACTCGAATATCAATTGGGCAGCCTAACTCAGGGAAAGAAAAGTATCGACGAATTTTACGAAACGGTAAACCATCAACTATCCCTCATTATCAACAAAGTTAAAACTGAAAACTACAATGCAGATACCATGACAGTGCTGATAGACACATACAGGAATCGAGCATTGGATGTCTTCATTAGAGGTTTAACTGGGGATATATCAAGAATGCTAACAATTCAGAGACCGACAAATCTCCCAGAGGCGTATTCATCATGTCTGGAGATACAAAATCTCAATTTTCGGAGTATGCCAATACACAATAGGAATTTTAACAATTCAATCACGATTCCCGTAAACCAAATCAATGCGAATAGAGTTCAACAATACACGAAGCCGATACCGCTACCAAGAATATCGCTGCAACAGAGGAATATGGGGTACAGTATGCAGTATCAAGAACCATACCAGCAACAACCATATCAGCAACAACCATACCAACAACAGCAATATCAACAGCCATACCATCAACAACAAAATTACCTTGTATCACCACCAGCAAGGCCGCAATATCCAAAACCACCAACACCGATGGAGGTGGACGAATCTATAAAAACCAGGAAGGTCGATTACATGAACCGACCAAATAATTATCCGAACCCAACCTTCAAGAGAGAACAAAAATCGGATATCAATGAAAAAGCTCAGAAACAACAAAGAGTATTTCACCTGGAACAGGAAAACGACGAAGACCCGTATGAAGAATATATTAGTAATTACGACGACAACGAGAAAGAAGTCTCAGATGTAAACGATGAAATAAATTTTATAGAGGAGGCCTACATAGAATACCAGTGCCGCAATAATAAAATATTAAAGTTCCTCATAGACACGGGCGCAAATAAAAACTTTGTAAAAAAGGAACTCGCTAAGGGTGCTCAGCCCATAAATAAACCATTCACCGTTAAATCAGCTGGAGGTGATATACAAATAAAACAGAAAATAACCGCACCTATATTCAAAAAATTTGGAAATAATATGCAAATAGACTTCTTTATATTACCGAACCTAACTTCATTCGACGGTATAATTGGGGATGATACCTTAAAAAAAGTAGAGGCGATGATAGACAGGAGACAAAATATCTTAACCATCTTTTAAATTTAAAAAAAAAATCTTTTTTTGGGTCAAAAAATCTTTTTTAATTTTTTTTCTATTAATTTGCAAGAAAGTACGCTCCACGTTCGCCGTTGCCGCAGGAATCGTTAAAATGGCCATATTAGTTCGCTTCAAATTAGGAAAACATAAACTGCATCGAACCATTTTGAATTCAAAAATCGTTCAGTTTTAATTCTGAAAAATTGAACAATTTAATTTGCCAATTCATCATCGGAAATTTGGAAGTAATCCTGATTAATGATGTTAGGAGAAAAGACAAAGGTTTTTTTTGTTTTCAAAAGAAATTTTGAACAACTTAGGTTTTTTTATTTAATATGCAAGAGAATCTTAAGCCTGTTATCATTGTCCCCAAAATTAATTTCATTAATTAGGTGATTACATATGGTAACTTCAAGTAAACCTGTTGATAGTGGAATCGAAACTCTACTTCATCGTTTGATGATAGTAAAAGGGTGGTTATTTGGATTTCCTACTTGTGTAATAATGAACCGTATATTTAGAAAACGTATTACATATTTCTTAAAACATCTGGAAAAGCTTGCTGTTAGAAAAAACGGATTTTAGATAGACTCAAATTAATTTAAAAAAAATCTTTTTATTTTGAAGAAAACCTTTTTATCTTTTTCACTGGCAAAAAATCTTTCAAAAAAAGATAAATCTTACGATCTGGCAGCACTGATCAACAACAATGAAATGTGAGACAACCATTTGGACGAAGAAACAAAGCTAAAATTAAAAACCATGATCAATAAATATCTACCACTCTTTGGAGCCATTGGAGACCAACCGACCATTGAAACGAACGTGAGGGCGGAGATCAAAACTACTACGAATGACCCGATCTACACAAAATCGTATCCATACCCGATCAACATGAGGGCCGAAGTGGACCAACAAATAAAACAACTACTCAATGACGGCATTATAAGACCATCGAAAAGTCCGTATAATTCACCCATTTGGATTGTAGAGAAGAAAATGGATGCATCGGGATTACAAATAAAGGAATGGAAACCCGGAATTACAAATAAAGTAGCGGACGTACTATCAAGACTGAAGTTGGAGGTCAATACACTTTCGTCATCAAGCGATGAGACCGTACATAGTGCAGAAGAAGATGGCACACAACTAATTCCGCATTGCGAAGCCCCAATAAATGTTTTTAAAAATCAATTAATAATATCCGAGGGAAACGAAATTTACGCTTATGAGGAACCACACCAGAACTATCATAGGCATTACATCTCCCTGTCAGAAGATCAGACAAGGGAAAAACTCATCAAATATCTGAAAGAAAGACTGCACCCAACATCTGTAAATGGAATCAAAATTCCGGAAGGATATCTCCAGCTACTTCAGGAAATTTACGCAGAACATCTGAACAATTACAAATTGCGGATAACACAGAGGATAGTAGAGGATATCCGCAATGAAGATAATAAATACCGCATTATACAAGAAGAACACAGAAGAGCGCACCGAAATGCAAGGGAAAATAAGGAACAAATACTAGAAAAGTATTATTTCCCTCAGATGACCAGTTTAATAAAAAAATATACGCAGAACTGCGACATATGCAACCAAAATAAATACGACCGTCACCCTAATAAACCGCAACTCAAGGAAACACCAATACCAACGTATCCTGCAGAAATTCTACACATCGACCTAATCGACATGAAAGGCGAGAAGTTTATAACATGCATTGATAAATTTTCGAAATTCGTCAAACTATTTCGCGTCAAGGACAGAACATCAGTACATATGAGAGACAAAATTATCAAAATCCTGCATTATTTCACAACACCCAGAATAATGGTTATGGACAATGAAGCAAGCTTCATCAGCCCCATCATTGCGGATTACCTAAGAACACTAGGAATTCAAATTTACTTAACACCTACACAAAAAAGCGAAGTAAACGGAACAGTAGAAAGGGTTCACTCCACCATAATCGAAATAATCCGATGTCTGCAAAATGAATACAAGGATTTCACGACTAAAGAATTGGTCAATATAGCGGTTGATAGGTACAACAACTCAATACACTCTGTCACCGGAAGGAAGCCTAGTGACCTATTTTTTGGACGGACACAACGTGTCAATTATCAAAATTTATTAAACTTCAAGGAGAAAGTAAATGAAAATGTAATACAAAGGATCAGAAATAATCAGAGGCTTAAATTACAAAGAGAGAACTTGAAAAAGAACGTGCCAAGAACATACGAAGTTGGAGCACCAATATACACAGCTGTTAAACAAATTCAGGAAAAAACTAAACCTAAATTTCGAAAAGAAATCGTGGCGAAGGATAATAGAGTCACCGTGACCACACTTTCGGGAAAAAGAATTCATAAAACTCATATCAAAAACTCACCAACTTAAATCACTTTACGTATATCTTTCCAGCTCATGTCTATGGACAATAACGACATCTTTGAGCATACACAAGTATGACACTCCAATAGTCTCTGTAAAACAAGGAAATGGAAATATAATAAGCGGGAACTTCAACATCATACATCAGATTGACCTGCAGAATTATGTGGAAATATTAGCAAACATCAAATCGGAATTAAAAGGAATCGATTCAACAAACATCATGAAATCTCAACTAACATACCAAATCAATGAAACAGAAAAACTACTGGAAGAACTTCAAGGTCAACCTTCGAGGGCGAAACGAGCAATCAACTGGATTGGCTCTGCTTGGAAGTGGATCGCCGGCTCTCCAGATGCAACTGATTGGGACGAGATCCTTAAAAGCTAGGACCGGATCATTGAGAACAACAACGAGCAGTATAGAATAAACACTGCCATAACGAACAAGATTCAAAAGCTTCTCGGTCAACATAACGAAATATTGCTACATCTGGATGACCATACAAACGAGGTTTTTCAACAAATGATGTTCAATCGACTACAAATAGTTAAAGAAGAAGTAAAAGAAATTGTAGGAGCTACGCAACTTGCTAAAGGTGGGATAATCAATTCCAACTTATTAGACAAAGACGAAATTGGGCGTCTAGTGGCAGAAATCGAAACCTTACCCTACGCTAACGAAATCGAAGCCATCGAATATGCCGAACCTGCAATGATCATCAAAAACTCAACGATTTTATACGTCATATCAATCCCTAAAACGAGCAAAGAAGAATTCCATCACATCAAAATAAAATCTACAATAAAAAATAACAAACAAATTTATTTGGAATACAACGAAATCCTTATAAACTAACAAAACATATATGGGATTATTGACAAATGCCAAACCAGGAGAGAAACCATTAATTGTGACCTCGGCCAACTACAAGAATTGAAAAAAAACATTGTATTACCCAATTACTGAAGGGATTGGAAGCCGGGTGTGAATTTACATTCAATGAAAAGGAATTAATAGAACCCATAACTGAAAACACTATCTTCCTAAACAACTTTCATGGCGCAATAACATATAATAATTCAGTCAAACATCTAGAAGGCAATTATTTAGTTCAATACCAAAACGAATCAGTAGAAATAAAAGGATGGATCTTCACCAACAAAGAAATGAGAACATCTCAAATACTACCACCAGTATTGCAAACAAATATTACCGAACAAGGGATGAAACTTAATCTGGAATACCTACATGACCTACATGTAAACAACATAGGGAAACTCCAGAAGTTATCAACATACCATCAGATAAATAATGTTACGGACACTATCATCATAATTACCATAGTTATAGTAATTATAGAATTTGTAATAAGATCAAGGAGCCGCAAAGGAATAGCCCTGTTCAAGAACAACGAAGTGACCAATCAACATCCTGTACCGCTTGGGATACAACCAGTCGAGCTGAATTTTTAAATCCACGGGACGAGGATTTTTAGAGGGGGAAGAGTTAAGACAACATAATGACCATCGTCATCAATATTAACATCATTCAACATGAATAGTAAAATCGCAACATTGTATATTTTGCATAGAAGTAAAATTCCTAACACTCAAATTTCATTTATTTTAACATAAATATAATTTCTGTAATTTTCCATAAACTTCTTTAATCAGCATTTTCGCAATATAGAAGTTTTTGTAATTGAAAAATTGTAAAGATATAATTAGTTTTAAGAAAGATTTAGAATAAAACGGACATAGTCCAAATAAAAAACATTTTTTTTAAAGATTAATGAATTATTAATCTTAACTTATATATATATATATATATATATATATATATATATATATATATATATATATATATATATATATATATATACATATATATATATATATATATATATATATATATATATATATATATACATATATATATATATATATATATATATATATATATATATATATATATATATATATATATATACTCGTATATGTATATATGTATATATATATATATATATATATATATATATATATATATATATATATATATATATATATATAGATATATATATATATATATATATATATATATATATATATATATATATATATATATATATAGATATATATATATATATATATATATATATATAGATATATATATATATATATATATATATATATAGATATATATATATATATATATATATATATATATATATATATATATATATACATATATATATATATATATATATATATATGTGTATACTAGATGACTTTAAATCTTTGCAAATTTTACCTATATGCTAGGTTATCTTCAAAATCACATATGCTAAATTCACTTAGCTCCGCTAACCTTTTGTGTTGGTTTCACTAAGCTAAATTGCTAATTTTACCGAATTTGAATTAGCTGCATTGTAAAATTCGGTATGGAAATTTTACCAATTTTACCCTGTTTATTTCAGAGCTAACCTAATATAACATAACAGCCATATCCTGTAACTTAACATTTAAGGGAAATTTGCTAATCACAAATATAAAACATTACCCTTGTGCTCAGATAAAACCGCTTATTATTTAAGGCAAAACATTTTCTTTGCATTTTGTAAAGATTACGATTTAATTTTTTGTTAATATGGCTTAGCGCTAAGTAAGCTGAGTTTTAACTTTTTTTTAACTGATTTAGCTGGTCTTTTTTCTTAAATACGCCCTATATTTTCTTTCAGTATACTTCTAACAACTACACCATTACTTGAGCATGAGTAGTTGCGAGTAGATAAAAGTACTTGTGAGTAGTTTGCTAACGCCAATGAAACACGCTTAGTGTGAAAAGTAAAAAATTAAAATGAATTTTAAGTGACAGTAATAAAATTCAAATAAAATGGGAATTTTTCATCTAAAAGATTCTAAAAATAATTTCGAAACTTCTTAGTTTTTGTCGTATAATCTGAAGATTTCAAAGTTACGCAACAAAGTTGTAACCCTTCACTTAAATCGACCATCCGGTATAAGGAATTATACTCGATTAATATGGATTATACTCGAACTTATAGTTACCACCGCCATACTAACAATATTGCTACTGTCAAACATATACCGCAGTTCACTTAATTCTATCATTTAATTTGGGATAGCGAAAACTCACGACGAAAAATTTAATTTATGTTTCATGTTAATGGAACAACAACTATCAAATTACTATAAAATTCCAAAAATTCAATAATACAACTTTTAAGTAACTAAATAAACAAAAACTAATTCTTATTTCAAATATAACAAAAACAACATATTACGTTCATTAAACAATCGACCTAAAATATTCAAATATACAGAAAAAAAAAAACAGGGCAAACGGCACAAAAACCAACAAGATTTTCTTTACCTGTAACTAATTGTATTAATCGGTTACGAGCTTTTCTGTTATAATCCTCAATTTTAACAAGCCTAATAATTACCTTAAGTACAAAATGAAAAAATAATACAAAATCTTAATGAAGTAAATCACAAGAAACCAACAAAATAAAAGGAAAATAAAAAATAAAAATTAGGCAAAAAAATTACTGGAATTATTTAATTAGTCCTTAACAAATTTAAGTTTTATATTTTCTTTCTTCACTTTTTTTTTTTTGTTTTTCTTTTGAGGTTAATGAAAAAATGTGTGCTTGTGTTGCCGGTTCTCTACATGTACATTTTTTTTTTACTAATCTAATTTAAACTAACTATGTTGAAGAAGAAAATGTGTGTTTCTTTTGTAAGTAGATTTCTTATTTCTATTAATTATAATAATAGGAACAAAAAAAGAAAATAGACTCTTGTAAAAAGGAATAAGTAGAGCAAAAAAAAAAAAGAACAAATTACTGAACCAATTTGTTTTTTGTTTTGTTGTCAATGGCAAAGGTAATTTTTTCCTTTATTTTTTGTGTTTAAATTTATTTTCTGTTTTGGTTGCAATTTCGTCATAGCGCCTTTTTAAAATAATGTACCTTGTTAGTCGTTTTTCTAAAGAAAACTTTTGTTTCTTGGAAATTACAAAGTTTAACATCTTTTATATAGGTAACCAAAATTATAAATTTAACGCGAATTATTTGTGGTAAATTTATTGCTTCAAATTTTTTCTTAATTTCCAACTTATTAACCTTCGTTATTCTTCTCGATTGTTGATGGAATTGATTTTTATCAAAAACAGTAAAAACAAAGTCAAGCTTCCACTTCCAACGAATGATCAATAACAGCACGTCTTCACGGTGTTAAAAATTGCCGCTTCTGATTGGTTGATCTAACTATAAAATTTTTCCAATTTCTTTGTAAATTTTACAATCACTGTTTAGTAGTTTGTTGGTGAGAGTAGTGATAAATATTCATAAAATGAGTGGTTTTTTCATTCAGCAACAACTCTTTTGGAGGCTTTATTCCATTTTAATTCCCTTTTCATCTTACTTAATCAGCTTCTTGACATCATTTGAACATTTTCTCATTTTGTACTGGGGGTGAACTTCCGAGCTGCCGACTGAATATATTCATTGAGGTGTTCTACTGCTCGATCTATATCATTCTTTGTCTTTATTTTAATGCCTGTGCTTAGTCTCTTTGTTACCCTATATAAAAAAAAATTAGTTAAAAACCTAACCCTCTCCTATATATTTAAATGGTAATATTTATGTCAGCGACCCGTAAATGAATTATTCTTTGGGTAACTACTTCACAATCTATCAAAAGCGTTTCTATAAGTTAAATTTAATATATTAATTTAATTTATTTTAGTAAAACAAGGTAGCAATATTCTGTTTGACCTATAGATACTTTTGACAATTCACTACGTTTGACAAATAAGGAAAACGGTCAATAAAGTATTATGTTTAGAAATTTATTGCATTAATGTGATTTGTCAATAAATTTGCCGTTCAGTCCCAATTTCATGTGGAAAATCCCAGAAAATTCGAGTTTCTAACTAAATCTGCATTATCGACAAGATTGTTACGATTTTGAAATACTCACTAGATATCCATATTATAATTGTATAATTTATTCTGTTGTAACAGTCTTATGCCGAGTTCACACCGCATGCCAGTTCGCCGAAAACACAACCGTTTGCGACTTTTGGGCGAAAATTTTTCAACATTTATGTCTTTTTTGTATTCTCTCCTAGTTTAAAAATTGTTTAATGTTTCCTCGGAAGTGGATAAAAATTGTTTTCGTTGATTGATATCGATGATTGATAACGAAATTTAATATTTTTTGTATAACCATTGATCAGTGTCGCAAATAGTAAAGTAAATTCGATGTTTATTTGTAAATAGCAAAAATTTTCGATCATCCCCTTTGGAAGGTAGTCGTAGAGAAAATTAAGCATCGTTTCCAAAATGTTTGTAATTATTATTGTAGAAATGAGAATTTTAAACAACATTTTGGCGAAAAAACTCAATATAAAACCTATATGACAGGATCCCAAGACGTCGCTGGGTTTTCCACGCCAAAGCAATAAAGTTTAATCAAATTTGGTCTGATGGTTTTTCGAATCATCGAAGACAAACGTATACTCTGATATAATATATTATAATAGATTATAATAGATAATCCCAAAAAATTGAAAAATTGATTTGTATTTATTAAAAAATAAACGTACAAACCTTATTTTGCATAAGCGAATTACTTATAAACATATATCCGAATCGATTAGGTTCATTAATCTTCTCTTTAGATGTAAACAAAAAAAAACTATTCATAAAAAAATCCCTCCCCGACAAAACTCACAAAAACAAATTCAATTTTCCAATCATTTTCCCCAATTAATCCAAATTGATTTATTTATCAACATTCAATAAACATATCTTATCTCTGTATTGTTCGCCCTACATCTCTCACTGGATATATGTATGCTTATTTGTGTGGGTACTTTGTGTACCATATTCTGGAAATAAATTGACGAGACATATAAGAAAATAAATCAAACTGTTTTACAAATTTCTTCTATGTCTTCTTATTATTTCGTTATTGTGTTTGTTGTTTTCACTTTTCAATTTTTTTTTTCTTTATTTAATGCTATTTATTTTTAGAAATAAACAAAAAATAAAAAAAGAGCGGCAAAAATAAAGAAGTCGACTGATTTCTTACCTTGTCAATGACAAATAGGACAAATTGATAAGAATCCTAAAGCGATCAATATTTATATAAATGCACAAAAACTATCCACAAACAAACGATGGAAATAATAAACCGTGTTGGAAAAACCAAATTGGAAAGATAGAGGAAAACTGAAACGTAAAATAAAACTGTCAAGGCAATAAGGAAAATAGGAAATAGTTTTCTACTTTTCAATATATGGGTAACTATACTTTAATTTTATAGTAAAGGTTTCTCTTACAGTTGTTGAATATTAAAGTAAAAAGTAAACTGTAAAAAGTAAAGAGTATAAGTAAAAAGTAAAAAGTAAAAAGTAAAAAGTAAAAAGTAAAAAGTAAAAAGTAAAAAGTAAAAAGTAAAAAGTAAAAAGTAAAAAGTAAAAAGTAAAAAGTAAAAAGTAAAAAGTAAAAAGTAAAAAGTAAAAAGTAAAAAGTAAAAAGTAAAAAGTAAAAAGTAAAAAGTAAAAAGTAAAAAGTAAAAAGTAAAAAGTAAAAAGTAAAAAGTAAAAAGTAAAAAGTAAAAAGTAAAAAGTAAAAAGTAAAAAGTAAAAAGTAAAAAGTAAAAAGTAAAAAGTAAAAAGTAAAAAGTAAAAAGTAAAAAGTAAAAAGTAAAAAGTAAAAAGTAAAAAGTAAAAAGTAAAAAGTAAAAAGTAAAAAGTAAAAAGTAAAAAGTAAAAAGTAAAAAGTAAAAAGTAAAAAGTAAAAAGTAAAAAGTAAAAAGTAAAAAGTAAAAAGTAAAAAGTAAAAAGTAAAAAGTAAAAAGTAAAAAGTAAAAAGTAAAAAGTAAAAAGTAAAAAGTAAAAAGTAAAAAGTAAAAAGTAAAAAGTAAAAAGTAAAAAGTAAAAAGTAAAAAGTAAAAAGTAAAAAGTAAAAAGTAAAAAGTAAAAAGTAAAAAGTAAAAAGTAAAAAGTAAAAAGTAAAAAGTAAAAAGTAAAAAGTAAAAAGTAAAAAGTAAAAAGTAAAAAGTAAAAAGTAAAAAGTAAAAAGTAAAAAGTAAAAAGTAAAAAGTAAAAAGTAAAAAGTAAAAAGTAAAAAGTAAAAAGTAAAAAGTAAAAAGTAAAAAGTAAAAAGTAAAAAGTAAAAAGTAAAAAGTAAAAAGTAAAAAGTAAAAAGTAAAAAGTAAAAAGTAAAAAGTAAAAAGTAAAAAGTAAAAAGTAAAAAGTAAAAAGTAAAAAGTAAAAAGTAAAAAGTAAAAAGTAAAAAGTAAAAAGTAAAAAGTAAAAAGTAAAAAGTAAAAAGTAAAAAGTAAAAAGTAAAAAGTAAAAAGTAAAAAGTAAAAAGTAAAAAGTAAAAAGTAAAAAGTAAAAAGTAAAAAGTAAAAAGTAAAAAGTAAAAAGTAAAAAGTAAAAAGTAAAAAGTAAAAAGTAAAAAGTAAAAAGTAAAAAGTAAAAAGTAAAAAGTAAAAAGTAAAAAGTAAAAAGTAAAAAGTAAAAAGTAAAAAGTAAAAAGTAAAAAGTAAAAAGTAAAAAGTAAAAAGTAAAAAGTAAAAAGTAAAAAGTAAAAAGTAAAAAGTAAAAAGTAAAAAGTAAAAAGTAAAAAGTAAAAAGTAAAAAGTAAAAAGTAAAAAGTAAAAAGTAAAAAGTAAAAAGTAAAAAGTAAAAAGTAAAAAGTAAAAAGTAAAAAGTAAAAAGTAAAAAGTAAAAAGTAAAAAGTAAAAAGTAAAAAGTAAAAAGTAAAAAGTAAAAAGTAAAAAGTAAACAGTAAAAAGTAAAAAATAAAAAGTAAAAAATTTTTTGGTACAAAACAATTTTTCTCGACGTGTAGAAGGTCCCTGAGCCGGAAATTGTAACAAAAATGTCCGTTCGTCTGTCTGGATGTATGGATCCATGTCTGTCTGTTCCTATGGTATCTCGAGAACAGCTTCCGATTTTGATTTGTTTTTCGAAAATCTATTTCGATTGACGAAGAATTGAAATGCTTTTGGAAGGTGTACGTCGAGAGGATCGGATACCTGCCATAAGAATGGACGCAAAACCATGTGGTGATATAACCAAGTATACCAATTTCTGATAAATGTCGGTTTGAAGAGTGAGTTCGGCGTTGAGTTTGCGATTGGTTTAAGAGTTAAATTGTGTTCCACTTGCGGATTGAAAGAGGTTGAGTGAAAGTTGAGCTAGGGTTGGATTAGGGTGTAGTGGACAATTGATTAATTGATTATACATACATGCAGATTTGAGGTTTGAGTTGGGCGTTGAGTTTTCAGTTGACTTGAGGTTTGAGTTTGGTTCCATTTGCGATTTGAGTTGGTGTTAAGTGGAAGTTTAGTTGGGGTTAAGTGGGAGTTTAGTTTGGGTTGAGTTAGGCCTTAGTAAGCAGTTCAGCTGTGGATTTAATTGTGTGTTGAATTAAGGTTAGCTTGAGCTGACTTCATGTATGCACATAGTTTTTGAAACTGTGTTGATTTGCGAGTGGAGTTGAGCATGAGTTAGGAGTCGTTTTAGAACTGGATTGCAGGTCGAGTTAAGATTGAGCTAGATTTGGACAACGACAGAGTTGCGGTTGCGGATGAGTTTGAGATGAGTTGGGATTGAGTTGAGTATGTATCAACATTTAAATTGGAAATTTATTTAGACTTGTGTTGAGTTGGGGAGGTTAGCGTGAGTTGAGTTAATGTACGAATGTAGTTTTCGAGTCTCGTTGATTTGACTACTGTGAGCTGGACGTCGAGTTTGGCGTTAAGTTTGTAACGAGTAGTATATTCATTTTGAAATTCGATATGAATAAAACCCGTGCAGACTCTTCCTCGGCTCATCCACGCAGCATATTTCTGCCGGTTAGCTCTTTGTGCTGGTATTACGGTTAATATCGAATAGTTATAAACATTCAAAAAAATACAGTAACTTAAATAAGTGGCTAACATCGCTAAATTCAAACGAGTGATGCTGAAGAAAATGTTTTAAATCTTGGATACAGTTGGTTGAGTTGGAAATTATGTTAGGAACTAAGTTGGGGTGGAGTTGAGGTTTATTGAAGAGTTCAGTTGTGGATTTATAAATTTGGGGATTGAGTTGGACATTGAGTTTGGGGTAGACTTGAGGGCGGATGTTGTTTTTGGGTTGATGTTTATTAGGGTTGGGTTGAGGTTGAGTTGAAGTCCATTCAGCGGTTCAGTTGGAGCAGTTTTTGCAGTTTTTCGGATGCTGTTGATTTAAGGATTCAGTTGAGCGTTTAGCTTGGGGTTGAGTTAAGAGCTTAATTGGGGTTAAGTTCAAGTTTTAGGGTTGAGTTATATTTGAGTTTAGAGTTTGATTGTGTTGATGTTCAGTTAGGGTTGAATAGGCTTTGAGTTGAAGGTGATTTGGATTTCAGTGAGGGTTTGGTTGGGGCTATTTGTGGCGTCGATTTGAAGGATTAGTGGGAGGTTAGATTGAGTTCATATATGCTTGTAGCTTTCGAATCGAGTTGATTTCATTGAAGAAGCCGTTGGGTTGAGTAGAGAATTGAGAGTTTGAATTAGGGATTAATTTAGGACCTGATTTAATTTTCAGCAACAAAGTTCAAAATATCTATAACGAATGAAGGATTTCCTAGTATTAGTACACAAAAAAAGAAAAGAACAAAAATACATAAAATCGTGAAACGACTTTTATAAAAAGAAAAAAAAAATGTTTGTCTCGATTTTCTCGAATTACCTCTATATCTCCTATTCCTATGTCTATATTTTTATAAAGAGCTCTTTGAGCCTTATCAAACGTTATTTGGCCTATTAACGATCGTCCATCCATTATTAAGATATAAATTGAAATCTGAGCAACAAAAAAAATTCAGTGTTTTCCTATTTTCTCCACTTCAGAGGCGACAATCTCCAGAAAAAAATATATTTCGGCCAAAATTTTAGTCATTTTTGAGATGTTAGCGACCACTTCAGGCACAACTCACCAGAACTATTCATATATTATCTGAATCTCAATTCATATATTCACTGTTCTTCCTCGATCTAACGGGACGTGCATCACTTCTCTAGCTCTACACATTTCCATTGCATCAAAACCATGAAATACTGAAGCTATAGGCTGAGCAGTTTTGATGGAGAGGGTTTGTCAGAAATAACATACGAAAAGATCGTAATTTGAATCTTAAAATGAAATAAATATCACTATAAGAAAGTTTCACAAAAAAGGAGGCAATCAATCTCCCGTTAAATAATATTTCATCTCCTTCTTCTTTGATGAAATTGCGATTTATTTCTTAATTCAAATTCAATCATGCCAATTTTATTTCTTTTTTACAAGAACATTTTAAATGGAGAGCTTAATATTTAACTGCCTGGGTTTGGTCCAGCTAAACATTTAGCTGAAGGCTAAATATTTCTATGTAAAAAAATATAATCAACTTCCATTTGTATTATGGAATAAAACGCAATTTCATAAAACAAGAAAGGGAAGAAATATTTTGTGAAACGAGGCATTAGAAGTTATTCGTAAAAGCGGAGCTAGCAAACCAAATTAAAGTGAAATTTTGACAGAGTCGAGGTTGAATTCAAAAAGAAAACCAATTTGTTTAAAGTTTGGGGAAAAATGGGGTAAGAAACAATAAAAATGGGGTAAGAAACAATTTTATTCGAACAGCGAAACAGTATAAAAAATTTAATTAAATTTAAGAAAAGAAAAGTGTTATTTAACTCGAAATAGTAAAATTATGATATTACAGAATGCTATAAATGCTAATCCTAAAATGCTTGCTTGTGTTAGAGGAAATGCTACACAAAAACCTCATAATTAAGCTGTTATCAAGTTCTTACATAACTAAACATTTTCATGAGAATTGAGTGATTCCCGTACATTTAATAAAATCTTGACGCAACATTAAAAAATTGTTGAGTTTAATTAGTTGGCTTGGTCAGGGTAGATAAATTTAAACCAAACCAAATTTAATTTTCCTTTATTTCCTAATTAAAAATTAAAAAAGAATATGTGTGTTTTAAAGTAGATATTACAGCCTAATAGCGGCCTAAAATTATCCAGATCTTATTTCCAAAGCACTTATATTTCCGAAATAAAAAGTATTTCCTTGGCACAAATGATTTTGAATATGACTGTACATACAGATAGCCCATTTTATGTGTCATGCCATCGATTGAGTCGGATGGTCCAGATTGTCCATAAGTCTGACCATGAACGATGAAGCTGCAGACTTATTTTTTTTTTATAATTTTATTTTTAACATGTGAAACCACCTTATCCTTACTCAATCTATTATGAATCAGCTCCTGCTCAAAATAAATTGTGTAAGTATGGGGTTGGTCCCTCAATGAAATTTATCTAAATAGACAAATAAATTTTGTTGTTTTCGAAAAAATTTAAAGAAATTTATTATTCTGTCTCAAAACGGTCAAGTTCATACTCTTAACTTCGAGAAAAAATTTTAAAATCTAGAATCATCAAAGAAGCTGAGTGATACATTTGTAAATTTGCTGTGAAGCTTTTGACGTAGAACTATACTTTAGCTAATTTCCTTAGATTTTTGTTTTTTGAATAATAGCGATAATAATTTTGGTTTTTGCACCATCATTCAAAGTCTTTATCATGATAAACACACTAAAAATAAATCAAGGTGGAGAGTACCTACTCATATTTAAAGATAAGGAATATTGCAAGTAATCACTTTTTGCATTACTCATTCGTGGGAAAATATGTAATTTCAGAATGAATTTATAAAATTATTAAAGAGAAACAACATGATTCAAATATGGATTTGAGGTTTACAATATTTATATGGAAATATTAATTTAAGTTGGTAATTATTTTAATTATTTGATTTGAGTAATATTCGTACAAATACGAATATGGTTCTTTGGGATATTTAATATAGCAAGTGATGCATTATTCAGAAACGAAATGTTCTAATTATTTATTTATTTATTACCAACTTTATACTTATATACAATCTGGTTACAATTTCAATAATACATTAATATAAACTAAGAATTTAATTGAAAAAAAAAACAGTAAAATTAAACAGACATGATAAATTACCAATAATTTACATTAGACATTAAATTCTTAAATGCATCCCTAGATAGATTAAAGTCGAAAGCCGATCGAACTTTATTAAAAGAAACAGTAGATTGATAAACAGGTTCACATTTACCGTAGTTATGCCTAATATAAGGCAGCTTAATTTGGAAATCTCAAACGCGAAGGGTCCGTAACGGAGTATATGTATATATCGTACAACACCAAAATCTCAGGACAGTCAATTTTAGACACCAACAAGTCTCTAACGAGACCAACCAAGAGCGGCTCAATATTTATTAATTTACATCTACCTCGATACGGTGGAAATATAAAAGCGGGTAGGTTCCCATCTCTGGGCAACATTCGCAGAGAAAACCTTAAAAAGCGCTTTTGAACACTTTCTATTCGGGCTGAACAGTTACCATAAAACGGATTCCAAATTGCTGCACCATATTCCAACAACGAACGCACAAACGAGATATATAATATTTTAATAGAATAAGGATCTTGAAAATCCCTCGAAACCCTTTTAATAAACCCAAGCATGGAATTCGCTTTAGAAATGCAAATATCTATGTGCTTATTGAACGATAAGTTCGACGTAAATGTTATACCTAGATCCATAAACGTATCAACATTATCAATAATACAGCCATCCAGGAAAAAATCAAAATTAGCGGGCGTGATTGCACGGGTAAAACGGATTGTTTTACATTTGGAAATGTTTAGGGTCAAATTCGGAGCTGTGCACCACATACTGAAATTATTTAAGTCAGATTGGAAGTCTCTTGCGTCATTTGTGCATGAAATGGTTTTAAAAATTTTAATGTCGTCCGCATAGATGAGGATGTCGGAATAACTCAAACAATTCACTACGTCATTGATGAATAGTATGACTACCTTGAGGCACTCCCGAAGTGACATTAAAAACTCTGGATGTGAAACCCCCAATCTTAACTATCTGAGTTCTGAAATCAAGATAAGATCTGATCCAGTCCAGTGGGAGAAAACTACAATGCAAGGAATCAAGTTTCTTCAACAGCAAGTCATGATCAATCTTATCAAAGGCCTTACAGAAATCAGTGTACACAACCTGCACAATTTTACCTCTATGTAAGGCATTAGAGACACAATTTGTAAGCAAGAGTAAATTAGTAACAGTTGATCTGCCTGGAAAGAAACCATGCTGTTTAGGAGAGATAAAAGTTTTCACGTGAAAGAATAATTGATCTTTAACAAGTTTCTCAAACAACTGGGGTAAGACTGAAATTATACAAATACCCCTATAGTTCTCAATATTACCACGAATCCCGGATTTTAAAATAGGTTTAATAAGTGATCGCTTCCAAAGAGTGGGGAAATATCCCTCTCTTAGACTTCTATTAAATAGAAAGCACACCGGAGCGTCAATTGCGTTACCGGTCAATTTTAAAAATAAAGGCGGTAACGAATCAAAGCCGGCACTATGGTTAATGTCAAGATTTGACAATTCCGATAAGATTGTATCAATTACCAAACGAAACGTTGAAAATTTCTTATTACTCGTGACATTATTCAAGCTGCAGAGATTAGAATCTGAATTTGGATTATAAACGCTCTCAAAGAAATCAGCAAACAAATTAACCTTATATAGAATGTTATCACAGAATCGGTCTTTCAAATACATTGTGCGGAAGGGTAACCATCAGATTTTCTTTTATAGTTAACAAAATGCCAAAAGTGATTGGGTTTCGATTTATTTTGTGATTCCACTTCCAAAACATAATTACTGTAAAGAAATCGGTTAAGAAATATATACTTTTTACGTAAAACCTTAAATGAGTTGTAATTTACTGTATTCGGAGATAGTTTATAAAGTTTATGAGCCTTATCCTTTCTATTTTTTAAATTTATCATTTCATTGTTATACCACGGTTCCTTCTTGGCGCCTGAAACTACCAATCAAGGAATGAATGTTCAAAGCCCATTTGAACAATTTTATAAAATTCGTTCAGCATATCGTCTATATTATTACTGTTATAAAATGAAGACCAATTATACCCATCAAGAAATGCACTTAAAGAAACATAATGATGACAGAGTCGGTATTATTTTCGATTAATTCATCACAGGTTGTGACAATTGGCACAAAGGCTAGGTCTAACACGTTGTTACTGCAATTCTTCACATTGATACATTGTTTCAGTCCCAACGAAAATATTTCTGATATGAACTTTTCCACATCATCGTTCATATTTATGGGAATTAAATTGTTATCCATATACTCCCATACAATGCCTGGCAAGTTAAAATCACCAAAGATAAATAACGGTCCTCAGGTTGAAGAAGTGTAGTAATATTAAGTTTCACGGTGTCCAAAAACATATCATAACCCGCGACGCTTGAATGACACGGTATATATGTGACACAAATGATCAGCGAGTATGAATGAAACCGTAAGCGCACAGCAACAACTTCAGTAGCACAGTTGGTTAACGTTATCGGCATAGATGAGTATTTGTTAGAGACGGCTATTATAATACCACCCCCTACGGCATAAGTGTCCTGCGGTAGATGTCTGTCTCTCCGATAAACTGCATAAGTTGGTGGAAAATACTCCTCGGTTCTGTAATGGGCAGTCAACCACGTTTCCGTGATGCAAATAACGTCGTAATTCTCCTCCGAAATTTACAGATATAGAGACTTAGATTTAGTTCGAATTCCGCTCGAATTGTGGTAATATAGTATATTTAAAAATGAATAAGGCTGGGAATTTGTTCCGCAGTTGAGAGGCTTAAAAGATGGTGTGATGGAAGGCGCAGATGTTATTGTATGGCTGGGAATGTTACCCCAGTCCGGTTTTTTGCCACACGTGGATAGCTGGTAAATGGCCGAATTATTATTACAGTGAGTATATATCTACCGACCTTTTAAATTAAAATTAATTATCATTGTAAATAGTTATAGTAACAACATAATTGTTGCAGTTAATTATGTGAAATACTAGAAGGCGATAATTTATATAACAATTTAATTTAGTTTTTATAACACATTTATTGGTATATAAAGGCGTTCCAAAATGTTGGAGAAGTGCTTATAAGTACTTGCGGTGGTCGATTGGAAAGACACTATTGTGAATATCGAAAAAAAGTTTTGAGTGGCACTAAGGATAGGTGCGGTGTGTGCTCAAATACACGGAGGCTTCCCTAATATTTACAAAATTATAAGCTTTAAAATTTCGTTGTGCTGTTTATCGGCATATAAAAATTCTGTGAATCCTTTCATTCAAAATTCGGACTTCACAAATTTGGTTTATCGTGTTTTCCATTGCGAGAAGTTTGAAGTTTGAACATACCTTCCAGATATCAAAATGTCTACTACAAGAGCACTGAAACGAGTTTCAGCGCATTGACGAGACCTCAAAGCATCTGTCATGAAGACTCGAGGTTGGAAGCGAAAGGTCGACACCAACATTTAGCTACTCGAAGAAGAATGGAAGGAGTACCGCGAGCTAGAGAAGCTGATTGGCGAGGAAGTTAAGTAAGAAGCCCCTCAGGATTCCTACAGAAATAAAGGGAAAAAAAACTATACATGGAGGCATGGGAAAGAATGGAGAGAGGAAACGGCTGGTGGTTTCTACCCTCATTAAGCTGTTTGTGCATTAACCAATAATTACAAAGCCCTCGGTTAAAGCTCTGTATTAGATGTCAGACGTATCTGATGAAGTGCTTAGGGGATAAAATAAATTGGACGGGATTACCAAATAAGCCTGGACAATAGAAACTGCCGAAGAATATTTCACAACTGTGGAAAGATTTTTCAATGAAATATTTGGGCACAATTGATTCAAATAAATCGCCACAGCAAATACAAATAATCGCGTTAAACATTTTCACTCTATTTCTGCTGATCCTGTGTGTGTTAAATATTCCAAAGCTTATTATCGTAGCAAATGTGAGCAATTTCTGCCTTTAAGCGTCGCCGATCGGCAAGAATTTTTTTTAGACAAGAAGCTGTGCTTTAAGTGTTTGTCTCCAACCCATCAGGCAGCTACACGAAGGTCCAAATATAGATGCGGTAAATGCCATTGAAAACACCATGTAACATTATATTCCAAAGATACGCAATGAGTATAGGGACGAACTCAAATTTAAGCGGCAACACAGTAACCCATTCAAGGGAGAGTACCACTTGAGCATTACTTGACTCCGGTTTTCAAGCGTCGCTTATCACAGAAGCATGTATGCTGCGATTAAAACTGCCGAGATCGAAACCGAACATATCGGTAACTGAGTTGACTGCGGGTAACATATCCACAAGAGGAGCAGCTTCTATAAACTTGAAATCGCTACATTCTCCAGAGGGAGAAATATAGCTGGATGCCCTTGTAAGTAATAAACTGCCAACTAGGCTGCCAGTTTTGGATTTAGTCTAAAGGACAGTAGCTTTCAGAAGGGGTTAATACTTGCCGAACCGCAGTATAATGAAGTTGGCGAAGTTAATATCCCAGAGATGGACGAGTTAGTAATCCCAGTGACACAATTATTACCAAACACTACATTTGGTTGGGTTTGGGGTGGTCAGCGTTTCAGGTGAATATAAGCACGTTAAATCTACATTTGGATTTCGATATTGCTGAGATTTTGAAACGATTCTTCAAGCAAGAAGAAATCCCCAGTATCCTTATGTTAAGTCCAAAGGAAGCCGAGTGCGAATACTTTTTTAAATTCAAACGCAAAGGAATTGCGGGATTTTCCTAAATCAAGCAATGTTGGTTGAATCAACTATTCAGCCTATAAGTTGCCATCTATTGTTTCGATGAAAATAATATTCCAAAATCTTTGGTTTATGAAGTTGAGCTGGGGCAATGAAGATTAAGTGATACATTCCTCAAGATAGTCTGGTCGAGATTTACGGTTTTTCGGACGCTAGCGAGGAGGCATATAGTGCAGTGGTATATTGTAGAGCGGTTACTGAGAATGGGGAGCTACTAAGAGGCTACTTTCTAGAAAATGTAGGGTAGTCAACTTCAAACTATGGTGGCAACAAACTGAATACATTTGTATATCACCAATAGAAGAAATTAACAATGAGGAGCAGCAGGCAGAGGAACAAAGGAAAAACAAAATTTGGGTTCTTAACATGCAGCGGCCAGAAGAAGTCATCGTTACATTGATGGGAAGGATTTCAGAACCTACTAAAGTGGTTCGACTTTTCGCTTACGTTTCGAGATCGAGCAAAGTGACAGCTGAATGAGGTATATAAATGTATTTCCCAGAATAACAATAATTGTGTCATTGCAGAACATTTATCCAAGTCAGAGGCGCAGTGGCACTTCATTCTAGCCTTGTAGCCCCATTTTGGAATATTATGGGAAGCAGCAGTTAAAATGTACTACAAACACCCATTTAACGTTTGAAAAGAAGGCCACTCTACTAAGTCAGATCGACGCAATTTTTTACTCCAGGCCATTATATGCTGCACTAGACGACAATTCATCCTTCGAGGTTTTGCCACTAGCGCATTTTTTTAGCGCAGGCAGACTTACGAGATTGAATTTTATTCAGTAGCGTTCAGTCATTTTGAAGATATCGGCACTTGAAATACTTGAATTACATCCTGATGATCGCGGTACAGTTAGGGTCGTCACAGGTCACACTAAAAACATCAAAATAGATTTTAAAGCGACCCAATTCAGAGAATGTTGTTGATCGTCTGCAGCATCTGAAAATATAAAAAAAGAAAATTACAAATGCTAGAAGGCGATAATTTAAATAACAATTGAACTTAGTTCGTGTATAACACTTTTATTGGTACAAAAAGGTGTTCCAAAATATTCGGGAAACATTGTAAGAAAAACATTGTGAATAAAAACTAAATATTCTCGATAAATATTAATATAAACCGCGACAGTAAAGAAGCCCCTTTCAAGCCGCGATTCATTTGGTTAATAAACAGTCTGTGAATTGAAAAGTCGGTTGTTTTTTAACAAACAAGCCCGACCCAATTAATTTTGATGAAGTACCCTTTTCATGATCTTCTCAGTATTTTCTAGAACTTCCAAAAATCGTGGATTCTTCTTGAAAATCGTTGCTGCTAAAGTGCAGAAAAAGCTAAAAAAAAATAACTAAATTTTTCGAGTCGCCGTTAAAGGTCGGGATTCTACTGAACAAAGTCCATTCAATCACGTCATCAGGATTACATACACTCACTTCGATAATATTAAAGTTAGCCGAAAGTTTTTAGGCGAAAGTAAAAAATAACGATAATGAAGAGAGGGTTTTGGCTTTCTCAGCCGAAAGTTACCAGCCGACATACTTCAGCTGAAACATATTTTATATAAAATGAAAAATAAACGAAAGAACCTGCATGTCGTGTCTGGAAAGTATTTCAATTAGTGTGACTTTAGCCAACAGCGATCGTTAAAAACATTATCAGGTCAAGTTTTTTGTGAGGAGCCCGGAGAAATTCGTTTGAACGAGAGGCTCATTTAAAATTTAAAAATGTATATAAATTCAACCCTTAAAATCACATGTCTGATGGAAGTGGTTCATTAAAAGTACTTTGGCAAGTATTCTGTTTAATTTTATTCTTCTCTACTGTTCACGATCATTAAAAGTGCCCAAGACAAGGCTGGCATCGAGTCGCAACGGTCACTTAGTATCGTTTTATAAAAATGATTACATTAAGAGAGCAATTCGCAACTGTTAGAAAGCCGCAAATACAACTTAGGAGCATCAACAATCTTCAAGTAAGCACGGATACAACAATGAGATGCCTTGCAGAGCACAATTTTCATTCTGTAATACCATAGCATCAACATTAACAGTAGAACATCGAAGAGAGCAAATTGACGTTAGACAGTAAGTGAATTAGACTCTCGATAATTGAGAACGTGTTTTGTTCACAGACGGGTCGTCTTCACTTCAAAGCGACGTCCAAAAGACTTCCGAAGGCCAAATGAGAGCTATGCGCCAGATGAGAGCTGTGGTGGAGTTTCATTGAAGGCCTCCACGGAGCTTTATATAGTAACTTGAGGCTGTTTAAATAGTTGCGGTACATTACGAATATCGTAGAACCACTTACGACTTGCTCCATATATTGGCAACAATTTTTTTTCTGACCCGAGCAAATGCAAGCGTCACACTGCTGGCGCTGTAAGAGAGAATTTAGAAGATAATTTATGCTACGACGTGGCCATTCCACAGCTTGGGCCTTAACATTACTGAGCATACATTTTTGAGACACACTTCAAAGATAATTAACAGCCATTCAATCCGAACCAAACACTTTACAAGAGTTGAGTCAACATCTGGTACAAATCAGCGAATAAATTGATCAAGAACAAATTACAAGTTTAGTTTCGATTTCGAGCATAGTCGCCCTGAATATCATAGCAATTTCATGTATAGGGCTCCTCACACATGAAATTGCTCTGATAATTTTTCTTCAGGATAACTGTTGACAAGGCACTCTTATTGAACTACTTTCAAGACATGACACTTTAAAGTTTGAATTAACAAAAAAATTTAAATTTTATATTAGCCTTTCACTCAAACGGATTTTTCCGATCTCCCTACAAGAAACTTGCCTTACTTTAACTGAAATATGAATGACTGATGATGAAATATGTTTCGGCCAGAATATGTCGACTGATAGCTTTCGGCTGAGATGGCCAAGACAATATCTCCATTTCCGACATTTTTATATTTGTTTTTTCGAAAACTTTCAGCTAATTTTAACAGTTCAACTTCTTTCAGGGACACAGTTATCGACCAACAATGAACAAGAATACAAAATCTTTTATTCAGAAACAGCGGTTTTGTTTTTGTGAGAATAGATAAGGTACGCACAGGATTAACTCCATCGTAGGAGAGTTCGCCAAAGTCATAGGACAACTTCACAAACATTTCGTCATTTTGATGAAGAACAAGAGCTATACAATTTGAACCAATAGAGCCATACCTCTCTTACAATCAAATTAATTAACCAACCAATGGTCGAAAAGGTACAAACAACGTTGGAAAATGGAGCAACCAAATTCCATTTTCCAAGAGTCCGTGTAAAAGGAGCTATAACAGTTCTTTAACAGTAGATATTCCAGAAAAGTATGCACATTTTACCACAAAGTCATCCAATAGTCTAAGCGAGATATTTAAAAATGGTGGTAATATGCAAGGAAGTTATACTAAAGGCACCCAAAAGCATTCCAGCTGATAGGATAAGATATAGAACAAGTGATGACTATAGTAGTGATGAAAACAGTTGTTTATTGGGATTGACGGTGGGCTACCTAAAAATATCAGCCTGAACAATTAATTATAAAACTTATGGGGTTCGGATTAAATAAATCAAATTCATGTCAAATAATGTCCATACAGTAAATTTTTCAATAATTTATGGTAACACGTTATCTCAGAATCAATCTTATTACTTAATTCACTCGATTACTTATAGTGATTCATAACAATTTTCCTTATCTATAGCAAATGTAAGAATGCTCAAATTTAAATGTTCTCTTTGGGTGTGATACTTGCGATATGAGTTTGTTTACGGTTTATCTCACCTATAATGTAAAATAATTTTTAGTGTATTTTTAATCAATGTATTTCAATGACTAGGCAAAACCCAAAATAAATAAAAGCTCGATTTTTGCCACAATTAAATTAGTAGCGATTAGCAAGTCAAATTGAAAGCGTTCATTAAAATGGCACCAAAACCAATCCTAACATATTTCCAAGCCGCCGGTGCTGCTGAAGCAGCCCGATATATATTTGCATATGGTGGGATTGAATACGAAGATGTGCGTGTATCGTCCGATGAATGGAAAGCAGTAAAACCAAGTGAGTATTTCGAAAAGCATTCAGCTCTATTTGACTATTTATCAAAAACTAAAATTAATTTTTAGACTTTCCTTTCGGCCAACTACCATGCTTAGAAGTTGATGGTCGTAAAATAAATCAACACAAAGCAATTGCACGATACGCTGCACAAGTGGCTAAATTAGCCGGTGAAAATCATGTAGAAAATGCGGCCATTGATGCAATCGTCGATACGATTAATGATCTAAAATTAAGTATGCGTTGGTTTATTTGAATACTCTTGATTTGGAATTATTAAATCTGGTTTGTATTATTTTAGAATACTCCGCAGCATATCATGAACCAGATCAAGGGCGAAAGGACGCCCTATTGGTAACATTACGAACCGAAATTGTACCAAATTATGTGGAAAAATTCGAAGCCATTTTGGCTCAAAATAATGGCTATTTTGCTTTAGGGCGATTGACATGGGCTGATTTTTATTTTGCATCGGCTGGAAATCAATGGGTACTTGTGTTACCCGACTTTTTCGTAAAGGCACCAAAATTACAGGGATTGGTTAACCGCATTAACGAGTTACCGGCAATAAAGAAGTGGATTTCGATTAGACCGAAATCTGAATTTTAGACTCTGTACTATTGAGATTATAAATAAAAAATTGATAAACTAAATTATCCTGTTTATAGTATAAAACCTTACATTTTCGTATGATTATGATTATAGTCTGAAGTCAAGATCTAAAACTTTAACAAAACTAATTTAAACTTGTTGAAGGAGCAGCAGCCCAATATCCTAACTTTAAATAGTTTTAAGTGTGATTAGGATTTATTAGTCCCTCAAGAATAGTTTAACACTTTTTGTGCCTTCTTATCGCTATCTAAACCTTAAACCCCGGTTGCAAATTAGACCGTTCTAAAAGTTTCACACGATAATGTGACGCTTCGGTTGAAAACTTAAATTCCATTAGGGGTAGCGTGGAAACAAATTATTAAAGATGGTAAAGTATCAGTGCTCTATAAAGTGCCTTAATTACCAATTTTTGGCATATTGGTAATTTTGAGGCCTTTTCTAGCTTCACATTTCTTTTAACATTTTGCTACATTAATTTGTTCAAAAGATACAAGCGGAAGCGAATCTATATAAAGGAACAATTTCTTAACTATATTTATCATATCTTACCCGCAGTAGTGGTGTCAGGATTATTTCGTTCTAATTAGAATATCCTTTTCTCCTGTTGTGCTCATCTCTACTTTTGCATTCCCAAAAGGTTTGAATTTTGATTCATTTAAAAAATTCACAAATTAAGCAAGCATCCTATTTACCCTGGCTGGTTTCTTTTAAAATCAAACTAAGTATTTTTTCAACTGAGTAGAAGCAGCTGTCTGTCATGTTTAAATAAGTGTGAAATAAAGGGTTAATCAAAATGTTATACTGGTTTGTAGGATGAAGAGCAAAGAAACAAAGGGAAGAATTGAAGTTGTAACGTGAAAGGACGTTTTGTCACGCCAACGAAGTAAAAGCAATAACCGCTCATATGGGAAAATAGTGTCAGTTAGTAACAAACACTAACTAAACGTATATTAAACAACTGCTTTTATATCCCTACTTGTGCCTACGTGACTTATGAAACTCCTATCCGCTCTATTTTTTTTTTATCACATTTGTAAGAAACAAAGGGGCTGGTTACCGCCCATCTCTTTTATACAAAAAACTGAAACTTTATTAAAAGAGAAGAATAATTTGTTGACCAACATGTATACAAACATACCAACTCAAGTAACAATAATTCAAATAACCAAGTGACTTTCATAGAAAAACACACAGAAGAAAACTATGTTCAGCGCAACAATAAATTATCCAATGGGAAATCCTCGATCCTCCCAGAATATTCCAGAATATTCAAGAATGTTCCAGGATGTTGGACAAAGTTCTAGAATGTCCTAGAATTTCTGGATCATCGAAGAGACTTCCCGTCCCGGAATGTTCTAGAATGTTCTAGAAACCAGAAACAGAAGTGTAGAATCTTCTGGAACTTTCTCAAATGTTTCATTACCCTGTTGTGGTGGGGATACGTTCCATACTTATGTATGCGTCAGTGTTAAGTAATATTAACTAAGTGTCTAAGTGTGCGTAAGCAGCCACTCCAACCTAATATTAACATTTAAAAGGATGCCGAAACGTGAAAGAGGGGAAATCTTGCCAGTGGCGAATCAAAAAAAAAAAGAAGGAAACAGAAAGAATAGCAAAGAAAGTGAGGAACGAGAAGGAAGTTTAGCTTCACAACGCGAGAGAATGAATAGTTTGAGAGAAACTTAACAGGTGAACAACGAGAAGAAATAAGAGAAGAGGATCGAGTGAGATACTCAGTAAGCAGATATAGAGAAACTGCTGAAGAAACAAGATTACGAAATGAAGTAAGTAGAGTTACAATGAATCAAGTTCGTGAAACATAGGGTGTCGGTAATGCGAAGTTAGAAAAAGAGAACATTGAGAAAAGAGAACAGTTCTAGAAAACGAAAGTGTCGGTTATTTTTTTGAATAAACATTAAACATTTGTTTATTGAAATCAAACAAATAAACTTTCAAAACAATATTCAATATTATTGAGCTTTGAATGGACAAGACTTTTTTGTTGGATCTGATTTTCTCTAAAAATTCCACGCAAGGCTCTGTTTTAAAATTGAATTTAATGCTCAATATAGCTCGCGCTTTTAGGTATTTTAAGCCTATTTCGTCCATCGGTTCATTGAGACCCGTCAATGGGAGCACCCTTTCCACATTGGTCTTTTAGCCCGGTATTGAAGAAAAAAAATTATGAAATTTTACGAAGCTCTCTGAAAAATTCATTATTTTTCGCTTGCAAAAAATATTTCACGCTTTTATCACTCGATAAAAACCTCATATATTCTGGTTTCTCAAGATGTTCTGTAATAAATGTTTATAGATTGTGAAACTGATTAAATAATTTTGAATCATTAATTTCTACTCCTTTCTCCAGCGAACATTTTAATTAATCTTCCACAACGACCCATACAGAAACTTAAAAACTAGGTTTCAACCCTTTCTTATAAATTTACGTAAAATTGAATTCACTTACAAATATTTTCTTAAGACAGACCCAACAATTTTTTCTCGGTTACTGAAAGTGAAAAAGTTTCGAGTAATTACTCGTAATCTAACTCCATATAAATAAGAATGCCATTAGATTATGATAGATATTTAGATTTAGAAGAAAATTTGCTAAACTCGTCTGAAATCAAAGCTTTCAACATAAAAGGATATGATTTTAGTGATTGATTTATTTGTAATATGCGTTTTGCGCTCCAAATTTACCCCTTTCGCACTTCAAAATTTGTTCAAATTTAACTTTTTACAAATCGAATTTAACATTTAGCCAAACAAATTCAACGTTTTATAAATCAAAGATTAATTTTTAAATCAAAGGTTGACTAGAAAATGTTGAATTTAATTTTCAAAATTGAGTTTCTTTTGCAAAAGGTTAAATTTGATTTGGAAAAATATAATCTATTGTAATTTGTAAAAGGGAGGTAATACTAATCTGCTTTGCAGATAAGCAGCTTGCAAAGTATGATTTTGATGTTCATAAAAATCAAGAAGAAATTATTGAAACTTTTTTCTTAAAAGAATATCAAACCGCGACTGAAAACAATTTCTTGTTTCCCTTATTAGGAGCGCCTTTGTCTTTAGAAAGGTAATCAACGGATACTTGAGCCAAATCAGTCAGTCTCTACAAATAATTAGCGTTCGTTCGATTTATAGTTTTCAAATGCCCAATTAAGTTAGTGATTTTCAATTAGTGATGGTTTTTTTTTGGTTGTTTTTCGCGAGGTTTTCCGATTTTGAAAATTCTCGTCCGCTTTTGTCTCGGATTTTATCGTTAGTACGAAAGTTAGTATAGAAATGAGATGCGTGATGCCCGAGCCCTAATTGGTGATTCGATGTTTCGGAATGGTCTGATTATTCGATAATATTTGAAATTGTCGAGTGTATTTGATAGTTTCATGTTACTCGAGAATCTTATAGTCTATTCGAAGAATATGGTTGTTCGATATTTCATAAATTATCCGATACTATTTGAGGATTCCATTCTTATTGCAAATCGTTTTATGTAGCCTTAACTTGCTTAGTAGCATTTTGCTTAGTAATATTAGTAACATTTAGTTACTTGACAAATAAATCGATGTTTACATAAATTTTCAGAATTTTTGGGTTTTCTAAATTTTTATAGGCTTTGAGTCCAATGGATGTAGTTCGAAGTTGGTTAGTCAATTTTTAATACATCGGAGTCGGAGTCGAAGAATTCGCAGCCCTGATTCTTACTGGACGCAAAATTTGTAGATTTAATGATCTTGTTCAGCTTTAAGTTTATTCTAATAAAATTTCTGATTAAGCTTTAGTACCTATATCTTGCTTTCGACTTGCAAAATGCGATGAACAACCGAACGACAACCATCGCGAACTAGAATGTTTTATTAAATTCTTGTATTTTATTCGAGGAAAGAAACAAAAATACTTTAGGCTTTTTGTTCTTACGGTATAACTTGCAAAATAATTATACATTTTTAACACCAATCCGTCAATATAAAAGGCAAAGCCCGGTAATTCATCCAAATAAATCAGTTTTGTACTTATTCTTGCTAAATATTTTCTTCGCGCTAGGTTGCTTGCGTCCGTTGAAACTGACAAATATTAAATTCTGGAAATTAAGTATGTATACTGTTATGATAATATGGACCACACATTTTTAGAAATCTCTCTTTCAGACAAATTCGAATAATCTTTATATTATGTGAATCTCGATTGATCTCGAACAATTTCAATAATACCGAAAAATCTGGATGTTAATGAATAATTTCGGAAAGCCTGTAAAAATCTAGAAAACCCACGAAAATTTCGAAAATTCGTGTAATATCGAACTATTTGTCAAGTAGCTTAATGTTACTAATACTCTAACCAAGTTACAACTAAGCTCAACAAAACGATATGCAATAAGAATGAAACCCTCAAATAGTATCAGATAATTTCGTAAATATCGAACAATCATGTTCTTCAATTAGGCTCTAAGATTCTCGAGTAACATCGAATTATCAAATTTGGTACACTCGACAATCTCAAAAATAGTCGATTAATCTCGAAAAGCTCTAATAACCTGACTGATTTGAAACACCGAATTACCAATTAAGTCTCGAACATCACGCATCCCATTTCCATGCTAAACTCCAATAATCTCGAGAAATTTTAAAAGTGATTAAATCATGAAATCCGAGACAAGTGGATGTGAAACAGGAGAACCCGCAGTTTCAACAATTCTTCACTTTTTCAGATCAAATTTAACCTTTGCGAAAGAAATTTAATCTATTGTCAATCAA
Source organism: Tipula vernalis (assembly GCA_958295665.1). Lineage (NCBI taxonomy): Eukaryota > Metazoa > Arthropoda > Insecta > Diptera > Tipulidae > Tipula > Tipula vernalis. The sequence continues at coordinate 386,323,086 of OY282558.1, read as the reverse complement.
ATTCAATATTTTGCAAATCAAATTCAATCTTTCCTAGTCAAAACTTGATTTGTAAAAAAAGGAATATGTTTGGGCCTGTCTTAAGAAAATATTTAGAAGCAACAGGAACGATTTCTTCTTTCTATAAAAACTAAACGTCCCGTTCTACAATTCTACTTTAAGCTTTATCTTAGCTACCATCTATCTAATCTTAACTTTGAACTAATATTCGAACGCTTCTTAAATCTCGTGGGCCCCGTTTAACGGCTGCGGGTACCTAGTTACGCCACTGAGTACTGCAGTTCATTGAAATCAATTAAATACTTGTATAACCAGAGAAAACAGAGAACCGATATCCGAACAAATATCCGAAATGAGCAGACAAATATAGTAATGAAGCGGCTTGGCGAATATTGGATTTCCCCATACATGATCGATAACCAGTAACTCATTTGGCAGTGCATTTATAAAATAGTCAACGAGTTTATTTTACAAAAGAAACTGCAGAGTGACCTGTGAATACGACGTTAATTGCATATTTCCAACTTTGTCAAAGTGCGAGCTATACACCGATGTACCATCATATTAAATATGGAATGCAACAAGACGAATTAAGAATCTTCAAAAGTGAAGCATTTGGACGAGTGTACTCGCTACATCAAAAAATACTGATTGGTTTTATCTCCGAATGCTACTACATGAAATTCGTGGACCAACATGCTTCACAGATTTAAAAAAAAAATCGATGGATATGTATTTATGTCAAACGTATAGAGAAGCATGTCACCGTTTAGGATTACTGGAAAATGATAACCATTGGCAGTTAGCACTTCGAGACGCTGCAATGACAGCAACCTTAGAACAAGTGAGAGAACTATTTGCAATAATATTGATAACGTCGAATCCAAAATATAGTTTATTGGAGAACTTCAAAGAAAGTATGAGTGATGATGTTTACACGTGGGACAAGTTCATCCGGAATTAGGACGAACTGCTCATTCTGCTTTGAAACTGCCATTAAATGTTGCAGAACAAGAATTTCTAGTTTGCAATGTATCAAGAGCATCTGGGCGAGGTCAACTTTTAAAACATTGTAAAGTAATCATTTGGGTCGAATGTACAATGGCGCATAAAAATAGCAGGTGCTTTAGTTGTACTTGCTGGAGATTTTCGGCAAATTCTTCCAGTTATTCCAAAATCAACTCCAGCAGATGAAATCAAAGCATGTTTGAACCAATCAGTTCTCGGACCTCGAATGGAGAAAGTACAATTAAGAAGAAATATGAGATTTTGCCGAAAAACTTTTACAAATTGGTGAGGGCACTCACGCAATTGAATGTGTAATTGGACAAAATGAACTTACTTAATAAAATTTTTATAGTTAGCTCAGTATCTCGGATAGCGTTAAACAAACCAAACTCTTATCAAATATTCACCCTATTGAAAATCTTTAAATTATTATTGATAGAACCGGGGGATCTCTAAAATCAATTTTATTATTTAACTGACTCCAGTGCACGGTGACTAATTACATTTCTCTTTATCTATGTTTATTCAAACGTGGCTTAATAACATTCAAATCAGCATGAAAGTTAAAATTTCGGTTATCTCTTTGCGTAAGGTGTAGCGAAACAAAAAAAAAAACAAATCGTATATAACGTGCTTACATTATCTGTTCAGTTATAGTTTATTTCCCCTGATGTGAGGTAATTTGAGTGTTTTTATTACAACGTTGAATGACTACGCAAAAACCAAAATAAATATAAACCCGATTTTTTATCTCATTCAAATTAGTAGCGATCAAGAAACCAAATTGAAAGCATTTTTAAACATGGCTCCAAAACCAATCCTAACGTATTTTCAAGCAGCCGGTGCCGCTGAATCAGCTCGATATATATTTGCTTATGGTGGCGTTGAATACGAAGATGTACGTTTATCGGCCAATGAATGGAAAGCAGTTAAACCAAGTGAGTATTTAATGAAGCACACTGTGGTCATTTCGATTACTTAATAACATTGAAATTTATTTGTAGACTTTCCTTTCGGCCAACTACCATGTTTAGAAGTTGATGGCCGCAAAATAAATCAACACAAAGCAATTGCACGATATGCTGCACATATGGCTAAATTAGCCGGCGAAAATCATTTGGAGAATGCAACCATTGATGCGATCGTCGATACAATAAATGATCTTAAAATAAGTAAGTGTTGTTGCGGATAAATTCTATTGGTTCAACGTTACTAAATTAATTTCTATTTTAGAATATTACGGTCCGTACTACGAACAAGATCAAGAACGAAAGGATGCCCTATTGGCGACATTAAGAAACGAAACTGTACCAAATTATGTGGCAAAATTCGAAGCTGTATTGGATCAGAATAATGGTTATTTAGCCTTAGGGCGATTGACATGGGCCGATTTTTATTTTGCATCCGCCGAAAGCACATGGGTTCATTGGGTACCGGACTTTTTCGAAAAGGCACCGAAATTAAAGGCATTGGTAGATCGCATTAACGAGTTGCCAGCCATTAAGAAATGGATCTCGATCCGACCCAAAACAGAACATTAGTATTAGTGTGTAAATAAAAAAAAAAATAAAAAATTGATACAACTCTCAGTAAACATGTTCATATTTTCCTAGGATTAGCGGACTTTCTTTCAATTTTATTTAAATCAGGCATTACAATTAACAACAAAAAAACTAGATAACAACCCAAACTATTGTACATCCTTTGTTCTCGCCAAATTCTTGATGGTATCTTCAAAATCAACTGCATCAATCTTACGTTTTTTATCTTCAAACTTAGGTGGCCCAATCAATTCGACCACCTCATCATAATTTAGTGTTTCCCTTTTCAATAGATTTTCTGCTAATTTCTCTAACATTTCCTTATTATCTCTAAGTATTTTTTCAGTTCTAGCATAAGCTTCAGCCACTATTCGCCTTGCCTCAATATCAATCAAACTTTCAAACATTTTTGAGTATGGTTTATCACCAGTGTACGTTTTATCCGCATCCTCTGGGATATAAATCAAGCCGATATTCTCGCTCATTCCAAACTGTTTGATCTGTGCGTAAGCAATTCGAGTAACTTTTTCAAGGTCATTTTGTGCCCCCGTCGTAATTTGATTGAATGTAAGACTTTCGGCTACGCGGCCACCCAGAGCCATACACATTTTATCGAATAGGTCTTCTTTTGAATAAAGTTTTTGCTCACTTGGCGTATATTGGGCAAATCCTAATGCAAGGCTGGTGCGAGGCACTATTGTTACTTTTAATAAAACATCTGAATATTCTAGTAGCCATCCTACTAGCGCATGTCCAGACTCGTGGTACGCAATGACCCGTCGCTCAACTAGGGATAGGGCATGTGACCGTTTTTCAGTTCCACCCACCAATCGCTCAACCGCGTATTCCAAATTTTTTATTGTAACCATTTTTTCACCACCCCGAGCTGCATGAAGTGCAGCCTCATTACATACATTAGCGATATCGGCACCTGAAAATCCGGGCGTAAGTCTTGCCAATCTAGCCGAGTATTTATCAGGACTATGCTCAAGTAAAATGCCCGATAAATGTTTCTCGAATATTTCTTGGCGTTCCGTTAAATTTGGCAGATCAATGAGTATGTGCCGATCAAATCGGCCCGGTCGAAGAAGTGCTTTGTCCAGTACATCAGCTCGATTTGTACTCGCCAACATGAGCACACCTTCTTTCGATGCCATACCATCCATCTCGACTAAAAGTTGATTTAGCGTTTGTTCTGATTCACCGGAGCTGAATTGTTGGCCGCCTCCTTCAGCCCGCTGTTTTCCTATGGCGTCAATTTCATCGATATAGATTATACATGGAGCCCGTTTTCTAGCCTCTTTGAATAAATCACGAACACGAGCCGCACCTAAACCTCCGATCATTTCAATAAATTCAGATCCATTCATACTTAAAAATGGAACTTGTGCTTCGGTGGCGACAGCCTTGGCAAGTAACGTTTTACCACAACCGGGTGGACCAAGCAGTAAGGCACCTTTGGGTACTTTTGCACCCAATTTCTGGTATCGTTCGGGTGTTTTCAAATAATCGACGAATTCAATAACCTCAATTTTGGCTTCCTGCAATCCAGCAACGTCTTTAAATAGGACACCTTTACCGCCGGCAAACGGATCAACTAGAGTAAATTTAGCACGCGTCATTTGACTCTAAATGATAGAAACAAAATTACTTCGAATACATCGGAATACGATTAAATCTTGAATACTTACAAACGAATCCATACTCAAGGGTGATTTTCCCATTCCCATGCGACCAGTAAGCGAAAGTATTAAGGCAAATACCGCGAGGGTGATTAATACTCGCCCCAAAACATCACTCGATCGTTCATAACTGATTAAAACTCCTTCCTTGATATTAAGCTTGTGCTCAGCATCTCGAACTTTCTGCTCAAATTTAGCTGCATCAGCGATAGCCATATGATAAATGGTTGATGATACACGCCTCCCTTTGACAAAGGCACCATCATGTAAAATTATGGTCACCATTTCCATGTCGGGCCGAATAATCAGCTCCTTTACTTCACCTTTCGACAGCATCTCGTGAACGAATTCCTTCCACGAAACATAACGTGTGGCCGTCTCTGGATAATTCTTTCTCGGTAGAATTAAAGATGCGACCGCTATAATCATGTAGATGGTCATCATCCAGAGGACCGCTTTGGTAAATACTGATGTAAGTTTCTCTTCATTTTCATTTTTCTTTTTATTCCCATCTTTGTCGTTTTCGTCTTTCGATTTACGCTCCTCAGGTTTTTTACTAGGTTCATCGGGTTTTTTAGATGGTTCACTAAATAGTAAACTCGTCGTGTGTAATCCTCGCTCGGAAATGTAATTCGATGGGAACTGGACATTCGATCGTTTTAACAAACTTAATACAGCCCGATATTCTAAATTTAGTTGATGAATCTAGAATGTTGATATTTCAGAGAACAAAACTGGGGACTACATAAAGTCTAATTCATATAAATCCTACCTGTTGTTTTGACAGCACTCCACTTAAAACTTTGAGGTTATGTCCGGTCAAGGGATTTACACTTTTATTCCACTGTAGCGTTGATATTGTTCGTATTGCTAAATTATAAACGTTTTTGTTTAAAATACTACGACATTTATCTAATTTTAACATATTTATAGAATAAGTTTTATGAGTTTTGCGTTTTAAAATTTTTGTCTGATGTAATAACCAGCATCAACATTTTAATCAAAAAAAATAATGTTTATATTGGTAAATCTATTAATTTTAATACTTAAATCACGTAAGAAACATTTATATTTATTAATTATATAAAAATATTGAGTTATTTGTGGTTTATTTAGAGAAAATTAATTTTTTTTTTAAACTGTTCGCAAGTGAATGATTTTTTGTTATTCAATATGTGAACTGTCAAAATGACAGCTGAACAATTCCGAAATTGAATAATTCCGAATTTCGTGGTATACTGTTAAGTTTTAATGAGGATTGGTTTTTATTTTTAAGTTATTGAAAATATAGTTTTGTTGGTATTTTATTTCATTTCATTTTACTAAACTTAAGATTTTCAATCTCGACTCGATAAAGTTTATAACATTTCAATTTAGTAAATAGGTATGACAGCAATTTTGTTAATCTACCTTAATTGAACATTTTCGGAATTGAGGCAAGTTTCCAATTAACAAATAAAATCCCAAATCCTAATCCGTTACAAATTGTTTTTTCTTTCAATAAACCTCGGCGGTTGAAAGGAAATATCGAGGGCAATTCAGGACAAACGTGATCCGGAACATTAATGATAGGGGCAGTCGAAATGACACAATGATGTGGCAAGCCATCGGGTCTCCTGATCAAAGGTTGAAGGTTAACGATAGAAAAAAAGAGTTGGAGACAAGACGGATCACTCACCAGATAGGTAGATATATCAATTCCATATCTGTGAGATAATTAATTAAATTTCCAGTCGATCGACCACGACGAAAACCAAACTGATGGAAGGGTCCGATTTGCTGCTCTTTTCAGGCACTGGTTTGATATTGCCTATTTTCAAATAGATGGGGAAATGGTGGATCGGTAATAATACAATTGGGAGAAACCCGTCAGGACTAGCGAATATGTTCGGGTTAATATTTGCTAGAATCTTAGCAATAATACGAGCCCGGAATTATTATTTTAGAGGTGGCATTACGGATCTCTTGCTTCCCAAGAAGTTCTCCTGAACTTTTTGAGCAAACGCCGACAATGTTCGCCTGCTATTAGATGATTTCAAAAATTTTCGCACTTCATCTGTTCAACTATCGGGCAAGTATTATTTTGTAAATGTTATGTGACCAGTATTAAAGGACTTATGGAACTCGTGTATTTTTTGTAGAAAACAACTCCCATAAAAAATTAAGTATTTACTTATTTTAACAAATTGTATTTTATTCAATATTTATTTTTACACAAACTAGGCAAATTATTCAATCACTCGTTTGCCACTTAAAATCAAAATATCAATTACAAAAAATAGATTAATTTAGATTAAATTTCGCGAGTCTGTTTTTTGTCGTGTAACTCGTGTGTCGATTGCATTACGAATACGCACCTCATTTATCGTATTTCCTTCATCATGCTGCGATGCATTATCATAATTTTGATTCACGTTGTACCTTCGATTTTCTAAAGGGCAGCGAACCTATTTTTTCTATTCAAATAGTTCACGTATCGCCCACATTACTCCCCCTTCAGTGATAACGCTACGCCTGCTTCGAACTACCCTGCTACAAACGTTTCAAGGTATCTCTTAGGGAAGTGTACATATCGTCCTGCTTTTGTTTTAACTGAAACTGGCTCGCCCAGTATTGCTGAGGGTGTTTCCTGGATTTTAGCCTGTTCCGTCTTTGGACATTCCTGATCTCGCACTTTTTCGTTGTCTCCTGATTCTTTGGCAGATTTGTTTTTCAGTGGATTTTGCGGCTGGTGTGATTCATCCTCTGCATTTTATATTAAAAATGCTGGCTTTAGTCAATCTATTGAAACCACGACCTCTTTGCCCCTTATTTTCAATTTGAAATATTTATCGTGTCGTTTGAGAATAAGGAATGGACCGTCGTATGGTGGTTGCAGTGCATGTGAGCATCGTCCGAGCTCTGCATGTACAAATGACGTTTCCTTTGCATGCCTTGCAGTTTGTACCGGTTGTAATTTTTGCATTTTCCCTCTCAAGTCGGAAATAAACTCGTGTTCCTTTGAATTGTTAGCTGTTGTGCTAAAAAATTGTCCAGGTAGCAAAATCGTTGTTCCGTATAACATCTCCGACGTCGTTCCACCTAATTCGGGCTTAAAGGTAGCCCTCATGCCCAAGAGAATGGTAGGTAGAACTTCCACCCATTTGCTCACCGGAAAACATTTTAACGCTGACTTTAAATCACGGTGCCATCTTTCTATTAATCCATTTGCTACTGGATGGTAAGCCGTCATCCTTATTCGTTTGAAACCGAACAGTTTTCCTAGTTCCCTAAACAGTGAGGACTCGAACTGCCTGCCTTAGTCCGTGCTATACTTCTTGCTGTTATATCCATTAATGGTATTGCTTCCGTCCATCGTGAGAAGACCGATCAATACATGTTAACAAGTAACTATATGTTTGTGACATCGGTAGCGGCCCTACCAAATCTATGTTTATGTGTTGAAAGCGGCTCTCTGGAAGTACATATCTTCCTAACGGACTTCTATTGTGTTTCGAAATTTTTGCCTTCTGGCATTTCACGCAGCCTCGTGCCCAGTTCGCACAATCCTTATTCATGGAAGGCCATACATATTTTGTTTTTATTAATGTTATGGACATCTTAACGCCTGGATGTGCTATACTGTGGAAATGCTGGAACGTCTCCTGTCGTAGGCATTTTGGTAGATACGGTCTTATTTTATGCTCCTTTACTTCGCAAAATATGTTTTTGTCACTGCCGGGTAGTATCATTGGTGTTAGCTTCAAACTCATCTGGCTTTTTGATTCCAATAACATGTTTAGCTCCTCATCTGTCGTTTGTTAATCAGCTAATTCGTCGAAATCCACCAGTTTTGGGATCGAAATTGTTTCCAGCCGTAATAAAGCATCTGTCACCATATTATCTTTACCCGCTACATGTCGAATATCGGTTGAAAATTGTCCGAGGTAGTTTAAATGGCGGAGTTGACGAGGTGACGTTTTTTCCGGTTTCTGTTGAAAAGCGAACGTTAAAGGTTTGTGGTCCGTGTAAATTACGAAATTCCGTCCTTCCAGCAAAAATTTGAAATATTTTACTGCTGAGTATGCGGCTAGTAATTCGCAGTCGTACGCGCTATACTTTTGCTGTGTCGCTGTTAGTTTCCTTGAAAAAAAAACTGAGCGGTACCCAATTAGTGCCTGACCTTTGCTGCACCACCGCTCCCATAGCATAGTCAGAAGCGTCGATCATTAACGATAATGGTTCTGTTGATGATGGATGTGCTAACATCGCTGCGTTCGCTATATCGGCTTTGCATCTCTCAAATGCATTTTTGACTTCCACCGTCCAATTGATTTTCGTTTTGTCGTTCTTCTTATTGCCTTTCATGTACTCTAGCAATGTCACCTGTGTTTTTGCTGCATCCTTCAAAAATCGATGATAAAAATTGATCATTGGTAAAAATCGTCGCAACCCTTTAAGGTCTATTGGTCCTTTTTATTCGGGAATGGCGGCGACTTTTTCCGGTAGGGGTGTCGTACCATTTTCGGATATCATATGACCCAAAAACCTTACCGTTTTTCTACCGAAAACAGATTTTGTCATGTTGACTACAATGCCGTGTTCCCTAAATCGATTGAACACTCGGCGCAGGTGATCCATATGCTGTTCCTCATTAACGGAGTAAACTAGCACGTCATCCATGTACGGGAAAATGAAGTCGAACACTCTCAACACATCGTGGATGAACCTTTGAAAGGTTTGGGCCGTGTTTCTTAAACCAAAGGTCATCCTCGGAAACTCGAATAAACCGAATGGCGTTATTATCGCCGTTTTCTCTTTGTCCGATAGTTCAACTGATATTTGGTGGTAAGCCTTTACCAAATCGATTGTTTAACATATGTGCTTGCCATGTAATCCGTGTGCCAAATCCTGGATGTGCGGTATTGGATATCGGTCCGCTTGATGGCCTACATATTCCCAACTTCATCATATTGTCGAACTCACGTTTTGCGATAGTGTATTTTTCCGATGTTAACCGACGATACTTTGAATATACTGGCGCACATTTCGTTTCGATCACATGGGTCACGTTGTATTTAATCGAACTCACGCCCACCTTTGGACAAGTTACATCCTTATATTCCGACAGCAACTCGAAGTATGGAGAATCAATCGTTCGCACTGTAGTTACACCTGATGTTTGGTCTTTCGAAACTCTACCAATTGAACTAACGCTGGTCGTACTGTCAATCAGCTTCTTTCGTTTTAGATCTACGAGTAATCCGAAGTTGCTTAAAAAATCGGCTCCTATTATCGCTCTACCGATGTCGGCCACGATAAATGTCCAGTGTCAGTGCTTCGATTTGTGCCCTCAACGATGCTACGTTATTATCATTGGAATTTGTATCGGGTTGCTGTGATTTCTCACACATATTCACCTCTGACGCCTTTGTTACCTCCATGATGCGATCGGCCATCGTAGCCAGCTTGTCTAAGTCGTCGTCGCTATCTGATAAGATGGCTTGCACTTGTGTAGGCAATCGTTGAATCCACAGTGACTTAAGCAATTCACTACCGATTTTTGGTCCTGCTTTCGGATCAGCCTATCAGTTATGTCTGCAATGTATCTCGCCAATACGCGGCAAAGTGAGCAGTCGTGACAAGTCTATAATGGTACTACAACAACAATTCCATGAAGTTTTCAGCGACATCCTCGGCTTATACAAAGACGCTAAACCTCACATTCTAGTCTGAAAAGACCAGTATCATTCGCTGTATTTGAAAGTGTCGAACGCGAATTGAAGTGTCTACAGGAATGCAAAATAATAATGTAAACTTATATAAACGCACACTCTCTGCTAACTCTAGAGGAAATGTTTTCCCAGCTCGCAGGCAGTACAATCTTTAGCAAGATAGATTTGCAGATCGATGTCGCCAATGACGAATCAAAGCAGATACTTTAAGGTTTGTTTCCGTTCAATCAGCTCGTACCAAGTATCAAGTCAGCGCCTGGTAGTTTCCAAAAGATAATGGATGTCATGGTGGGGTTCTAATTGTGGCCCACCGTAGTTTGGCAGACAAAAATGGCTAAAGTACATATTGGTTTATAAAATGCTTTTTGATATTGTTTTTTAGAAAATATTTTATTATAAATTAAATTAAAGTTATTACAAATTTAACAAAAAATAGTTAACCGGTGGTAATTGCTGATTATTTAGCAAATGGTGGTAACACATTATCAGCTGGTATATATTCATCGGAAGGTGGAAGATAATCGGTAGTGGGTGGTAAATATCTCCGATCGACGTTGTCGACATCTTGATTCCCTTGGTTCCGAAATGGATTTCCAGGATTTATTTCTGCTGGATTTGGTCCTGTTGGCCCAATTGAACCAACTGGTCCGGTTGGTCCGGCGGGACCTCTTGGTCCAGCCGGTCCACTAGGCCCATTAGGTCCACTGGGTCCATTAGGCCCACTAGGTCCAGCAGGTCCAGCTCCACCCTCGTATGCTCCACCATTATTTAAACCGCCATAGCCGTTTGCACCGTTTGAATCACCTTTCCCATTAGCACCTGGTCCAGATACACCAGCTCCATTGCCATTTCCACCATATGAGCCACCATCCCCATTACCATTATTATATCCCCCATTACCGTCAGCACCAATCGAACCTCCATTTACATTAGCACCCTTACCACCTTGATTGTAACCGATTGGTTGAGCATTTCGATCATACCCCGCTGGTGCATTTGTTCCTACAGGTTCATTTAAACCAGCCCCACCGTTATATGCTCCACCTTTATTAAATCCCCCGCCTCCATTCGCACCTTGACCGGACCCACCAACCCCATTCCCATTTGCGTCCTTTGTTGCACCATTCCCATTAGCACCTTGATCCCCATAAGCATTAGCATTACGATCATATCCAGCAAATGCACCATTTCCATTTTTACCATTTCCTCCACCACCACCACTGCCACCATCGTCACCAAATCGACTTGCAATCGACTTGTCATTTGGATTTGTTCCGTCGCCACCATTTGAACCACCAGACTTACCTAGTTTCCGATCAAAATCAAATTTATTTGAGAAACCGCTAATTTTCTTGGGCTCTACTACTACTGGTGGCTGAACACTATGAAAAAGGAAAAATAAATAATTGGCTTTTTATAAGAAGCACACAGCATTAAAATATTAAAAATTTGCATACTCAGGTAAAACCAGTTCTAGCGACGTAATTGGATGATAACCAAATTCATCGGCCGTATATCGTACACGATAACGTTTTCCATCAGCTCCTGTATACGCGTACGATCCCATTACAATCAAAGTTTTCGAATCTTTTAGTTTACCAACTTGTGAAATTTCGATACCGTTCTGTGTTTCAAGTCTGAAAATATTTGGACACAAATCTCGTTTTTAGAATACTATGTATGAATATGCAAATTATGCGGGGGACATATTTTTCACCGGTATACTTACGAATATTTAAATTTCCCTTTACCATGATTTTTATTTTCTTGTTGTAAAATTTTTGATTTGGCCACATCACCCGTAAAAATGGTTGGCGGTTTCTCATCATTTTCGTCGTCATCTTTTATGGTAAATTCATCATCATCTAGAAAATATTTTAAACTGGGATTTTTCTCCAGCTGCCGTTCCTTTGAAATTTTTATTGTTTTACCATCGGCACAATTTACAATGCAGATGAGGATTAGAGCACCGGCAAATAATATCTGAAAAATGATGAAAACAAAAACAAATTTGATTAATTACCTAATAATTACTGTGCATCACCAATTTATTACTATTTGCATGATTAATTTGGTGTAAAAATATATTTTATATTCCAGACAAACTGGTATGCGGTCTATAATATAGTCATAAGCCAAAATAATAGATTACACTTTTAACACGTAATGATTATATTTAATTAGGATGTTAATTTATTATCAAAGAATCCGATCAAATGATAAATTATACATGAAACCGCAAAAAACACCACTTAAGATGTCAGTTAAACAAAAACCGTACACATTTAATCTTAATTCAGGAGACAATTTTTTTTTTAACATAATAGTTGATTTCTTTTCGCAACACTATAGTCTAATTAAAAATAAAAATTGCATCATGCAATCACATGCAATCTAATCTTTATAAAATTCGATTTATCACAGATAATCAACGGTCACAATTATAACTTATTCAATTAATGTATCACTAATAAGCAACAACAAAACTGTCAGTGTGATTTATGATATTATAGCAGCATATTTTACGATGCTCTACTTTTTGTTATAACTCGTAATCGTCGTGTCACATAAATTATCACCGCGCGTTTCACGTATATCCGGTTTAAGAAAGTTCGATTATCGAACGTAATGTTTAATTTACATAAATAGTTGTTTGGGCCAAACATTTGCGGTTGGTAAAATATCATATACGCGGTTAAGTCTCTTATAGTATGTACCGTATACATAAATAATAGGTTTATGTATGCAAAGATGACTTTGTTGAATTCTTACAAAACCGCGCTTTTTTTTTTTGTAATTTTCAATGACAAGGTTAGGTACATATTTATGGTTGTCTTTTATATATGGTACATGTATACCATCGCGCATTTCAACATGGTTTGGAAATAGAAATGATTTATGGACGAAAATCTTTATTAATTATGTATTCAATGTTAAGATAAGCTAAGTTCATCGATTTGTAGGAAGTCGCGCTACGAAGGTGTACTGTAAAGTCGAGCATTTATATAGGTTGTTTGTATAAATATATGTGGTTTGGCGATTTGAATTATGACAATATTGTAGGCGCAATAAAAAATTATTAAAATGAAAATTAAACTGCAAAGCCTCGCTAGAACCTCGATAAAAGTACGCTCGTATTCTTGGTTACGCTCAAATAATTGAAATTCTTCACTCAGGGTCATTTCCGGAAAATTTCCCAGTAGAAGCCGATTGCTCAGAGGCCGAATTTTTAATTTAAAACCGCAACTTTCCGTCTGTTCCGTTTATTTAATTCTTAACCCTGATTTATCCTGTATTGCAAATGACCTTACCATACAAGAGTATACGAGTATATACTCTTTATTCTCCTCTCAAACTTTCATCGGTACTTTCCGACCACCATTTTTCTTGGGCTTATTACCAATACACTTTCGTTCCGTGACTAGAGATGCATTTTTTTTAGCAGTTTAGTCTGAACCTTGACGATCTCTGGATGGTGACCTTGATTTAGTAGAAATTAAAGAATGCTTTGAATTTTGATGATGAAGAGCCTTAAGATATAATACTTAAGATATAAATTACATATAGTAAATCAATACAAAATTACAGTAATGGAGCTTTCGATTGTAGCAAAAATTTTAATGAAATCATTAAACAGTCCAGCCGAATTAGACAAAAATCGGGCTTTTGAAATAAATAATCGGTCAGAATTTTTTTTTCCTTTTAATCGACGAGCTCCGAGGTCGAACGAATAGGGAAAGGGAAGAGGGTATTCACGTTCAATTAAATTTACCGGTAAATCTGGTTTATTTCGAAAAACTATCTTAAATAAAAGGAAAATGCAAATTCCTAGGTAATTAATTTTCCAAATTAGTGATGGTGAATTTTTTTGTTTAATTTCGTCAGTACCCGATTTCGGGACACATTTGTCGCTATCCGATTTAATATCCTCTTGTCCCTAATTTCATCTTTTAATCATTTTTTATAATTTCTCCAGATTTTCGAGATAATTCGATTGAGTTGCATGATGTTTGAGACTAAACTGGCGATTCGCTGTTTCGAGTCCACTTATTCAAGATTTTGGAGATTATTGAAGTTTAGTTTGAGATTGTCGAGTGTATATGATTGTTCGATGTTACTAGAGAATCTTAGAGCCTGTTCGAAGTAAATGATTGTTCGATATTTATGAAATTGAAGATTCCAATCTTACTCGAATTTTGAATGTCTTTTTACACTGACTTCGACAACTAATCCGATAATTGCACAACTTTTCGGAATTTTTCCCAATTTTCGTGGGTTTTATAATCGAGTTTATTCCGCAGTTTTATTTCCTAAGTTTTTCGACATTTTTAGGATTATTCGAGATTTTTCGAGATTTTCGAATTTTGTATTTTAGGAACTTGCAGACAAACGTATACATGTACATCGTGGTATTTAAAACATTTTTTATAAAGATTTTATTTCTTCGATTTCCAAGGTTTTTCGAATTTATTCAAGAATATGATTAGCGCAGCGTTTCCTATTTTCATACGAGTATATACGAATAATTTAATATTTGAGAGTTGTCTATAATTTTCAAGATACTTTGAAAATTTGAAATTTTGAGAATATTTCGGAATTATCGTTATTTTCGAAATTATGTTTGAAGACTATTTAAAGAAAAATTGCCGATTAATTGGTTAAAAGTCGATTACTTGCAAGCTCTAACCTATTCCTGCTCTTAGATACTTCTGTTAAAGTTGTCTGCCACATTATCTACGAATAGCTCCTATTGAAAAAAAAAAACTCGATTATTCGTCCCATTATTCACCGATTTCGGCATTTCACAAGAGGTTGAGTTCGAAATAAATCCAGTTTAAGTCTTTAATTCCCGGATTTCGAAGTTCTCCAATGATGATCTCCTACAGCAATGGCTCTAAGGAAACATTTATTTTGGCGCAGTTCTGTGGGGGACAATTGTTTTGGAAGATTTTATTAAACGGCCAATCTGCAGAAGGGCGAGAGGGTCCGTTGAAGGTCGCATATTTCGGAAATACATATTTCAAATCGGAATATGACAAAAGAACATAAGGTACACAACAGCATATTTTATAATGACATAATAGACCAAAAGCTATTAAATTTTTTGGTGGCCGTAATAAAGGTCATTTACCATGGATCTTGGCTGAATGAATAATCGATATTTTCGATGTAAATATGATCATGTAAATTGATGTTTTGATGATGTTCTGAAATATGGCCAAAAGTAATCAAATTAGGCTATTTCTTAACCTATTAACTGAAATTCATTCATTTCATAGAATTTTCCTTCGCTTAACAGAACTATCTCCATATATCGGGAAGAATTTTGCCTGCATATGAAAATAGATTGTCATTAAGATTA
Organism: Tipula vernalis; assembly: GCA_958295665.1. Lineage (NCBI taxonomy): Eukaryota > Metazoa > Arthropoda > Insecta > Diptera > Tipulidae > Tipula > Tipula vernalis. The sequence continues at coordinate 386,307,779 of OY282558.1, read as the reverse complement.
AGAAGGTTGGATGTCACTTAACCGTCTTACGATTAATACCTTAAAAAAATGGAATTAGACTCTGGAAAATAATTCCAAAGAACTTGGGAAATTCGGACTCTGTCGAAATCTAAAATTCCGCGGATTATTCTGCGGATTACTGTTTTTTATTCAATACTAATTTTCCTTTCTCCAGAATTTTAGAAGAGCGTGCAGTAGTATATTTCGCAAACAAAGTAGAATTAAACTCAGAGATCAATTTTTTGACGAATTTAATACCACTTGTTCTGCGAATTAAAGTTGAAAATCGCACAAACGTTTTACGCATTGCTTAATCTTATTTTAAAGTAATAATATTAAGCAATGTTTCATCAAAAGTTTAAAGACCGGTAGCAAAATTACGATCGAAAAACGGAAATTCATTAATTTACGATAGACAATCAAAAATTGAGTAAATTCATGTTATAAGGGCTTCATTCAATGGAAGACAACGAGTTTTTGAAATGTCTAACTGATCTTAAACTCAAACCCATTAAAATACATAAAATAATTTCAAAACAAGACACAGTAGTATATTTTGTGCTCAGCCAAACTCTAGTCGAGGAGAGTTTCTCCAAATCCTCAAACAACAAAAGTTTAGAGTCAAATTCCCTGGCTTAATGAACGAATTAATATCAAATTCTATATACATAAACTAAGATTAATAATAATTCCAGCATTAATTAAGCTTCTATACTCTGTTAACAGAAGACTCTGGTAATCCAGATACGTTGTTCTAAAGAAATAGTGAGCGGAATAAAAAGTTGTAACTTTGAAAAGGATCAATTTATTGCAATAACTGAAATAGCTTGAAAATATGCCTTTAGATCGTAAAAACCCATAATCTTTCAAATAGTTTCATTGGGTCCCAACCCTTGTTAGACCCAATACTACTTCTGACAATTTAGCATATAGAGTTCTCTGAATTGTTTTGATCACACTAATCTATTCAATAGTTCTCCTTGAAATTCATGATTTGTGATTTTATGCTTTTTAATAATTTTTCGAAGGACGAGAGCGTGATTCTTGCAAAATTTTTAAACGTTTTAGGATCTTCTAGTCTTAATTCATTAAAAACGAGACTTTGAATATCCTTTTCTCCAAAATCTCGCCTTTTTAGATATGTAGTTCCTTGCCAACATCGTCCTAATTTTAATTTTACGCCGATTTAAATTTTTTTGGTTTTCTATTCTGGATAAGTAGACAAATGACGTTCGATGTTGAAAGGCCGAATGTCGGAAGGCCGAATGCCGAAAGCCCGAATGTCGTATGGCCGAATGTGCCGAATGGGTGAAATGGCCGAACGTGCGGAAAGGCCGATTGGATCGAAAGACCGATTAAATTTTCCTTCACTTGAATTTATTTGTTTTAAAATGATTTAAATAAATTGAAAATACGTGCTAATCCTGTGTATGTAGTAGCATATTAATGTGATCAAATTTTGTCGGAAAAAAAATTATTTAATTTCCTTTTTTTTTACTATAATTAATTAATTTTTAAGGTTTGCTACCTTATCTAGAAAAAAAAAATCCAGAAACAAAAAAATTCCGAAAAACAAAAATGCAGAAAATTAAAATCCAGAAACACAATAATTAAAGTGCGGTCCAAGTCAAAATTAAAATTCATAAAATGGCCTTAAAATTTGAGTTTTTCCGTAAAGTTCTTAACATTTATGGTAATAAAAATTGCTTCAACCTTTCAAACACAGATCAAAGAAATTATATCGCTCATATCGCTTCTACGGATTGTTGTACCACAGATGTTTCAAATTATTTTGTGGTTGGCTTAATTCGTTGGGTTAGTATAGTAACGAAGAATCTATTGGAGCGAACTACGGATTTAATTCTTCGTTAATGCTTCGTCAATCTTGCACACACAGATCAAAGGAATTGTATCGCTCGTATCGCTTCTTCTGATGATAGATGTACCACAAATGTTTCAAGTGACGACAAAAGTCTAAAAATGCCTATAAAATTGATTTTTCATTTATTTTGAACAAAATATTTTTTCTGGATTGCTTCTTTAGTAATTTCTAGATTTTTTTTTCTGGATTTTTTTTTCTGGAGTTTTAATTTTAGGCAAATGTAGTGATCCCTAATTTTTAATTATATGACAAAAAAAAAAACTAAGAGGATTTTAATATTTAAGGCGAAAAACATAAATTTTGGTTTTCATAAAAATATAAATTTTGCAAATTTTCATTCATAAAAAGATGAAAACTTAAAATCAATTTCGATACAAGCGGCCTTTCAATATTCGGCCTTTCGACGCAATCGGCCTTTCGACCTATTCTGCCTTTCGACACATTCGGATTTTCGATATTCGGCCTTTCGACCCTTTCGGCCTTTCGAACATTCGGCCTTTCAACATTCGAATTTTCGGCGTTCAGCCTTATTTGTATGGTGTAAACAACGAAAAATTCAAATCTGATCAAAATTGCGGGGAAAATTGTACACGATTTATTTCCCCTATTGTACAATAAATATTGCATGTAAATCGCATAGTGTAAAGGCACCTTAAGACGATCGTGAATCGTGATATATTCCGTTTAAATGCCCTAACAGACGATTTTTTTAGATTTTGTCGTATATTCGAAGATTTAATAAAAATCAGTTAGGCGTATACTTGTTTTACAAGTAATAATCAGGAGTTTACGATATGGTCATTAACCTCATAACGCAATTGTAATTATTCTGGTAATTTCGGCTTAGGCAAGTTAATTTAGTTTTTAATTATAATTGTAAGAGATAAAATCTCACTTTACAATTTCTAAAACACATGTAATCATTTATAGGGGAAGAAATAGCCAAACTCCTTCTTAATTGATCAAATTTCAGAATGTTATCTAAAAATCATTTTAGAACCTCATTTCCCTCATTTCGCTCGCACTTCATATCCGGTTAAGTATTAACCAATTTAATCAAAATCTGCTTTTGTATCTTTTGATTAAATTCAACCTGTACTACGTTTGAGTGAAGTTCTGAATTTCAGTCATAAAATAAAAATAAGCTTTTGCTTTATATGAATTATGAACAAAATACTAAACACTAAAAGCAGAAATAAATTTTTATATAAAATCACATTTTAATATGTTCCAAAAATAATTACAGACAATACCTCAAAAACGGTTTGATCTATCGAATCGGTTTTAGTCTTTAAAATTTTTCTTGGGTCAAAATATATACATAGTTATGTAATGTCAATAACCCACAGAGTATCAGAACCGCATCCATCAATAGTGTATAAACGGAAATGCATAATTAACATTAAACATAAAATTGTAACTCAATAAATAAAAATGCATAATTAGCGAGATAAGAAAATATAATTTAATATTAATACAAATGCATAATTAACAAAATACAAAATGTGTAAAACTAAACATCATAGTTTAGTTCAGTTCGGTTTTGCTCTTCAAATAATAAACAAATAAAAGTTTTGTCAAACTAATTTAAATATTTTGTTTTAATTCTGTTTTTCCTGGGAAACGCTCACCGCAATCCTAAAAATATCGTTATAGAGGGTCACGCTACCACATAACTACATATCTGTGGCCGTGTGAAATTTGGACGAAATCGGTAGGAATCTGGTATCGAAACGAAAGTATCGATACTTTACTCATTACTAGTATCATGTAAGTTTTTTAATAGGGAGATCAATAATGCATTTATGTAAATTTATTATAATGTAAAATTTATATATTTTTAGAGCTCATATTTATTTATTACACAAAAGAAACACAAAACATAATAATCAGTAATTTTATTTTCGTAAGCCCCAATCTTCATCATTGCAATCAGACAAAAAGGGCAGTTTGTACACCCTGTCGCTAATAAGTCTGTTTCGGGTTTGTGTTAGAATAGCTCCAGCTTTAGAAAACAATATTTCTGATGGTACAGAGATACCGGGTATTATTAGGTACTTCTTTTCAAGGCGGTACAAGTGAGGGAAAACGTTTTTCATTTCTTCCCACTGAATTATAGGATCCTATTTTAGTGGGCAAACTGAATTCACCAAATATAAACTCAGCTCATCTTTGTCTTCGTTTATGCCAGAACGCCTTTTACGACGGCCGTGACCTAATTTTTTGTGATGGCTCTAAAAATCGTATGAGGTTGAGGGCTGTTCTGGCCGATCTCCTTCATCATTTGATTCAGGCAACGATGATGTGATATCAGAGGCGTCCATTTTTTTGCCTGATGGATGAAATAGCACGGGCACTACCTAAGATATCTTTAAAATTAATATTTTTGAAGCGGGGATCGAGAATCGTTGAAACAGCCATAATGTGGTTGCTCTCGATTTCACCAAACTCATCCACAACATGTTCTTTTAAGGTTTCGACGAATCGTTTTTCATCGTCATTTTCTTTTATTGATTTTATTTTTTCCTGCTTTTATTTGTTGCTGGTAGTTACGTAGCCGTCGCCGCATATATCTCTGGTCACGTATTCGAACGGATGTAAAATTGAAAGTAGTCTTGGAACTCGAATAAATTCGGCTGCTGTTAGAATATCCGATACGTTTGTATTCTCTAGCAAGATTTCATTCACTACAGTGCGCAGCTTGACATAGCATACCAACATAATAATAAGTGGAATTCAATCGAGTTACGACGTTCAATATTAACTTTAATGACCCGTTCGAATCTTGCTTCGCTCTAAGAAAATCACTTTGAACTACGCTGTTCTTGAACAATTTTACATTATCTCGAACATTTAGAATTAAAGATTTGACGTGTTTAGATGGATTCAAAAATAAGTTCACGGCATCCACCATGTTACTGAAACTGTCCGTCACTATCGCTGCAATGTTTTGTTTTTTTAACCCAAAATTTTCGCAACATTCGTTTAAATGATCTGCAATATTTGCCGATTTGTGGCGACTATTTTTAATTCAGTTTTTTAACAAATTTTCTGAAATTAAAAAGGTCTTCCTTTTTTAATTCGTGTAGCCCATAAATATGCAGTAGTATGTACAATTCTTTATCAAAAAGTATCGATGTTTTTTTTATCAAAAAGTATCGATACCAATTGGGTATCGTTACAAAAAGTATCGAGTACAAAAAAAGTACTTGGTATCGCAACCAAAGTATCGATACTATAAAGTATCGATACTTTTTGCGGATCCCTAGAAATCGGTGGAACCAGTTTCATTTATTTTTAGAATTCAGTTATTATCCATTTGCTCTGCAACTCTTTGTTATTAAATTTATTTTTGTTCTAATAAGAATGTTATTCGAAAATAAAATTGTTGCCTGTGTTTTTCAATTAAAATGTATATACCGGGGCCACATCCACCCCCAAAATTTAAAGCAATGAAAAAATATCTTAAGGGATCCAATATTTTCGTTGAAACGTCTGCTTTTGAATGCCTAGAGATGCTTTTGATTAACAAAATAATTTTGTGCTAACAAATGGTCAGTTATGATAATTTTCGAGTAAGATAACTCTTTTTCTCACAAAATTACACCGGCTAGTATTCAGCTGTTAGAAATTAATAATAACTTTTAAAAATGCAATATGGCGTCTCTAAAGAGGTAAATCACATTAATTTAAAGAGAAAAGGCGATTTTTCATTGACAAAAGCTTATTAAATTATAAATAAAATTAATTCTCTAGAGAAGAAGAGTTAGGAGTTAGGGGTTCGTTATACCGTCGGCAAAACTGGCTTTTATCTGGCTGGATAAAAAATTTCGCTTAGAACACCTTTGCTGTTATAAACGAACGGATTTATTTGTGAAAATGTAACGGCGTCTCCCTAAAAGAGGTGAACTTTTTTTCGAACCTTTCCCCATACGTCTGACCTCGGAACTAATCGAATTTTAAACCTAAATGTGTAAAAAAGGCATCTATTAAAAAAACCGTTTGTTTCTTTTATAAGCCCGAGTTTTGTTTAATTCGGCTGGACTATAAAAGAATTTTTAAAATAAAAATCTCAAAATGGAATCTAATTGCCCCCCGATTTTGACTTTGACAAATTTATACTTTGTAAGTTGTTTTTGCGTTTTTAATGAAAATTCATATGTGAAGCGAGGGAAAAATCATACAACATGAGTTTTATGATTCCTCAATTTAGAATACATACTTAATTAGAGTAAAATTAGCTATAGTGGTGTTTCCAAAAATACCCTTTGGTACTCAATTTTTAAATTTTTTTTAACTTAACTAGCCTAACTAATTAAATTTCCTTATTATCTATTCCATGGTTTTCTGATTGTTGGCGTCATATTGAGCCGCCATTTTGTTTTTATTTTTCAAAAACGGCACTCGGCATTCGAAAGTAGACGTTTCAATGAAAATATTGGTGCCCTTAAGATATTTTTTGAATGCTTTAAATTTTGGAGGTGGCGCTCCAATTAATTTGATGCCATCAAGAGGAAAACAATAAAAATTTGTGGTTGTTCCTGTTGTATTTTCATTTGTTCCCAAACTTATCCTACAGTATTTTGTTTACTGCATAAGCCTGTATTCCATGAGAAAAATTAACTGACAGTCAAAAAAAAAACGAAGAGAGAAAAATAATCAGATGCCTCAAATAAGAGACAAGAACATCGTTTTTTATTTTTTTTTTTTTTACAGCAAAATTTTTTTTCTATAAAATAAAAACCGTTGTCTTTGTCTCTTATATGGGGCATCAGATTATTTTTCTCTTTTCGTTTTTTTTGACTGTCAGTCAATTTTTCTCATGGAAAACAGGCTTTAGCCCCCTAACGCCCGATCAATAATGATAGGGCACATTCAAAAATTCAGGGACTGTGCAATCATTGCAGTCAATCAGATATGACAGTCGAAGTTATATTAATGCAGGCAGTAGTAAATGTGATGTATGTGGATTTTGTAGTATTTGACGTAATGACGTAAGACAATATATTGTGTTAGAACTCAGAATAATTTGTACTAAAATGTTTTGTGCATTGGGCAATAATTGTGTACCCAAAAAAAAGGATCAGCGTACATCGCCATTCGTTGTCTGACTCTCGACTTATTAAGTGAATTGAATGAATAATGGATAATAAATTACGTTAATTGAATATATAAAATATATATTTTATTTCTAAATTACGACGACCACCTTTACCACATTGGCGACGAGGATAAAAACAAATGAATATTAAGTGATATACATAAAAAAATAAAAAGATAATAATTATCATATAAGACTAAATAAAATAAAAAATTAACACGAAACTACATAAAATGGCGGGTGACGATGTGTGCACTGTTATGACTACGATGCCACCATTTAATCCAAACAACGAACAATGGAAAATTTACAAAAGTCGGATTGAAAGTTTTTTTCGACGGATAAAATTACCGAGAACGAAGATAAAAAAAATTATTTATTGGATTTTGTCGGTGCAAAGGCATTCGAAATTTTATACAATTCATGTGCTCCCGATGAACCAATAAAGAAATCTTATGACGATATAATTAAAATTTTGGAATCATATTATTCAACGCCGATAGTTGTTTACTGCGAAAGGAAAAAAAATTATGAAATTAAACGTAAAGTTAGTGAAAGTATCAAGGATTTTAGTATACGAATAAAGAGTGCGGCGTCAACTTGCAATTTTGGCAACAGATTAAATGAAACGATAGTGGACAAATTCGTTACGAGTATGTCGGGCAAAATTGTTGATCGCCTAAGCGAGGAAGACGATTTGACTATGGAGAAAGCAGTTTCGATTGCAATGAAATACGAGGTTCGCGGTGTAATGAACGATACGGAAATGGCGACACCCATTAATGCTGTGCAGCACAAGCCTGGTAATACAGATCAGGCAAGACGTCAGGGTAATCTATGGAATTTAAATTATAGACCACCAAATAAGGCTTATCCAACGGCGAACAGTAATAGACTACTTCCGTGCAAACATTGTGGATTTACTAATCACCAGGAGTTCCAATGTCGGTATAAGAATGTAGTGTGCAATAGGTGTAAGAAGGTAGGACACATGGAATCTGTATGCAGAACATCGAATAAACAAATTTGTAACGTGGTAAGCGAAATTGGAGATGTTAAATGTCAAACTGTGAATAAAGAGGAGGAGATTTATACAGTTGATTGTTTTAGCGTAAATAAGTTATTAGATATTAATTTAAAAATGTTGGGAAAAAGTGTGAGCTTTCAAGCAGATTCAGGGGCGGGCGTGTCTGCTATGCCTGCTCAATTGTATTTTAAATATTTTGATAAACATTTATTAAGGCCAGATGATACTGTTGTGAGAGGTTATGGTGGTGAGATTTTGAAAGTTGTTGGTAGTGTCACACCTATGGTCTCTCACAATGGTGGTATACGTTCATTTAGAATTTTGATCATTGATAAAGCTCAGGTGCCGATAGTAGGGCGAGATTTTTTTAAAGATTTTAATATTAAGCATATTTTTGTAAACAACGTATGTAAAGAAAATACGAAATTGGAAGACGTTGTGGGAAGTTTCCGAGTTCTTTTTAGTGATGAAATCGGATGTTTGAGAAACGTGAAAATCAGTTTGGAAATGGATGGGGAAGCTAAGCCTACATTTGTAAAAGCGCGATCAGTTCCTTTTGCATTCCGTGAGTCTATAGAGAGACAGTTACCGATTTAGAGCGAAGGAGAATTATTACGAAAACTGAGTCTACTCAGTGGGATACGCCCCTGGTGCCAGTACTTAAAAGTGATGGTAACATACGAATATGTTCTGATTATAAGGTCACAAGTAATAAGCATTTAAAGGATACGAATTACCCGATTCCCCGAATTTCGGACATTTTTGTCAAATTAAAAGGTTGTAGACTGTTTTCTAAGATTAATTTGGCCTCGGCGTATAATCCTAGAGTTAGACGAAAGATCGAAACAGTTGGTCACGTGGAGTACGCACTTGGGCAACTACACGATGAACCGGTTACCTTTTGGGGTTAAGCCTGCTACGGGCATATTTCAAAGAGAGATAGAGAAAGTTGTAGCAAATATTCTGGGCGTAGCAGTTTTCTTAGACGATATTCTTGTAGGTACGAAAGACGAAAGTGAACATTTTGATCGAATTTCTCCAGTTTTCAAAAGGTTGAGAAAGGCAGGGCTGAAATTGAACAGACATAAATGTATCTTTGCGAAAACCCAGATTGAGTATTTAGGGCATATAATATCGGAAAAAGGGTTGATTAATTTAAATAAGAATGAGTCCATATTGAACGCACCGATTCCGCAAAATGTATCGGAAGTTAGATCATTTTGTGGGCTAATTAATTACTATGGTAAATTTATAGGAAATTTAGCCACGAAGTTACAACCTATTTATTATTTGCTGCAAAAAGATAAAACGTTTTATTGGTCCAATGAATGCCAGAAATCTTTTGATCTGTTAAAGCAAGAACTTACTCCAGAGCGAGTCTTAATGCATTATGATGATGATTTGCCTCTTAACCTGACGTGTGATGCTTCTGCGGTAGGAATAGGTGCGCTAATATCACATACTTTGCCGGATGGCACAGAACGCCCGATTGAGTATGCATCCAGACTTTTACGAAATGCCGAAAAGAATTATTCCACAATTCAAAAAGAAGCATTGCCTGTAATTTTCGGGACTAAAAAATTCTTTCAGTATTTGATAGGGCGACATTTTACACTTATCACCGACCATAAACCGCTTTTAGGAATTTTCGGTGAAAATAAGGGAATTCCACAAATGTCGGCAAGCCGTTTGCAACGATGGGCAGTACATTTGTCAGCATTTAATTACACCATAAAATATGTTAAATCGGATAATAATAGTGCTGATATGCTTTCACGACTTCCGATCATGACGGATGACGATTCAGGTAGTGAGGAAAAATATTCTGCTACATATTTGAATTTGGTTGATAAAAGTGTTGATATTCCGTTAAATAGGACGACGATCTAGAACTAATTACAAAAAGACGAGCTATTAATGGAATTGAAAGAGGCAGTTTACTCAGGGAATTTTAATAAATTGGATAAAGTTAAGTTTGGTCCATATATAACGAAGCGTGACTTACTGTCAGTTGAGGATGATATTCTCATGAGAGGATATAGGGTCATACCACCGGAGTCGTTACGAATGTCAATTTTGAAGGAAGTGCACCAATCACACATGGGAATGGTTAAAACCAAGTTTTTATTACGATCTTATATATGGTGGCCAAATATTGATGGAGACGTTGAAAATCTAATACCTATAAGGTTTAACAATTAGATCACGAGGTCGTAATACATGACCTTCCTCGTGATGTGTGGTCCTTTACCACAGTAAAAGACTGCAAAGTTACATTATGGCTGCATTCGTAAATTCGATTTTCAAATGTCGAATTATGAGTATTTTCAAACAGAATTAATTTTTAAACGGAAAGCTTCATTTTGTGTGCGGTCGACTGAACTTGTAAATGCACCCTTGCTTACCCTATAAACTGGTAGAGAAAATTATCTATGCATTAGTATAAACGGCATCACTTCCAGTTAAGGGGTTTTAATGTTTATGTAAAATATAGGGAGCCCTAGGATGACAAGCAATTATGTAGCACCTTTTTGTTTTCATATTGTATTTGATCGTTTAGTTAAAAAAAGGGATACTTCTGGTTAATTTGTGATTTTTTTTAGATGATTTTGATTTTTGAGAACATGTTGGTGTCCCCATTTATGGGGAGGGCGATTTTTTTTTAATCGAATGGGAAAATTATAAATTTTATAGCTTGCTCTCTATATTTGCTAAAACTATTGAAACACATTTTTAAATAAGGCTCAATTTCTGCATAACCTATATAGGTTTAGGAAATTTAAAAACACAGAAAAACAGGATCAGAGAAATCGATTGGCTTTTCATGTGGATTTAATAAATGCATTTGTTTGGTAAATCATAATATATTATTACAAAAGCTCTTCTAAGGCGATTTCCTTGGTTTAACTGTATAAGGTGTTTATCTTGAAAAGATTCGTCTTTCATTTACTTGAATGAACCTGACAAAAATGAGCCTTAGTAATAAAAAGAAATCAAAGTAATCTTCTCTATAATCGACCATCATCAAAAAACAAGCATCGAAAGGCATGTCAAACTAAAGTGAACTGACGGCCATTATACCTATATTTGTAAGAACTTCACAATAAGGGCATAGCTAAAATCTAAAATCAACAATTCTCTCCTAACTGAGAAGATTAAAACACGATTAATCAATACCAAGTCAGAGGAGTTAAACAATTCTGAGTAATGAGTAAACTTTTAATCCGACACAAATACAATAGTTATATGAAAAAAATGATGGAGAAATGCGTTTTATCGAAAAAATGTATACTTGAACTAAAATAACCCTTTATACGTATATAGGTTTACAATTAACAAACAACCTTACCCTAAGAGACGAGTTCATACAAGATAAATGTTTTATATTTAAAAAGTTGTTGAATTCAAACAAGTGGATATTTCGAAATCATTCATCTGATATTTTTATCTTCCGTTTTATGCTTGACCTCATCTTATTGATCAACAATCGATCATACACATCAAATTTTATATTAAACAAAAAAATATTTAATTGCCATATTGTTTGTAAGCCATATACAAATATTATGTTTAATTAAAAATTCTGCAACCTTCACTCTAATCATCATAAATTAAATTACTTGTACTTCATATCGATCATACCGACGAAATTGATGAACAAATATAGGTAACCTATTATTGTTCATTGGCAATCCAGGATGTATTCCACGAATACAAAAAACAAATTTAATAGAGTTTATACATAATAATGCTAATCTATATTCGCAATGAACAAGATGTTTATTTATGAATTAGCATTCAACTCAGTAGTTGAGCACACTCAACTGAAATGTCACACTTAACAGATAAATGTTTCTTTTATTGTAAAATTGGATGCAAAATTGTAGACTTAATGGCATGTGACTAAAATGTCAGACCTCGATTTTTGGGTTTTCAAATAGCCCCGAATGATCTCACTTCAAACATTTAACATTTTATAACCAGATAAAAAAACATTAATCCAATAATTGCATTACAATATTTGTTTATTTATATTACCAACTGATCAATTCTGTTCATTAATTACGACAACGATTAATAACGTAAAAATATTAAATAAACTGAATGTAAACAGAATTTTAAACAAAGTTGTATAACGTAAACCAGCACAAAAAATAATTCTAATATTTACTCCAAAATAAAAAAAATAAATTATTTACTCTAAAACTTCTTCTTTTTTACAATATTTTGGTCAGTAATTAGCATGATCAAGTTTTTAGTCATAAAATAAATTTTAATGTCACTTTCATGTTCATATAATTATTTAAAATATAGATGAGGTCAAAAACGTATAATTTGCCGCGCGAAATACCCGTATACATCAAAAGTAGCCAAATAACACTCCAGCTGATATCAAAATCATTCCGCACGCAAAGTGTTTTATTTTTATATCATACAATGATTTATCGTTTTCGTGTAATATGATACCGAGTTCGAAAGATAATCCATATTTTCTATATATAGAGAGGTCGACTACTATATACGGGCGGGTATAAGTAAAATTCATTCAATTAGCCTTCGATAGATGACATCGTTGATAAAATGTCAATTTCTGGTTTAAAAAATAAATGTTTTATTTCTACAAATATTGATTTTTAACGATTAACACCACATTTTACATAACCACTATACACAAATCACTCTATATATATAAAAATAATAACTACAACAATAAATCCATAAGTTTAAACTTACTAATTTCATTTTTATTTACTAAAAGTCTTTTAATTATGATATAATTTAATAAAATTCACTTTTAAACAAAACACACACGCACACGCACCGGTCAAACGGATTGGAGATGATTTATGATTCAAATAGGTAATTTCACTAAAATTATATTAAGACATTTTATCTATTTATATATTTTACCCCTCCTGTCTAAACGTCTAACTGAAGATAAATAAAAAAAATACAAAAAAAAAATTGGAGAACAACAAAAGGCAAGATAAAAAACAATATTTAAGAAGAATATGAATTTTGTTTAGCATATAGTATAAAAGCTCTTGTTTACTTTTAACAAAAGCTCCATGTCCAAGTAAAAAGAAGAAAGACGCGATATTTCCCCACTTGTGTGTGTCCATTATACAACAACATACAACCGGAGATTTACAGGTAGTATTTTGATTAGACATGAATAATGTAAGATACATGATTTATTAATTTATACAAGAGAGTGCGTGCGATGTCTTATAATATTTATGGCAGTTAGCGACCGGTAGCTACACATAAGCGACAGAATGACTACGACATATAAACACTTCAAAGTTTCAGACGATTATTATGTAAGTTATTTAATATCTATTTTAGTGCAAATGATTAATGATGTAGTTTTGGCATTGTGTCACGAGATCTGTGTTGAGAGATATTACCGATAACGCATTTGAATATGATTTATTTCTAAATCTTTACCTAAAAATTTAAAAGAAAATGTGACACACATTTTTTAAACACTGCTCTTGACAAATTAAAATCACACCTCCCTTGTTTTGTTTAAGGCAACCGATGTATGATAAACAGCATCTTTGGAGAGCTCACCTGACGGAGTACTACATCACCACAGTATATTTTAGAGAGCAAAAGATCTCTTACAAAAGTACCGATAAATCAATTCTATGAATGTAAAGGTGTTCGATGTTCAGTAATTTACTTTGATTTTTTTTTCTAACTCTTCGAAATGCGAACACCAAATATCTTTTTAAATGTTTACAACACGATAAGGATAGTTAACCTTCAATGGTTCACATAACCTAACCCTATATTCCAACTGAGAGTGTACGAAAGAGACATATAACATTTTAATCACACAAACTCATGTCACAGTGGCTGTATGACACTTAGCAAAGTCCTATTGAAAATTAAATCTTTTTAACATTAATCGCTTCCAATTTATCCCATAAAAAGTTGTTAATCATCGCTGGATATCCGTCTCCAAACACATTCATTTTAAAAAATATTTGGACCAATCACAACACCAGACTATAAACCACATCAAACAGTAGTCGTGTTTTCCATGAGAACTGCACTAGAACTCGATAAATTTTAAATTCCTTTTATTCTAAGTAAACAGAAAAAAAATTAAATTCATAAAGTGATAATGTGTAGTGCATTTCACATAACTACACGTTTTAAATTGTTACAGCAATAAATAATGACAATTATAGCTTATTTTTTAGTTACACTGGATAAACCCATGAATTTATCGAGTGTAGTTGCGTGTAATGACGTCAGCAAGAAATAAGAAAATATTGATGAAATAACTAAAGATGAAAATTTTTAAACTTAAAATAAGTAATTATATCACATACACTACACATTCGCGCTTTATGAATTTATTTTTTTTCGTTTTACATAGAATAAAAGGAGTTTAAAGTTTATCGAGTTCTAGTGCAGTTCTCATGGAAAACACGGCTAGTTACGTTTTTGGTTGCATAGGTCCCCGTTATTTACATTTCCACCAAGATGAAAATGGGCTTCGTCACTAAAGATGATTTTGCCGAAGAAATCTTAAGTTTTTCACTAGTGTGAAGTTTATGACAAATAATTTTGACAAAATAAAAAAACTCATTAGTGTTAGTCAATTTAAAACCTAGCAACAGCCGAACAAATAAAAAAAAAATTATATGTATAAACTAAAACCATTTTAGTAAATGGTAACGCAGATCAGCGAATGGCATCATATAGTGCATGCGCCTTTAGGGATGTCTTGGATAAAAAGAAATATTTGTGTGCCGTTTCAAACGGTTTTATGAATTTTTCAAAACTGCTCTACTAAAAAAAAGGTGAAGTTATTCGTTTGACGGCCATTAACAGGTAATTGTAGAGATGGCTACGCGTATCTGAGTATGCCATCGTATTGTACATATCTTTAGAGATGTTTTCGCTCATACAAAATACTTGCGCGACCCGTCAAACGGTTTTATACATTTTTCAAAACTGCTCTACTAAAAAAATATGTAGATAGGCGTTCGACGGTCATTGAGTAGATCTGATTATTAAATTGTCTTTATAGTTTTTAGGTGTTAGATGAATTTTGTGTGGCCCGTTAAACTGCTTTTTAAACTGCTTTTTAATTTATAAACTTCTTGTCAATGCTGATTTCAGGTTCCTTAACAAATTAAATGGCATTTGACGGCCTACTGTCAATGTAAATTAAAGATGCGGGGTTAACTCTATAGTTTTCGCGTTAGTATCCATAATGGATTCGGATAAATCATCATTGATTTCCCACGATCCGGTTTTTTTTTATGAATCCAGTTTAATGTCCCGACGAACCGCTACTGTCTGCATGTTGATAATGAATAATACCAATTAATACTAGCTTAGTGGACCCAAAATTCAGCTCTGATTGAATTTCATTTATTTTGATATGGTACCTTTTATTGAGAAGCAGTGGTTGAACATCTACTACAGCAAACCCATTCCGAGTCTTAAGTTTTAGTTCATCGGGATCTGTTCCTTTGAAATTAACCTAGTCAATTGGGATATAAAAATTTTCACAATTATATGTAGTATAATTGAATGGAAAATTAAAGAATTCAGTGTCAATTCCGTTAACTTTAGAAGTTAAATGCTTAAAATCTGCTAAAACTAGTAATTATTTGTATTAATGAATCGAATCCACAGGTCGAATAAACGTAATTTTCACATTACTCTCATTTGTAAAGGAAAATCAATTTGTTAATAGCGGTTTGGCCGTCGGCGAAACTGTGCAAAAGTCAGTTTCAGTGGTAGATAGTGCGTTAAACAATTCTTTTGCGGAATATCTTTTTTAAACGCGTTTGCCGATATGTTTTGGGGCTCATATACACGTACTTTTTCATTCCAATTTTCTGATTTTTTTAGGTCATCTGGCTCTTCATCCGAATTGAACCAATCTAAATATTTTCGAGATTTTGGCGATGGCCTCAATGCATCGGTAACAGCTGTAGAATTTACCAGAAGCTTCCATTTCTCATGTACATATTTCTTTTCGGTGTAAATATTTTTGACGTGATTAAATCACAACTCCACATTAGAGTAGAATATGCGGCCATCTAATTTTATATGCATTTTATAGCATGTACTCCAAAGTGGAAGGTAAGCAAAATACCGCTGAAATGTAAACAGAACAAAGTCCGGGCAAAAAAAAAAAAAAATTCTGCCAAATCTGGTCGCTCGTGTTGTTTTTCAGTTTGTGTATTTGGATATAGATTGAGGACGGGTCAGTTTGACGGGTCGCGCTAATATTTCGTTTTACCCAAAACATCCCTAAAGGTATATACAATACGATGGCATACTAAGATTCGCGAAGCCATCTCTACGATTGCGCGTCAATGGCCGTCAAACGAACACCTTCACCTTTTTTTTTTTGAGTAGAGAAATTTTGAAAAATTCATGAAAACCGTTTGACGGGTCGCGAAAATAGTTTGTATGACCCAAAACATCCCTAAGGGTACATATAATACGATGGCATACTCAGATACGCGTAGCCATCTCTACGATAGCATATCAATGGTTGTCAAACCCCCAGATATTTTAACTATGTGTTTAAACTGTTGTAAGGTATTTTGTGCAGCATTACACTTTTACTAATACAATCACAATTTTGTCATTTGTCATAAACTTCACGTCAACAAGTTTTTCTTGGTTTGCCATAGTCGATGTGACAATTGCACTGCATAATCCATCTACTTCTTGAAAGCCTTTAGAATCCTTATGCAAAATATTGAATAAAACCGTTGGTTTAATGTTTAATTGCTGTGAGCCATAATGAATTGATGTGTCTTCAGCAAAACTAGTACTACCAGCTTCAATATTTTCTTGAGAACAACCACTAGGACTGTAAAGTTTGCTTTTTGATCTTGAACAAAACTGGTTTCCTCAAATTTTTTTGATGATATTTCGAATAGCTGAGTTTGACGGAGCATTTATTTAACCAATTTTTGAACGAAATCTTTTTCGAACTTCTGAAAACTTTCACCAAATTGATATAAATTTGAATAATAAATATTCGTTGATTAATCGGGTAGCGCCTCATATTAACCAACCACAATGTGACTATTTGACGTTTAAACATATTTTGGCTTGTACAAGATTTTTCTCATTTTTTCTCATGTTTCCGTAAAAATACATAAGCCTTGATAAATTTTGGCAGTTTCTTTATACCATTGAGCTTGAATTAAATTAAAAGCCATATTTATGAAGAAATTGGGTATTTCTATAAATCCTCAATATTTAATAAACTTGTTGTGTTATTATTATTAATTGACTATATTCAAAATTGTTTAAACAGTTTGGTTAAACACGTATTCGAATATTTTTGATAGAGCCCTATTTCCTTGTGCGCAGTTTCTATGTATGTGGAAATTTTCCCTTTATTTGTAGCTTTTTCGTGTACGGATTTAAGTGGACGGGGTTTTACTGTGTGCAAATTCTCCATTTGAGACTTTTGAACTTACTTCTTCTTTACTGAGACTACTGTATCAAAAAAAAAAAGATTTACGATTCAAAATTTGACAATTTCAACAGAGACCATAAAACCCATAGCTAAAAATTTTCCCTAGTGTTGCCAATAAACAAATATAATTGGTATTAGGAGATGGTGGACGATGGTTGATGAACAATGCCTATAGGTTTACACATTTATTCCACATTTTCTGCAATTGCTATAGTGCTGCTCCCACGTACAAACTAGTATTTTAATGTTTTATCAATCCATTATTTGGAAAATAAAAATTTAAATCAAATTCTGAAATATTTTTCGTTGCTCCTGATTTTTATCCAAATCTGCAATTTATAGGATCCTACAATTATTATGTTGGAAGGAAAATTCCCACGGACAAAGCGATTCTCGAATTAGTCTAACGGTAGCTGTTAGTGTTAGTGAAGAAAAAGTTTTGGAGAGATTTATTTCGCGTATTATCTAAGGAGGTAATTTCAAATATTTCTTGGATGAAAGTTTGGAATAAGTTAAAGGCAATAAATTGTCAACTTATACCAGTTTACGATATATTGAATTTAAATGCTTTAAAGCAATAATTAAATTATTTCACTCGTTATTTTAACTCGACTCGTTGGACAGAATTTATTTAAATATGTAATTCGAACCGTTTTATTAGTAAATGCGAAACAAAACTAACCAGTGAAAAATTACAACAATAAAACAATTTGGGCGCATTCGGCGTATTGACGCCTCACTAAAAAACAAGCAATTCTCACACATTTTATGTACCAAAAGCTCAATTTGACAAAACTTTTGAAGGTAAAGTTAAACTAACTTACTTTAAAGGTATCGATGTTTCGAAATTCTAAGCGTTGCAATTCTATAGATTTTTAGAGTATGTTACGTTTGATTCTACTACGTAACTACAATATGTATATTAATTTTAATCTGAATAACAGATACCTAATTATTCTTCCAACCAGCTTTATGTAGGTATTTCTTAGATTTACTCAATCTCGAGCTCAACCTCCAAATCAACAGTGAACCCAAACCTTAACTCACTCCATATTCAACACCAAATCAACCTTTAACTTAACCCAAACTGAACAGCGCTAACCCCAACTCTATTTCAATACAACCGCAGCTCTAACCAAATCTCAAGCCTCTTCTCAATTCCAAACTCAACTTCCAACTCAATCCCGACATCCACTCGATTCGAAAACTACAATACATGCATGTATGAGCACAACTCAAAATAGCTCAATCTAATTCTCCCATTAACCCTTCAACTCGACCAAATATTAAACCCCAACCGAACCCCTCACTCAAATCCAACTCAGCTTCAACTCAAACCCTATACCGTCCCGACTCAACCAGCAACCCAACCTTAAACTCGATCCCAACTCGACCTTCAGCTCAACCCCTTATTCAACGTTCAACTCAATAGCTAAATCAACACGATCCGAAAACTGCATGTGTCACTAACCTAATCTAATGTCCACCTCAAACATCTACACAACTCCCTAATAAATCCCCAACGGAACCCCATTACTGGACTCCAATTCAACATGCTACTCGACTACAACTCAATCTTCAACGCAACCCACAACTCAACGCCCAACTCAATCCCCAAATCGAAACGGTCCGAAAAACTATATGCGTACATAAACTCAACTCAGAACAACTCAAGCTAACTTCAAACTCATATCTCAACTCCAACCACAAATTTATCAATTTATTGATAAATTTTAAAACGTTAAAAAAAATATGCGAAAAAACACATTCGTATACGATCTCAACTGAAGCTATCTTTACACTCAACCCACCCAAATAAATCTCCACTGAACCCTTCACTCAACCTAAACTAAACTCCTAACTCAACCGTCAACTCAACAACAAACTCAATCCCTAAAATAAAACGGTCCGAAAACTGCATGTCTCCATGATTGCTTGTCTCTCACATTCGTGCCTGAACTCAACTCAACCTAACTTCCAACTCAATCACACTACAACCTGTCCCCAACCTGTCATCAACGCCCAACTCAATCCTCAAACCAGCATGATTGATTGATTGATTGCGATGTACGATCAAGCATTAAGCAAGTCTCCCGTATTATAAATGCGAATACCACACCACTATACACCCATGTTACACAACACGACACCATTCTTCATGAAGCCAAACCCCGTAAAGAAAGGCGCCACATCGATAACCACATAAGTCTAATAGTTGTGATATCCGCCCCTGGCCAGGCCGCCGTCGTACACCTTTTTACATATAACAAGATCGAGGGATGGGAAAGGAATGTTAGCAACAAAGACTCAACCCGGTTCCAGACACCTAAGTAGTTGATAGTTAGTAAATTTGTTAGTAATATATTTTTTAGTAATTTATTTAACACAAGACAATACAATTTTTTTTTTTTTAAAGTAAAGTTCAAAGTTCATCTCTACTGCTCCACAACCTGTAAAGAAGAGACACAGATGATCAAATTTCCTGGTACCGCAAACTTTTTTTTCTGAAAAGTGTAAACAACTATTATTATTCCCCTCCACCATTTTTTCCATCGGCGGTTGTGAGAGGGGGGCGAGATTTCGTTCCATCATCATGTTCCCATGCGGTCACCCAAATTTGTACTAACTGTAGGTAGTGTTGCTTGACGTTGTTGTTGAAATCGTTGCGTCTCTGCTGTCCCTGCTTCTCGCCCCCCCAACTCAATCCTCAAACCAGCATATATAAAAAAAATAATAATTGGTGAACGGCTCAGTAAACTCTAATTCAACCTCAACTCAACTCAACCCCAACTGAATCCGCAAAGAAACTCAACTTAACCTTCAACTCAACCAAAACCTAAACGCCTTAAACCAGAATATATAAAAAATTGGTCAAGTAATAAAATCACCGTATAGCAGAGCAAATATTGGAACAAACCTTCTCAATTGAGTTACCAGAGCAAGTGGACAGCTAATGAAAAAATCATTTTGCCTCAAGTGAGCTTCACAAGCTGATAGCGAATTTAGAAATGTAGTAGTGAAAATATTGTGGACACTCCTAAACACATTTTGATCAGATGTTGTATTACATAGGTCTAATGGAGACAAGGCAAACTACTTAAACTATACATGAGGTAAACAAAATTGAATTTCTGTGTGAAATATCGTGTAAAACACAACGGGAACACAAACCAAATAGCAATTAAATTAATCCCTATAAGTGAAATAATGGGGATGGCGATTCCCTAAAATTTTAATTAATAAAAAATGAACTCAGAAAAGTTAAAAAAAAATAGTTTAACAATACCACCTTTGCTCAAAGCCACTTCTGAGCTCCTTAAATAAGTCATCTGTATTATAAAGGTAAATAACTGTGTACTTACGAATAAAAATTCAACACAACTTCGTGAACCGCAAAATCGGCATTTCCCAAATAAATTTCCTAATATTTTCCAGCATTCCGCTAACGACGACAAATAATAAATAGACATATAAAACTCATAAATAATTTACTTCCTGCGTCCTTCATTGTAACTTCCCAAAATAAACTATATCTGATCTGTGACATAAAATATTTTGTGTTAGTCATAAATACGTCATTGTTTTAATAAATAATTAACGATATATTTACCAAATTCCACAATTGACCATCAATTGTTTGTTTTTAAATTAAAGCCGTCAACAATGTACATAAACTTTTGGTTTCCTGTTCAAAATGAAACAACAATTTTTTGTTTTTTTATTAAATTCATTAATTATTTTAATTTACTATAAGACTTTCTGTAAATGTGTGCTTGTGTGTTTACTCTATGTACCAAAATGTCCATGATGCTTTAAGTGCTTTCAGCACCACTTGCACTCTACATAAATATATTTGTGTGTAATTAACCTTTTGGAAAGAAATCATTAAAAAAGTAGTTCCAAAATATTCCTAGAATTATTTTAGCTACAATTTAAGTCAATTTGTTCCGTCTAGTATATGTAAACCACAAAAACTAAATTTATTGATAAATTATTATTTAAAATTTAAATAACTGGAAAAAAGAATATTTTTTATGAATTATTTTTTAAAATCCTGTAGGTGGTCCAGCGACAGACGAATTTATTGAAAATATTGATTAATTGGTTCCGTTTGGTGTAGAAGAATAATAAACAACCAAATTTGTTTTCAATTGGCATGAGGTTAAATAATCATTAATTATTGTAGATTTTCCCAAGAGTATCGACGGACCGTCTGCTGCCTTAACGGGATTATTGATGCGGATTCGATTCTTCTTTTCTTCTTTTAATTAAGAATAATAGGCACTGCTTTCTCTTAGATTTTGATTATTTTTTCTCGTTTGTTTGAGCTTTACCTCTTATCATCAAGTGACTGTTGTGCAGGGTTATCCAAGAAGAACTGGCATTTTAAATTATTGAAAAATCAAGGTTTTGCTTCTGTAAATGGTGATATTTTTATTTTAATTCGAGCCCTCTTACAGGCGGCTATATTTTTTAGGAGTTTCTCCAATAACAGCATGAATAGTGTCCAGTTGTTTTATCACCCCTTAGTTCTTGGAGCATTGGCACAGGCTTTATGCTTAACATAGGCCCAAAGAAAAAAGTCTAGAGGTGCTAAATCACACGACCTAGCACCAGAAATTACACGTCATTTAGCGCCATCCTACTGGAAATAAGCATAATCCGTGAAAGGTGGAAAACTGCTACCGTCTGTAAGAGGGCTCGCGGGGGCCATTTGGCAGATATTCTATTCTATTATTTACTTTAGATTAAAATAAAATATCAGTGTCAGTTCTTGTTGGAAACCCTGTATAACAGAAATATGTTGGTAGACACTGCATCCTCCAGTGCGCATAACGAAGGCTTTCTTCTTATTTGTCTTCGAATTCGCAGAGGGAACCGCTAGTTTCCGCCGCATACTGCTCTGGATCGGTAAACATGTCGCCTTCCTCGCTGTGTGATCTAACTGGATTTTAAGTTTCGTGAACGGACGTCTAGGTGCCCTTCTCGATATTTTGGTATGGTAAAATCAAGCCTGTGTTCCCTATTACAATTTTTGCTGTCTAGATGCTTTTGCGTTAAGGGCATCGTTCAAAATAATAAAGGACTTAAAAGTAACACACGTCTTGAATTGTAAGAGAATTTTAAACAACATATTTGATTTATGTTAAAAGTTTGAGATTTAATTTCGCTGGTTATTTAAATTAAAAATCAATTGACAAAGGACTCTTTGAGAGATTGCTATTAAAATAGGCACAAATACACCAGAAGAACTTCCGTTTGTGGGTTGTTTCGCACAAACGTAGTTGAATCATTAAAGAGAAGAGAGAGATACCCAGAGGTATATCCACACAATCTCGAATCAGAAGATCTCGAAAACGTAGAATACCGAAAAAAGGCTCCCAATTCGACAGAATTTCGAATCCCACTAAATAAAATCTCGAGTCCGCACAATCCTTTAACTTATAAAATTGCTACTAAAAATGTTTTTTTTCGTAGCTACCAAAATACCAGTTTGTGCTGTTTTTGAAAGATCAACACAATTGTTTCCATTCTTTTTAAAACTTCGATTCATTAGTAGTGCACAGTAGGTGCGGGTATCCTGCCGGTGACATTGTTACTCCTTTATCAAATTATACATTATTATACAGGGATTTTTGAGGTTAGGTTGAGGGGTTTTGTGACTACGAAGTTTAGGTTCAGACTACGGGGCTTATTAGGTTTTGCTATTAAGGCTTTTCAGTGTAAATAAAAGCTTGCTTTAGGGATGGCTTAGGGTTTTACGAGGTTAGGTCAAGGAGCTATGTGGTTTTAAAGAATAGGTTAAACGACTATGGGGTATTCAAGTATATGACTTTGAATTCACAATCAGCGACCTTGAGAACATACTTAATGAGAATTTTTAGATGATATTATTCTATTATCCGGAGGCTTCGCTCGTTATTGGCGCCATTTTGAATCTGCAATCTTGAACTATTCAAAAGACCGATCGAATCTCGAAAGCATATGCTTATACGAGCAATTTAAGCCCAGAATGAATTTTTTATGTTGCATTAATTTTTGAACAGATGTGTGGTCCAGTTGAAGTGAAACGTCCCATATATTATACATGTATGTATTTAAAACAAAAAAATACCCAATATCTGTAGATAAAGCTCTGCACACCTTGATGCGTACGATTGAGAAATCGATTCACTTGAATCAGCTTTGTTTGGTAGCCTTTGTAGATATAGAGGGCGCCTTTAATAACGTGGAAGCAAAGGCAATTAGGGAAGGATTGGTTTTTTTGGAGGTTGATTCTCCCAGGATTGGGAGCTGGGGTATTGCCGAATTGATTAGGGGATCCCGGCAGGGTGGGTTCTTGTCCCTCGACTAGGAGGAACTAGAGAGAGAGAGGGTATAGAAGTTATCGCCGTCGCAGACGACGGAGCTATAGTTGTTCCCTAGAAATACCTGGGCACGATTGTGGATGTAATGCAGAATATGCTTACAATCGTTACGAAATGGGCTGGCAATAGTACTGGTACTCTTTACTAAGAAATACAAAAGGTCGGTAGTTATCCCTCCTCCCTGAAAAGACACGAAACTTGCATTTACTGCCAGAGCAAGATATTTGGATGTTATCTTAGAGAACAAGCTCAGTTAGGGGTCTAACATTTTGGAGAGAGTAAATAAACTACTATTGCTACGTACTCCTGCAGGAACGCGATTGGTGAAAGATGTGGTCTGAAGCCAGAGTTGGCACACTGGTTCTATGCCGCCGTAGTGAGACCTGTACTCAAGTGTGGGGTGAGTGTGTGGTGGCCAGCTCTGGACAAAGTAACTTATAAAAATAAGATAGAAAAGGTGCACAGAGGGGCCAGTACGCTTGTAAGTACCTTAGACGTTATGTTTTTGGCAAACTGATCTCTGCAATTAAAGCTGTACGACTTGCAGCCGTTTCTCAGTGGAAGTGTATTAATTTGTGACACTCGACTATATATAGTTTGCTAAAGGATGAGCTGACGAATCTTGACTACATTATACCTACTCTACGCTTCGAGAAGAGCTTTCAAACCATGCTGCCTTTTAGGAAATTCTGGAGGCACGGGTCATTATCCGAAACCGAAGCTTTGCAATTCTTCACGGACGGTTCCAAGCTAGATAAATTAAAAATAAACATTTCTATTCGTCTCCCTGATTACTCCAGTGTATAACAGGCGGTGAGGAGATAGTGATTAATAGATGAATGATCATTTCTACATTCAGTTAATCTGGGTTCCTGGTCACTCGGACGTCATAGAAATATGCAGAACGAATGAGCTCGCTAATAACGGTATGATTCTCCAGCTGCAACCGGAAAGGGCAAGTTTGGAAAAGCCTGTCACAGCGCTTAAGTTATGTTTTATTGTAGGAAACAGGCGCTAGTTTTACATTAGGAAAAGTGGACTAACATCTGCACATGAAGTGCAGCAAGACAAGTTTGACCAAAACCCATGGTATCTAGAGCACGGCTTGTCCGATTTGAATTTTTTTTAGCCAATCTGTTTCTATGGTCAAGGCGGAGATTTGAAAAGCTTTTGGAGACTGTACATCACGAGGGTGAGGAACCTGCCATACGAATTGAACCAAAACTTTATATATGCTTGTTTGATTATTGAATTGGGCATTGAATTTGCGGTTGATTTGAAAGTTAAGTTACGGGTCAATTTGCGGGTTGAGTTGAAGTTTGGGAGTTGAGTTGGGGTTAGATAGGATATAGTGAGTTGGTAACCAATTTGCTATATATGCTAAACTGAGGATTTGTGATTTTTTTTATAAAACTTTTATTGGGATTTCGAAATCCAGCATTTCCAATGAAAATAGGACTCTCAAATGATTTTTAGACAAAATTCTGAAATATGGCCAAGCAGAATGGATCTTGGCTATTCCTTAATTGATTATTAAGAAATTTGACATGAGCTTTGGAAATGGGATTCTAAAATTATTTGAAGATGGAGTTCTGGAAAATGGCCAATTAGGACGAAACTTGCCTAAACCGATTATGGCGGATTATGGCCAATGATGACGAAACTTGGCTATTTCTCAAACGATTATGATAAAATTTGATGAGGATGATGGAAATGGGATTCTAAAATGATTTTTGGCTAAAGTTCTGAAATATGGCCAAGTAGGATGGAACTTAACTGATTTTTAGATGAAGTTCTGGAATATGGCCAACTAGGATGGAACTTGGCTATTTCTTAACGGATTTGAGTGAAATTTCACATCTGCCATGGAAATGGGATTTTAAAGTGGTTCTCGGATAAAGTTCTGGAATATCAATGGTATGATCGATGGTATGATGGAGTGATGGTGGTATGATGATGGTATGATGATAATGATGGTGTGACGGTGTGATGGAGTGATGATATGGTGGTATGATGGTATGATGGTTATGGTGATGGTACGATGGTATGTTGGTATGATGGTATGAGTTGAGCAGAGGGTTGAGGCTTGATTCGAGCTAAGTTGAGTTGAAGTTGCGTTAGGATTTAGTTAGCTTGCATTGAGGTTAAACGATTTGTTCGGTTGGGAAATTATTTAAGAGTTGATTTGGAGTTAAGTTAAGGGTTGATTTGAAAGTTGATTTGGGGTTGATTTGGTGATTGATTTAAGGGTTTGGTTGGCGGTTAATTTGGTTTGGAGGTTTATTTATATATTGAGTTAGAGGTTGAGCTGAAGATTGACTAAAGAGATTCATTTCGGGATTGATTTGGGAGTTGAATTAAACAAGACCGAAGTTCTGACCACCTCATGAGGTTTCAGCCCTTTATATTTTTTAATTTAAAATTGGTACATATATTATTTTAAGATTGTTTTCGAAGTGTTGGGTGGTAATAAGTGAAAAATTAAGATTAACGGCAGTATTATAGGAACCTGAAACGACTGCTATTTAACGCGTTCCAGATTGAATCTAAGATTTAATTTCGTACTAAGCAATACGAATGAATAAGACAAAATTGTGACCCTCTGACTGAATTGTGGATCAGTTTGAGCATAGGAGGTTGACTTATTTAACTCAAAGATCTTTAAAGCTGAGGGATATCTGAAAGTATCCAACTGAATTTTATAATTTTTGTTTGGGATTTTGGTTCACTCACTTTGGGATTCTAGTAAATAGTGAAGGGACGCTTTATTGCAATGCATAAAACTTACGAAAAGTAGGTAATTTGGAGGGAGCGATCACCTAA
Source organism: Tipula vernalis (assembly GCA_958295665.1). NCBI lineage: Eukaryota > Metazoa > Arthropoda > Insecta > Diptera > Tipulidae > Tipula > Tipula vernalis. The sequence continues at coordinate 386,281,100 of OY282558.1, read as the reverse complement.
TATCTCTCTTTCCGTCCTTGTTTAGTACAAAGCTAAAATTTGTAATTTAAATGTAGGTTAGGTTAGGTTGGAGTGGCTGCTTACGCACACTTAGACCGGTGACGGTCCATTGTGATACCACAGGATGTACCCCCTTTTACCCCTATTGGAACCATTTCGAGCTACTTATGTAGCGTAAGACGTCCCGCACTTTACTATTTTCGAGATCCGAGAGGCAGTCCATCTTGAACTTACCTAAGTGTTTGTGCCTTCTGAGAGCCAATGCTGGACACGAGCAAAGGAAGTGGACCAACGTCTCTTTCTCCTCTTCGTCCAAGCAGCTTCTGCAGAAGTCATTAGCCTTTAGACCCAGCCTTCTTGCATGTTCTCCAAAAAGGCAGTGTCCCGTGAGAATTCCTACGACCGTTCTTAATTCACGTCTGCGTAAGGATATTAATGCCCTAGTGCGCCCCAAGTCCAGCTTTGGCCAAACTTGTCTTGCAACTCTACAGGTGAGGGTGTTAGACCACCTTTCCCCCGCTGAGGATAGCGCCTGCTTCCCAAGTGCTTGTCTCAGCGCTGTAATAGGCCTACCCAGACTTGCCCTTTCCGGTTGCAGCTGGAGAGTCGTACCATGCCTAGCAAGTTCATCTGCCCTGCAGTTCCCCATGACACCCGAGTGACCTGGGACCCAGACTACCTGGATATTGAAATGCTCACCCATCTCATTTAGAGATGAGTGATAACTCAACGCCACCCGTGACGCCAAAGACACCGATTCTAACGACCGGATCCCCGCTTGACTGTCCACATAGATTGTGATATCGTCTGAGGATAACACATTATGTTTCAACCACGTCATGACCTCCTCAATCGCTACGACTTCAGCTTGGTACACGCTGCAAAAATCAGGGAGACGAATAGAAATGTTTACATTTAATTTGTCACAGAATACTCCAGCTCCTACTTTGCCGTCTAGCTTGGAGCCATCTGTGAAGAATTGCAACGCTTTGGTTCCCGATAACGGTTTATCCCTCCAGGATTCCCTTGAAGGGAAGGAGGTCCGAAATCGCTTCTCGAAGCGTAGAGTAGGTTTAATGTAGTCAAGATTCGCCAGCTCATCATTCAACGATCTAACAATGGTGGAGTGTCCTATACTAAGACACCTCCACTGAGAGACGGCTGCAAGTCGTACAGCCGTATTTGCCGCCATCTGTTTGCCAAAAATGTCGACCGGAAGCAAGTGCAACATAACCTCTAAGGCACTGGTCGGTGTCGACCTCAGTGCCCCGCTAACAAGAATACAGGCTGTTCTTTGCACTCTCTCAATCTTACTTTTATAAGTTACCTTGTCCACAGCTGGCCACCAAACACCCACCCCGTACATGAGTACAGGTCTCACTACAGCGGTGTAGAGCCAGTGTACCAGCTCCGGCTTCAGACCCCATCTATGACCAATGGCGTTCCTGCAGGAGTACAAAGCAATAGTAGCTTTGTTTATTCTCTCCAACATGTTGGGCTTCCAACTAAGCTTACTGTCCAAGATAATGCCCAGATATCTAGCTCTGTCAGTAAAAGCAAGTCTCGTGCCATTTAAGGTAGGAAGGACAACTACCGGGATTTTGTATTTCTTAGTGAAGAGTACCAGCTCTGTATTGGACGGGTTAATACCAAGTCCACATTTGCCAGCCCATTTCGTAACGATGGTAAGCGCATTCTGCAATACGTCTACAATCGTGCCCAGGAATTTCCCGGTAACAGCTAGAGCTACGTCATCTGCGTAAGCGATATCTTCAATACCCTCTCTCTCCAATTCAAGTAGTAACCCGTTTACCACTATGTTCCAGAGAAGAGGGGACAGAACCCCCCCCCTCCCCTGCGGGGTTCCCATAGTTACTCGCCTCTTGATGGTGGAGTCCCCCAACTTCGAGCTAACAATCCTGCTTCCCAGCATATAATTGATTAACCCTATCAGAGGAACGTCCACCTCCAAAAATGACAATCCCTCCTTGATTACCTCCGCTTTCACATTATTAAAGGCGCTTCTATATCCAGGACCAAACAGAATTCCTTCGAACTAATCGATTTCTCAATCGTACACACCAAGGCGTGCAGAGCAATGTCCACAGATCTACCCTTTGTGTACGCATGCTGAGACGATGCCCACTTCCTGGCACCTATTTTATCTCTGATGTATACATCCAGCAGCCTTTCCAAGGTTTTCAAAAGAAAGGATGATAGAGTTATTGGTCTTAGGTCCTTAGGATAGACATGTGAGCTTTTCACCGCTTTCGGTATAAACACCACATTGACCTCCGTCCAGTACCTAGGAATATAGCCCAGCATCAAACACCCTTTGAATATAGCTTCCAGGTAGGGAAGAATAACTACTGAGTTATTTTGAAGTTCAGCTGGTATAATTTGATCCGGACCAGCCGATTTAAATTGTTTAAAACCCCTCAGTGCCCATAGGATCCGTTTTCTGGTTACGATATCCTCTGGGAACACTGAAAGTGACTCCTGATGATTGTTGCGCACCAACAGGTCTTCAAAGCTCCCTGGGACGTGTGTCTCGAAGAGAAGCTCTAGAGACTCTCCACTAGAAGCTGTCCAAGATCCGTCCAGTTTTATCAAAATACTGGGACTAGATGTACTTTTGGAAATAATCTTTCTAAGACGGGAGGTTTCGGATACCCCTTCCATTTTATCACAGAAGATTCTCCAAGACCTCCTTTGTGCCTTTCTTAATTCTTTCTTATAAATTCCGAGTTTCTCCTTATAGGAGTCCCAATCCTGAGCCTCTCTTGTATTTTTGGCTCTATTAAAGTCTGTCCTACAAGCCTTCCGATAGGCTCCCAGTTCCCTGGACCACCATACCGGTTATTGTCTACCCTTAGGCTTAGCCAGTGGGCAGGCAGCACGAAAGGATCGGTTGCATGCGCTAGTAACGCTAGCCACCATGTCATCTAGCTCCCCAACGGTCGTCAGGGGCTCCATAGCCCTCGTCGGTAACATTTCCTCCAATAATTCCCCATATTTGCTCCAGTTCGTCCTTTTAGGGTTCCTGAAGGCTTCCCGGGTAGCAGGGTGAATATCGAGGCTATAGGTTAAATATCGATGATCAGAAAAGGAGTGTTCCTTATCCACCCTCCAATTTTTAAAAATATGAAGAATATTATTTGAGGCAAGGGTCACGTCTAGAACCTCCTGCCTGTTACTAGTAATAAATGTGAGTTCCCGCCCAATATTACACACTGAAAGGTTAGTACTCATCAAATAATCAAAAAGCGACTTACCTCTTTCATTAATGTCCATGCTTCCCCAGATAGTGTGATGCGAATCAGCATCCACTCCCAGTACCACACCTACCTTTGATTGTTCCGCTTTACGGATCAGCTCCTCCAGGTTATCCGGAGGAACCTCCTTCTCCCGGTCCATGTAGGCTGAAACTAGCCAGAATCTACAAGTGCCTACTTCCAGGCTAACTGCAGTAGTGTCACCATTGCTGTATTGAGAGAGAAGGAAAAGATTAATATTATTTTTCCCAAGAATACAAGATCTGATCTTCCCAGACTTACTAGAGGATATAATTTTGTACCCTTTGGTTCTGAGGCCACAGATCGTGTTATTGTTAATCCAAGGTTCTTGGATTAGTATCACATCCTCACCCGAACTAGTCAGCCTGAGGAGTAGAGCTGCCGAAGCAGCCTAAGAATGGTGAAGGTTAATTTGAGTTATCTTAATCATAACCATTTAACCTCTACCCACCTCTATGATAAATTCCTGCTACCGCAGGAATATTAATTCCCGGTATTTTGGGATGCGCCGGATACGCCCGTCTCGCCACCCCTCATACCCTCTGTAGAGGACTTGTCAGTGCCCCCCGTCTGGCCGGGCTGCCGTCATCCTCCTCCATCGGTACACCAGCTCCTTCGCGTATGTGCCCCTCCTCATCCTTCGAGAGAGTCCTTGCCCTACCGAGGTCGCCGGATTCACTCTCCCCCCTACCCTCAGCTTCTCCCCCCCCCATGCTGCTGGTACCCCCTTCAGGCCTGGGCGGATTGCCACCATCCTCCGGTTGGCCTCCCGTACGCGCTTCCGCCCCATCCTTCTTATAAACGTTGAGAGTAATTGACCCGAAACCGAAGTCAATTTGAATGTACTAAATATCTAAATATTAGAAAAACGTTCCAAACATAATAGTTTCTTATGGCTGCGTTTAAAAAATGTTTAGTTAAATACTTAAGTCGCCTGGATTTAATATGCCCCGACAAGATTCGTTGTGTCCCTAATAATTTGGCAACCCAATTGTGATGTTACTTCAATCATTTTTCAATTTTAAACGCTATTTTTTCTTAAAACTATGATTTTGGACTGTGACGATGAATATGTATTTTATGTTTTGATGCTTTAAAGATTTTTTAACGAAGGAATATTGTTTACTTTGTCTAGTAATACCTTCATTATTCAATATAATACGTATATTATGTGCCTTAGTGATTCCATGTATCTGGGGCACTAACATGACGCATAAAATCCCACCGAATGATCATGCTAGGCTTAGAATTCTACCACAGTTTCTATTGCTTGTCGAATGAGGCGACTAAATGGTTGGATCTACTGTTAAAAAAGTCAACAAAAAATTGGTTACCGCAAAAAAATCAAACCCCCGCTAATGTAACCGATACGTGCACTAAATAATAGATTTTATAATGATTTCATGATGGATTGTGTTCATGGCTTATAAAGCATTTTAAAACGATAGACCAGATGCAGATACAACACATAAAGTATATCTATAATGGCACAATATTAAAAAATACAGTATTTATTTCCAAATTTTACATAAAATGTGGGCAATTTGAACAAATGCAATATTTTCAAGATCAGGTCACCTTAACCATTTAGAACAGGATATCTGCATTTACAAATAAAGATATGATAAATTGAAGACACATATTCCTGAGTCTACATACATACATAACTTTCCGTTTACCCAATCCAATCGTCAACAAAATACATATGTATAACAACAAAAGTTTTAACTAATTAAAATTCATATCAAATCTTCAATTCATACGTAAACGAATTAGATGTCACACCATTCAGTAACACACAAAAAAAAAAAAAACAACAAATTAACAATCTTTAGAAATGTTTGTTGCTGTTACACTCTTCTCTTCGCCGTTTTAGACTTTGCAAATAGTTTACTTATTTATGTATACTGATCATAATTATATTTAATGTTTAACTAAATGTAAATGGTGGAATTTACTAAATACAATAAGTATTTAGTAAATTGTTGTATATTATGTATTATTAATTTATACATAGACAATGAGCTGTACGTCGTCGGCCGTTTCGTATTTATTTGAATAATAATTTTAGTGCAAATATTTAAACTGTTTAAATTTTGTATTTTTATTTTTACCAAATATGTGGTAGGCATTCCTTAACTATTATTTATGATGTAACGCGATCTGCATCTCTAATCATAGATCGATTGTTGCACATCTATGTATATACCTACATCATATAACCTTCGGTATATTATATGTTTTGTTTGTCCAACCAAATTATAAAGTTCATCAGTGAATTTTGCCACATCAAATAATTTCTAATATTTGTCTCTAACATGACATCAATTAATTGTATAATTCGAAGGTTACACGATAAATTTGTCTCTCTTTAATTAATCTTTAGTTGTAATTTAACAATTAATTTGATCGCAGAGTTTTAAGATCGAAATTTAATAACTCGATAGAACATGGGATGTAATTTTATCGATTGACATTGTTAATTTTGTAATTTGAGGCAGTTCCATTTCAAAACCTTATCAAGCTAATGAATCATTTCAATCAATCAATAAATATTTGATTTTAACAGTTTTAATGTGGTAATCAAAAAAAAAAATTGAAAATAGATTCTGCGCGCTTAATATAGTAAGTTCAAAGTCAAAGGTAATCTCTTCAACTTATAATTTAATTAATGAAATTGACTTGTTAAAATTAAAAATTATTTCCGATGTATAATTTTCTGTTAGTCATAATACAAAGTCATCAATCAATTAGAGATGCAAGTAAAATAGTAATACGATACTTCCTATAATAGAAATGAAATTCCATTGGCTGGTTTTGCATGAATTTGCATTTTTTGGAAATTGATTAATTTGCATTGATGAACTTTTTGAACGCTGCATTGAAATCACAATAAGTTTTATAATTTAATGAAGATTTATTATATATACCCTTGAAATGTATCCTTACAAGAGTTTTATGTCTATTTTTGAAACTTTATATGTTTAATGTGTGATTTACAAATGGACAATTTAATCTGGAGCATTTAAAAAAATTTCTATTAAAATGTTAAAATATGGAAAGAAATATTTTCTTTGTACGTGTAGTAGTGTACAGTAAATTCGATTTTTATTATTATTTTTATTACATCGAAACAATAAATGGACGCAACCAACTCTGGGATGGGGGCGGCTCTAACTCTCTTGCAATTTACCTTTAACCTTCTTTATGAAAATATTGTGAATATGTATAATTTGATTAACAGAATTAACCGGGCGAATGTTATCAACACGGTAAACAGAATTGCCTTAAATTTATTTATTTTATTGAGAGCCACTTCTCTCTTCGGCAAATTTCGACAGGGCGTGTACGAAAAAAAATTAATAAAATAAAAAAATTGAATTAAGAATCAATATTGATTGATTGATTGATTGATCAGAGTATACGACCAAGCCTAAGCAAGACTCCCTGATAACGTCAGGCCCTCCGTACCCCTTTTACACATAACAAAACCGAAGGAAAGGAAAGGTATGTTAGCAACAAAGAATCAACCTGGTTCCAGACACCTAAGTAGTTGATAGTTAGTAAATTTGATAGTAAAACATTTTTATTTTATTTACCACAAGATAATACAATTTAAAGTTAATTTACTACTCAAATTCCTGTAAAGTTGTTACAGATTCTTCAAGAATTTCCTAAATTTAAAATATGCATTAATCCTTTATAATAACTGTTCTAAAATTAATTAAGTATAGATATAATTCTCTGAAATAAATTATAGATTAATCTTTATGTACCACAAATAAATTAACATTAATAGTTTGACAATAATTAAACCAACTAACACCCAGCCATCGTGCTGTCACCTCAGCCAGTGCCATTTTGGTCGAGTTTCTCAAGAGTTTTCTAAACAAAAACCATTTTAAAAAACCAATATCAAAACTGATACCAAAATTATCATTAACAGTAATACCAGTATGAACATTAACACCAATACCAACATCCACATCAATACCAATTCCAACACCATCACTAATAGTTTGACATTAATGATTCGATTGCCCTCTGCAGCTCGTCTCCAGAAAGCCCTTTCCAGGGATCATTCAAATGGTTTAGGACTTCTCCAGAAGCAAGATGGGAGGTTCACTGAAAACCGGAAGGAAACCTTAGAGGTACTGCTAGAGACCCACTTTCCGGATTCAGTAGTGGTAGGAGCCCAAGAGGACTCGCATGATCCCTCAAGTGAGGTGGCCTATGCGCCTGGAGTCTCTCTGGGAAAATTTTCATCCCCAACAAGGTGCGATGGGCTATTGGGTCTTTCAAACCTTTCAAATCCGCTGGAGGGGATGGTATCTTTCCAGCTTTACTTCAAAAAGGTATTGCGGAAATACTCCCCAGCTTGATCCAGATCTTTCGGGCAAGTTATGCTTTTAACTATATTCCGAAACTGTGGAGGAAAGTAAATGTGGTCTTTATACCAAAGGGCGGGGGTCGACCAGACACCCAGGCCAGGGCATGTCGGCCAATTAGCCTCACATCGTTTCTATTGAAGGCGATGGAAAAAATCCTGGTCAATCAAGTAAGAAGTGAGGTCCTTGGAAAGAATCCGCTGCATCGGGACCAGTTTGCGTATCAAACTGGTAAATCCACGGTGATGGCCCTTAGCGGTCTAGTCACGAGGATTGAAAAAGCAGTGGCATATAAAGAAATTGCCCTTTGTGCCTTTGTGGACATTGAGGGGGCGTTTGATAATACCTCCTATGGATCTATAGAGAGGGCAGCAATGGGAAAAAGGGTTCCGCTTTCTACAATTAGGTGGATCCGCTCCATGCTGGAACATCGTAAGATTACTGCCAGACTAGGTGGCGAGTCAGTAACCATCAAGGCCGTAAAGGGCTGTCCCCAAGGATGCGTACTATCTCCTCTTTTGTGTCATTGGTTATTGACGGACTACTGGTCCTTCTGAGTAGCCATGGGTTTGATGTGCAGGGCTATGCGGATGTACAGCCAGTAGAATTATCAGATTCATTAAGAGCCTGAATATTGACTGGACGGATAATTAAGATGGGTCGCAGTGCGAAGTGGCTTATAGCCCATATGTATGCCTTCATTTTTCCGATGGCCTCTTCAGAAGGACTTGCTCAGCCTCCTTTTCCGCACCGCCACTACCCGAATGCGTTCTTTGTCCAGACGATGGCTGACCAATGTCCCCCATCCCGTTCTGCTGGCCCCTGCTGCCTGAGAGCCTCCAGACCTCACCAGTGGCTTGCGCGGAGGGAGCCCTTGCGGGGCCTTCCCCCGTGGGACCCCTGACGCCCTCCTCTCTCTTTCGCGCCTTCTCTTTACCTGTCTCCTGGAGAGGGCCGCCACCCCAATGGTCTTGGCTACAGGTGCCGCTACCGTAGCCTCAACAGGCTTGACCACTTGGGTCCCGCCAACAGACACCGGTTTGGCACCACCCTGACCACCCTTGGGATGAAGTTGAATAGTCCCAAACTTGTAGTTGACTTTAAAGCCAACCCGCTTGAGCTTCTCAACTGAAGAGTCGTCCATAGAGGTTTTTTTTTTTTTTTCCTTTATTTAATATTACAACTGATTTACAAATCATTTAGTAATTTATCTTTCTTAAATGAAGATTCACATTTGACGGGCAGTAGCCCAATGGTTACTCCCGTTTGAATTTACATAGTAATTATTTTTCTCTATCCGAATTAAATACAACTACCCAATTCCAAAGGTTTCTGCCTTTCAAGTCTTCTTACTGCATTGGTGGTATCCAACAAACTTCGTATGTTTGCATTTTGGTGCCGAGATATCCGCTGAATGTGTTTCTTCGCATGATTTTGTATTTCTTCACTTACATATTCCATGTTTAAGTCCCTATGGAGGTTATCATTTCTAATGTACCATGGTGCGTTTACAATGCCACGCAGCACTTTGTTTTGAAAACATTGAATCATTTGTACATTTGTCTTCTTGGTACAACCCCAAAGTTGAATACCGTAGGTCCATACTGGTTTAAGTATTTGCTGGTATAATAGCAATTTGTTATGTATTGTAAGCTCAGAGTTTCTACCTAATAGCCAATACATTTTCCTATATTTAATGTTCAATTCTTCTTTTTTCTTTTTAACATGCTCTTTCCATCTAAGCTTGCAATCGAGAGTCATGCCGAGGTATTTGGCTGTATTTGCATTTGGAACCGGCCTTGAATTAAGTTTCACTGGAATCCAGTTAACTTTCTGGTTTGTGAAGTTTACGTGAACCGACTTTGCTTCGTTTAGGCTAATGCGCCATTTCTTGGTCCAACTACTCACTGTGTCGGTTGCTTTTTGAAGTTTGGTCGTTGCTTCTGATATACACTTTCCAGTAGCCAGAATAGCTGTATCGTCTGCAAATGTTGCTATGGTGGCACCTTCTGCATTTGGCATATCTCTGGTGTACAGGATGTACAATATAGGACCCAGTACGCTACCCTGTGGTATGCCTGCTGATATTCTCTTTAGTTCAGAGTACTCTTGGTTATATTTTACACGGAAATGTCGGTCTGCGAAATAAGATTTAAGAATTTGATAGAATTGCTTAGGTAGATCTCGATGCAATTTAAATTCAAGTCCTTGGTGCCAAACTTTGTCGAAAGCTTGTGCTACATCTAAGAAGATGCTGGAGCATATCTTCTTATTCTCAAGTGAGTCTTCGATTATATCCGTTATTCTGTGAACTTGTTCTATCGTAGAGTGATTTTCTCTAAATCCAAATTGGTGTGGTGGAATCAAATTTCTCTCCTCTATTATTGGCTTGAGTCTCTTGAGCAGTAATTTTTCAAATAATTTTGAAATTACAGGAAGTAGTGAAATCGGTCTGTACGACTTTTTATCGTTCGCTGGTTTGCCTGGTTTGGGGTTCATAATTACTTCAGCAACCTTCCATTGCCGTGGGACATATTTTAGTCTGAAGACAGCATTGATAATTTGAACCAATTTTCGTAGTCCCTTCTCGGGAATGGCTTTTACGACTTGTCCAGTAATTAAATCATATCCTGGAGCTTTTTTTGCGTTCAAATTACACTTGATCTCATTTTTTAATTCCTGTAATGTTACACATCGAATATTATATTCATCAATTTTGCTAATTGTTATTATGTTTTCATCCGCTGTTTGCCTAGGTAACGGTTGAAAGGTATCTTCCAAGTGAGCTGCAAATAAAATAGCTTTTTGCTTGTCACTTTTGGCCCAGGTTCCTTCCCCATTTTTAATAGGCGGCACATGCGTTTTGGTTCTTTTTAATCCCTTTGTTGCTTTCCAAAGAGAGTAATCAGTATCTTTATGTTCGGTGAGACCATTTAAGTACTTGTTAATAGTTTCATTCTTAATTTCTTTTATAAGTTGTTTTAGTTTATTGCATAGAAAATTGAGGATTTTTTTGTTTTCCGGGGCGCGTGTCCTTTGCCAGGTTTTTCTTGCCTTCCGTTTCTCTCTAACTAACTCCCTGACCTCAATAGGATAATTTTGATTCCTACGGGATTCGGTGTGACTAGCAGGACAACTTTCCCATGCTGCTTGTTGAATAGTACTATTAGATACCTCTAGTTCGGCTTCCAACTGTACCGGTGTTTTAATCGGCACTCGTAGATTTATTTGCATTCCAATTAGTTCTTGGAATAGGTCCCAGTTAGTTCTATTATTTATTTATTTAGGCAGGTTATCCTTATTAATTATCATTGTGCTGAGTGTCATGATAACAGGTGTATGATCGGAATATATCCCTTCGCTGTTTTCGATGCACATGTAATCCTCGAAGATTCCTTTCGTTACATCAAAATCAATGAGATCTGGTATTTTATTTATATCAGCAGGCCAGTATGTTGGTTTACCTCCAGAGTGGAACTCGCAGTTATTTATTCGTCCGGCTTCGAATAGCTCTTTTCCTTTATGGGTTGTAAGTCTTGATCCCCAATAGGTGTTTTTTGCATTAAAGTCACCACCAATAATAAAATTGGATCCTACTGATCTAAAGAGTCTATTATAATCTTCTTTATTTAGATTATAGCGTGGAGGGCAGTAAATAGAGGAAATACTGTATTCATTATTATTGTTAGTTTCAACTTTTATGGTTTTAACTTGCATATTTTCCTCTTCTATACTAGGTTCTTCATAGTGTTTGAGACTCTTTTTCACTATTACTGTTGATCCTCCTCTGGGTTTTCCTCCTGGGTGAACAGCATGGTAACATTCATAATCACGTATTTTAATAAATGATGTTTTTGTCAAATGGCTCTCCGATATAAGGCAGATATCAATTTTTTCTAAATTTAGAAAAATTTCTAGCTCTGGAACATGTTGCGCTAGTCCGTTCGCGTTCCAGGTGACAATTCTTAATGATCTGCTCATTTTAGTATATGAGGGCTGTTGCCTCGCTCAAGGTTTGATGCATATCTAGACGCCTATATAAAGCTTCTAGACCACGTTCTTGCTTTGCTAGCCGTATATTTATGGCTTCTATGCTTCGACATATCCTTTCAAGGGGATTATCATTCGTAGCATTAGATGATTGCTGTACAATTTGTGAATAACTTTTCCGCTCTGTACCAATACCTGGTGGTTTTGGCTTCGCTTGGGTTTTAGTTGGTTTCTCTTCTCTGGTAACCCTAGGGTTTTGAGGAAACTGATGCGTTTTGTTTCTTAGTCTTTGAAGTTCTTTGGCTACTTCACAGCCTCTATAATTTGCAGGATGATGCCCTTTACAGTTTATACATTTTGCAGGGGTGTTTCTACTTTCTGTACACTCTTTCGCGTTGTGTTTTCCAGCACATTTTACGTATCTTGGCTCCCGTCTGCAATATTTTTGCATGTGATTGAAACCTTGGCATTTTTTGCATTGAGGTATTAGCCTCGTGTTTTTCTTAAGCGGTTCTATTTTAACCCTCATATTGAGAATTGCTTTGATGTTGAAGATGTTTTCAACTTTCTCCTTTTTGTTAAACATAAGCATGAAGAGTGGAAGCCCCCTTTTTTTGACTTGATTGTTCTCACCTCTCTCTCGTTTTAGGATGTTTACTGCATCTTCTATTTGCAGATCTCTTGCCTTTAGGTCCTCAATTATGTCCTCCTTCTTACACGTTGGATGAAGGCCTCTGGCCATAACCTTAATTGCGCTTTCGTTTTTATCTTCGTATGTGAACCATTCTTTACCTTCCGCATTGAGCTTTGTTGCTAGAGCTCTATATGTGTCGGAATCTGGTGTATTGATTTTCCACACGTTATTGTTTGGTGACACTACTCTATATTCCTTAGCTGTCACTGATTTCATTATAGATTGTATACTAGCAAATTCTGTTATGCCGATTACATTAATTGGCGGAGGAGCCTTTTCTTTCGGTACAACCTTTTGTTGCTGTTGCTGGTGAGCTCGTTTGGTATTAGTATCACCAGTTACTAATACATTAGCTTGCGAATGATCTCCAACTTCAGGCGAGAATTCTGCTTTTCGTTTTTTGGTAGGTCTTTTCTTCCTTTTCAGTACCCAATCTGTTTCTCTCATGAGATCCTCTTCATCAGTATGGAACTCATTGTTATAACTGGTGTGAGTACTTTTTTCATTATAACAAGTTAGCGGGTTTTCAGAAATCTCCATTGGTTTGGGCTTCTTCAATTCTTCATTTTCTTTTTTCAGCTTTTCAATTTCGCTTCTTAGTTGGGTTAAAAGTACCTCTACTTCACTGAGTTTTCGACAGAGTTCAGCGTTTTCGTCTTTCTGCTGATTTGCAGAGTTAGTATGATTGTTTGGTGATCTTAACAACATTGAACTTCTTTCGAATGGGTTTAGCAATGATTGGCTCACCCCAGAATCCATTGAGCCAGCCTCGTAAGAGGGTGGATTAGCCAACTGGGTAGTTGGTTTACCACTTGGGGTATTGTTTCCTTTTTGCGTTGAACTCATTGCTTTAAAACTGGTTATGCATCAACTACCAACCTAACCAGTACAAGTTGGTAGTGGGTCATTGAAGAGAACATCATTTGCTATGTTCTCGGTAGTCGGTTATTCCGCCGTATCTCGGTCGCCAGAGCCTCGTTAGTTAATTAGCAGGAAGTACCACGTGCAGGTGAGGTTGGCATTTGGGCTAGTATATTAAGACCATCTAAATCGGCGCCCCTTACCCCCCCCCCCATAGAGAAGGTGCAAAAGGCTGAAGAGCCTTTCGCCTCTCTCCTTATCACTCTCCAGTTGATCGCCTGCATGTCCTCGTTTTGGCTTTTGATAAAACCAAAAAGCTTCTCCGAGGGCAATTCAGCACTATTTGGGAAGGTGCCGAACACAATCTTGGCTCGAGGCAGGTTTTTCGCCTCGGCCACGATCAGCTGTGCACCCTTCCATGGCTTAATAGTCCCTATAGCCTCCCTGAGCCACAGGAAAGTGGCCCGGTCAACGCAGGTTACTACCAGCCAACCAGGCCGAAGCTGACTGCCAAGGAACTTAGGTTTAAGCTCCTTGGCCTCTTGCTCTAGCACCTTATCTAGGATGCCCTCCTGTAAAGCCTTAAGCTGCTCTCCAGTGAGGATAACTTCAGGAAAACCAGAGGGCAAGATCACAACGATCTCCGAATCCGCGGCCTACCTGAAAGTAACTCCAGACCGGACGGCAGAACCCGATACCACCGGGATAGATCCTTCCCCCGTGGGCTTTTTTGTGCCGGTGGAGTACCCTCATCCAAGCGGATCCTTTTCGAAGGTGGGGCCTCAGTGGGAGCACAATTCTCCTTTTGTGGCGGCATCGCAGAAACCTTGTCTCGCTTCCGGGCGTTTTTCCCTCCGCAAGAAGCCTCCTATACCGCTTTTCCGAGGCTCCACACATTTTCACGCGAGGAGCCGCGACAGGTTTGTTAATGGTGTTGACCTCACATTTCGGGTCCTCCCCGACGTCCATGCTCCCCTCTGCTTTCACAGAGGAGGTGCCCCCACTTACGGGGGCCGAGTACTCATCTCCTGAGGTGTCCATGTCGGAGTTGAAAACTAGCTTCTCAAGCCCCGAACGGAGCTCCCCATCCGACGGATCACCCATCGAGAGCCCCACAGCGGAAAGAGGGCCGAGGTCCTCGAGAGCCACTGCGGAAATATCGCTGGTGCGTGACGCTTTAGGAGCGTTGCCATCCTTATTTTTTAAACTTCTGTTAGACATTTTTATTCCCACGAGTTTCTGGGAAATGAAAGTCACCTGTGGGACACCCAGCTTTACCACAGGAAGGCTAAATAAAACTGGAGGGCGCCTGGTATCCAGAGTCCGCATACTTTGGACTGATTAACCTATTAGCCATTCATCCATCGGCATATGCCCTTCCACCTTAGATTAGGGTTTTTTATCAAGGATTTCCCCTTTAGTGCCGAACTTTAGCCTGTGCCAAATGGTCAAAAGTACGAAATGGCCTCAGTCACCGGTGATTGCCAAGAGGAGGCAGTACGTACACTTGCGAATTGTGACCAGGTTACCCCTTCCACAATTGTACCCATCACGCTAGCTGCCTAAAACATGACCAGAACACCTCGCGTGATGTGCACCCCACCGAAAGGTTACGGAGCCGGTAGATTACTCTACTCAACTTTGGTCCCCCCTCCAGTAAACGCCAAATAACCATCACAGGGCTTAAAATTGTAATAATAGGCATCAATCGAAAAAATCCGGCATTTATCATTGAGACCGATCGTGTAAATTTTGACTTCAATAGAAATATGATGAATATCATTTTCAACATTTAAAAAAGATTCTAAAGATTTATGAACAGATAGATATTCCGTGTTATTCGTAAATACCAAATCAAGAAATTAATCATTACTATTTGAGTAAAGGTTAATATGTTTTAGGTTAAAACTGAATAACGAATCTAACACAAGAGCGTCTGACGGAAACAAATAAAGAGGTTCAGGATCGAGTTATCAACACAGCCACTGAAATTACAAACTTCGTTTATACAATCAATATGATTGTATATAGAAGATCTAGGAGGTAAATATAAAATTATGAAAAAAAAACATTCTTACAAACCAAAACCTTAATACATAAAAATTTAATAGATTCACATCCGGACACGATAATTTGCTCACTTGTAAAAGAAGAGTGAGCAGCAAAAAGCGCACCACCGCCCAACTGTTTTATACTATTCTGGATGGATTTATCACTTCCATATATATTAGGAAAATACTCGTTGTTAAATATGCCGTTGTGAAATCCAGTTTCGGTGATGGCATAAAACTGGAAGTTTGTTAAGTAGATGAACATGAAAAATTCGATAGATTTCGAGGGCATTCGCCCAACATTTCGGTAAAATAATTTAGGAGACGTCGCATTGTAACAAATAGTTTGTTTTATCAATAAGCCAGCATTGGGTACACATTTGAACGATTTTGTTGAAGCATAGGAACATTTTTTTAATTATGATTACCCTTGCTGTTGTTTATAAATTCGTTAATTAAAGAACCAGCCGGCCACGAACATGATTGTAATTAATCATCAAAATTAGCAGCGGCTATATTGTGGTCCGTCGACATTATATACGTCGACAGTTGACATCCTCAATATTAAAATTATCCTTCAGATAGGATTTCACCTCAGCTTCAGAGACGTCTTTATGTAGTCTTATATAATAAAAATAGCTTTACGAGGTTCAACAAAAACAAAACAAAACAAATATGATTTCCTGGTATTGAGTTTGTCTAATTGAACAACTTGATTTTTGCTGGTTAACAGCCGTTAATGAAGCCGATTGTTGTTGAACTTTATCTAATATATCCTCAACATTAGATTTAATACAATCAACCAAGTGAGATAATGCAGCAACATGGTCAATAATTGGTTGTTCCACTGCCAATTTATTAAATACTTTGTTTGCAATCAAGTGTTTATAGGAATTGCAAACCTAAATAAGGTTTGAGTTCTTTGCCATTAAATTATAAGCAGTTGTGTTGATTGAACAGCATTCAGAATGGAAAATGGAACCGCAGAAACCACCACAAGTTATGGTTCGGACAGTAGCACCAAATGGTTTATTGTAGCCTGCAGTAGAGCAGCTATCCATATCAATAAATGAAACTAATCCTTGTGTGTGTAAAAATAAATGCCGAAATGGTTATAAATAGCTCACGAACGTACAGCAATAATATTCACATCCATACAAGCACCAATATCAAATATTTTGTTGCATCATATGGTGTTATTTTTCCATCGTTGGTAACGTTCTTTAAATAGCTTTGTAAGGGAAATTGAATTTTAGCCAGAATTTGGTATTGACCGAACTGTAGATACATAATTTGTTAAAATTACTACATTAAATTCGCCTCGAGAATCACTAATATTTTTATTTATATAGTTATTATGATGCATGCAAATGAGGAAATTGAATTACTCAAAAGACAAGTAATGCCAGAGCACTCTGTATTTTATAGAGCCATAATCAAAAAATCTGAGCTTTTATAAGGGAATTAGAAACGAGGAAAAAACGAAACTTTTCATAGTAAAACACACAAAACATATGGGAAATCACTTTTTCTCCTAAGACAAATTTTTAAATGAAAACGTTACAAATTCTTAATTATGATTTCTGAAATACTTTCATAAATCTTTGAATTTCAACATATATGAATATCGTTTAAGTAAATCGTTTCCATTTTCTTATAATAATTGATTTATTTAAACCAAAATATTAAAAAAAATTCATAACAACAGCATTCTGGTCAAATTGAAATAAAAGCTTACTACGATTCGTTTGGTTATTAAGTCAATATACATTACATAGATGGCAGTGATGGCCGTGAAAATTTGAAAAAATCGTACCAAAAATTACCACCTGGGGAAATTTCAAGTTCAAAAATTGTAGGAAAAGCAAAACAAATTCACAAAATATAGGAACGTGTGATAATTTTGCGATTAAATCATTTTTTTTTCGTATTTTTCTGTAACCATTTTAGACATCTGACGTACACTAGTAAAACTAAAGATAAATTTAGCAAGTATTATTTTAATTTGTCAGAGCCAACTTTGATGTATTTTTCAAAATG
This sequence comes from Tipula vernalis, assembly GCA_958295665.1. NCBI lineage: Eukaryota > Metazoa > Arthropoda > Insecta > Diptera > Tipulidae > Tipula > Tipula vernalis. The sequence continues at coordinate 386,263,780 of OY282558.1, read as the reverse complement.
AAAGTTCGATAAAATATATTTTAGAAATAATTTAATTTTAATATTTCTGCAATTAATATTTACTTAATACCAATATGGCCTTCTTGTATATTGTTCTTAAAGATACGTAGAAAACTTTTATAGAAACATTTTATAATATTTTTGCTTTTTTCATTGAAAAACTTGAAGCTAAAAACACCATTTTTACTATGGATTCCTATGGAAATCAGTGAAAAGTTATACCACTAAAAAAGCTTCTAAAAAATACGTCATTAAGATTATGGCTCTATACTCTAGAAGGCTCTGGTAATGCTCATAAAAGTCAACTCACACAAGTTAAAAACAATTAAACTCGGTGTCTATGTTAAGTGGATATGAATAAATCCTTCGCAGAATACAAATTGTTTATGATAAACATAACAGTGTTCAATTCATCGAATGCGATGAGAGCCAGAAGAAAAACCACACCCCACTCATGCACATGATCGGATTTTTGGAGTGATAATAAAAATGTTTTCAGTTTTGAAATATTGTAGTTTGGTTTGTACGGCTCTCATCGATATAGTCGATGTAATTTTGAACATAAATTTGGATTAGAAGGACCACCCCTTATACTCACGCACGCACGCAGATTTCCACAATTCGATGAGACCCATACAAGCCAAACTACAATATTTGAAATCGTAGATCGTTTTTATTATCATTCAGCGTTCATGAATTGAATAGTTTTTCTTATCAAAATCGCTTCGACTACAATATGTATAACGATACTACCCGTACGAACTAAGATACAGGATTCAATATTAAATTTCACTCAAAAGTTTTCCAAAAAATTTTCTATTTTCGTTTCTGATTTTTAATTTTTAGCTTTACGTTTAAATGAATAATTTTTTTACGAATTGTAAGATACCTGATTTATACGTTGTTCTTTAACGTGTCAATCCTATGTTTATACATCTCAGGCAAAAAGAGTCTCGATGTCGACATTTATAGTCCGATCGCGTTAAAACGACTAATTACTGATTTCGAATTTCAGCTCCTTTAATTGACTCTTTTTGTAAGCGGTGCGAATATGAGTTGTACCGCCGATTTTCAATTTTCTTAGTTGGCGCCCATTAAATGCTTTAATCGCAAGCCCAAAAATTATGGACATCACTGATGTATACCTGTGTATATATTTCGATAAACATTAAAAAATAAGAGTTTTATAGCTAATTGTAATCATTCGTGTATTTAAGACATTTATATCTGTTTTAACGACCACGAATTGATTAAATTTACTACAATTTTATGTCTCAATAAATTATGCGATTTATAGATCTTGTGTTTTTAAACTTATCTGATCATTCAGCTTGCATAATAAACATACTCATTTGAACTATTAAGCACTAAATAGTAAAAATTATAACAATAAATGTTTAATTGTTTTATTAACATTTATGACATATTCGTATATTTGCATTTTGCTGCGGGGCTTATAAGTAAGAAATCACGAACGAAATTAGGCCACCTTATCAATTATCACGATTTAATTAATTATTCAAATCAGTTAATACGTATTTGTGACATAATGGAATGTATGTATATCGAAAGCTGATAATTTGAATTATGTGCGCCCATATTATCAAATATTAAATACGCACGATAAAAACAAAGTCAGAAAATAATTTGTGGTAACCTTAACTTTTAAACGTGGTTCAATATAATATAAGGATTTGGAAATTTTGAATTTGTTAAAAAAAAAAAAAAGCAAGCCTCCCACCACAACTTCACCTTGACCAATTTCTGGTATTTCCTGAGTAGTTAAAATGATTTACAAACTCGAGTGGATATCACCATATCATATACTAATATGATATGGTGATATCCACTCGAGTTTGTAAATCATTTTAACCAAAAAATATTTAACCAATTATTGTAGTCGTAACCACAAATTTTACGTTTAGTAACAACTAATTTTCGTCTCTCAAAAGAGACGTGCGGGCGTCTAAATAAATACTAATTCAAATAGAAATCCCTCCGAAATCACAAACCGGACTAAAGTTTTTTTTTTTTAGTTTCTCTTTATATTGTTAATGATTAGATCGGCTATAGTATAATACTTTTACATATAGATAAACGAAAATATTTGGACATTTTGAACGCATTCACGATCACAATGTAGCGTATAATTATTGAAGGTCCAGTTGAATTGGAAATTAATTGAGTATTTTTTTTATATTCATACATCTTCTTGTAAGTGGCATCTCAATTAACAAACAAAACGAAATGTATGTACAACCCTCAAGTGGTTTTGTGTATAGGTCATTCATAAAAACCAATTCATATCGTTAATTGAGCTGTATACATAGAAATTGAAGATTTTGCGTAACATTTTTTTGTGCTAACTTAAACATGATAAATGCGTCTAAGTAAATATCGAGAGTGTCCCCAAAAACAAATCGATGTGGGCGGTACAATGAAGTAATATAATTATCTTAAATTAACACCAATCTTATGCTTTTGACACTTTACGTATACACATATATATGTATATAACAAATTAACGCAAATTTGAGTCAAATGTATGTTAAATTGAACACGTTGTGACTTTTTACCTTTTACATTTTACACATTTTTGTATTTTATGCAAACCAGACATGTAAAATTCATGACATTCTGTCGTGGCTAATAAATCATGAATTATGTCTGGTATCTTCAGAAATAACATATAAATTACAATGACATTATAGGATTGGTGACAAGTAAATTGAAGTAATTACACTTTTATTTTAGAATTTATAATGATTAGATTTTTAATCAACATTTAATTGATTTATTAATGAGGTACATGTAATTTATGTTTGGACCATTCGAGGTTTTCCAGTTTTGTGTTTGAATAGAAAATATTCAGAATTTATCATCGCTAATTAAATTGTACATCATGTTTTTTAATCTATACAGCTAACTCTTTTAATATTCATGGGTGCTAATGATAACGTACGGTAATTCTAAGCTACAAAAATTCAAATTGGCTCGATAAAATTCAAATAACTCATTTCTAAAGTAAATAAAATTAAAAATATTAATAAAAATAAAAACACGTTCGCAAGGATTTCAGAACAGTTAACAGAGTCGATTTTCTCCTAGACCAATAAGACGACCGGTGCAGTTTATTTAATTTATAAATTCGCTTTTAATTTGTTCTCAAAATTTAAATTCTGCTCTCATAGAACTGTGTTGGAATCTTCGAAAGCGTTTCGAAATTATTTATTTCTCGATAGATTAAAATTCGATGTATTTTGGCTAACATTTGATTTTTTTCAAATTTTAAGTTGATATGATGAGAAAATCGCTATAGTTAAAAATTGCTGATATTATATGTAATGTTAATTAATAAAAGCCAATATTGAAAAGAAAAATTTTTTTGATTAGGTTGGAATTTAATAGATCGAAATTCGATAAATTGGCGAATTATATTAAACTAGCGGCCCGCTCCGGCTTCGCACGGGTATAAAATATATAGCCTATGTCACTCACTGAAAAAATGATTAAAATCGATCCAGTAGTTTTGATTGATTCATTACTGCCCGTGGCCCGCACTCGTTAAATTTGGAGTAAAACAATTCGCCTTTCCCTATACCATGAAGATTTCCTTCTATCTTTGGAATATCTAAATTCATACACTACATTTTTACTTATTTACTTTTTACATTTTTACCTATTTATTTTATTTTTACAACAATTAATATATTACAGAATGTCTTTATATACAACGTTCACAGCTTTCTTGTCATTAGACAATACAAACATGTTTTCTCTAGAGGTTACTCTTGAAAGAGCGACATACAGTTGGCCATGTGAAAAACAGTCAACGCTCAAATCTAAGCCTGCAACGTTGAAGGTTTGACCCTGCGATTTATTAATGGTCATTGCAAAAGATGTCTTTACCGGAAACTGTAAACGTTTAAATTGGAAGGGTAAATCCGATGGTATCAGAGGGATTCGGGGAATCAATACATCTTCTCCGGTACCACATCCTGTGAGTATTGTGCACTCTATTATGAAAGTTTTCAGTGATTTTACCAGCAAACGCGTGCCATTGCAAAGTTTAGGTGGATTCAGGTTTCTTAATAAAATAACAGGACAACCTACTTTCAACACCATTTTGTGAGGAGGGAGTCCAGAAGGGTTCAAAGAGTTTAGAAATTTTGTAGGAAAATGAACAGCTTCTTCCAAATCGAGAACAGTATCGACCGAGTAGTATATTTTCGTCGGCGCATCAATCTTTGAAAGAATCAAGTTATTTACCTTATCTACTTGTTCGTTAGTTGGTGACAGAATCGCTCTTTCTTTAAACCAAGATATTGTCTTATAACTTATGTTATCAATGTCAGGATAGACATTGTTGACTAACTCTTGGATGTTGTCTATCAAAACACAAAGGTTTTCTAGGTTAATCCTTCCCTCACATTGCATTCCTGAATTTTTAATTTATAAATATGATAAATCTGTTTTAAGTTTTTTTTTTGTGTCATCATTCTCCTGAATACGTTCCGTTGACGATTCTTCATCTCTTGCTGAACGTACTCTTCTGGCATTCACTGTACTACGACCTATGTTCGAACGACGACGTCTTCCAGACATGACTTTATAATTTCTGTACAAAATTTACTCAGTTCTATATGTATGATTACCTATGCACAAATTGACATATTATAAGTATGTGCCGCAGTAAAAAATATCTAAATACTTACCATTTAGAAACAAATGATTTAGAAACAAATGATTTAGAAACAAATGATAATCAATAATCATAAAAAACAAAAGCTTCCTATTCTATTCAGTTCTTTTTTTTAACTGAAATACCTCAACTTAAACTACGATTTTAATTAAATTCGTGCGACTAAAAACAAAAGATAATCAACAATCATCAACAACAAAAGACAAACGCTATGTCCCGCAATTTTTAAATCATCACTACATAGTATAAAACAAAGTCGCTTTCTCTGTCTCACTACATAGTATAAAACAAAGTCGCTTTCTCTGTCCCTATATTCCTATGTATGCTTAGATCTTTAAAACTACGCAACGGATTTGGTGCGTAAAAAGTAAATGACAAAAAAATGTTATTGTGGGATATCCATAAGAGATACACATATACCATCGCGGAGTTTTCTGTAGACCTTTTCAATGTGTACAATTTAGTACATTATTTTGATAAATCTCGTAGGGTTCAGCCTGCGTTTGCAATGTAAGCGGGAAAAATGTAATTATTTACGACATCACATTAGAAACCTCAAAAATAACAGTATTTCTCCACTATTTAATGGATGTTATTATACATATAAACCTTCCTCTTCAATCACTCTATCTATTAAAAAAAAACGCATCATTCAAAATCCGTTGCGTAGTTTTAAAGATTTAAGCATACATAGGGATATAGGGACAGAGAAAGCGACTTTGTTTTATACTATGTAGTGATGAAAGATAGAGAATACAATATAGAATATTAGAATTTGATAAATTGGAATTCGTGAAATTGAAAATTCGTGAAATATTTAGATCTAAATACTATAAACAGAAATTCGAAATTTGAAAATTCAATAGGTCGGAAATCGGAATGCGATGGATTCGAAATTCGAAAGATTAACTTTGATAGATAGAAATTCCTTAGGCAGAATTTCGATAGATTGAGATTCGATAAATTGAAATTCTGTACATTGAACTTCAATAGATCGAAATTTGAAAGTTTAAATTAGATATATCGAATTTCGATAGACCAAAATTCAATAGATGTAAATAGATAATAATAACATACATATAGCGAAATTCGGTAGATAGAATTTTGTTAGATTATTGAATTCGATATATTGTGTTTCAATAGATTAAAAACTTGACAAATCGAAAGTCGGTAGATTGAAATTCGATACGCACTAATTCTAAAGACTAAAATTGAATAGATTGGATGGATTGAAAATCGATAAATTGCTGAATTCAATTAAATAATCGAATTTCGAAGGATTGGAATTTGAAATGGATTGTGTATAATACCTCGATAAGCATTAAATCGAAATCACAATCTTGAAATCGAATCTCGAACTTCGAAATATCGAAATTTTAAAACCTCGAAATCAAAATCTCGAATCCCAGCTGATTAATATTAACAATTTAATTAAAATTCGCAATCCGTTCTAATACATTCGTCGATTCCGTAGTAACACAACGAATTAAGCCAACCATAATACAACTTGAAACAAGGACAATATTATGGTAAACCTTATGGTAAACCTTTCAGTAGAAGCTATATGAGGGATAAAATTCCTTTGTGCTGCGCCTGCCAGGTTGACCGAATTTTTTCAGGACCTTTAATATTAAGGATTCTTAAGGAAAAATGTAATTTTATAGAAATTTCGTAAATTTCAATTTTAACTTTTTGATTTTTTTGCTTCTGGAATTTTTTCCGGGATTTGAGTTTCTATGTTTTTTGTAAATAACAACTCTGAATAGAATTTTGTATTTATATTTTAATATTTAATAATTCAAAATGCTAAACTTTAGTATAAAAACTAACTTTAGTATAAAACGTGAAAAATAGTATGTAAACTAATAATTTTACTAAATTATATTAATTATTCGGGATTCGAGATAATTCGAGATTTCGATTTCGAGATTTTAAAATTTCGATTTTTTGAAAATCGATATTTTGAAAGTCAAAATTTCGATTTCCGAATTGTGATTTCGATATAAAAATACATAATGCCTATAAAATTGAATTTTTTATATTATACAAAATGTTTTTCTGGAGTTTTTTCTGTTAACTTCTGGATTTGTCTTTTTCTGAATTTTAACTATTTCAGGCTTCAGCATTTTAAAATTTCTGTTTTTTATCGGCCAAATGTAGTGATCCCAAAAAATTATTTTCTACTTAAATTTAAAAAATTGTTACTATGAATTTTATTGTTTTTCGAGATAATAGCATTCGAGAAATTCTTGGGCGTTATTCTAAAACTGAATCAAAAATTGTATTCAATATTTTGATTTTTAGCAATATCCCACACTAGGACTGACTCTATATTTACAACACTAATCCAATGGTGGGAAATTTTTTTTTTTTTGCCTTCACCGGGAATAGAACCTTGAACCCCCCCAATTTACAAAGCAAAGTATAACTCACTACACCACAGAAGATGACAAAAAGTAAACATTAATCATATTAATAGTAGTTATAGTAGTTATTAGGTTTATTTTACTAATGTTAAAAGTCCAAAATGTTTCTGTTTTTAACCTTTTCACTCAGCGAAATTTCTCTCTTGTTTTCCTATGGCTACATTCAAAAATTCAGTCAATTGCGCCAATTTGGCAGTTTGCGTTCCAAAATTAAACATGCAGCAAAATACGCAGAATTCGACGTTCGGAAATAATAGTTATTAATGCAGTCATAACGCAGTTTTTGCAATCTTTTAATACAGCATGGTTTAACTTTATTATCTGCTACTGACTGTAATAAAGACAGCAGTCGGTTCAGTCTCCCATTGGTTCAAAATTAAAATTGTGTTATTTTGAGCGTTGGTTTACATCACATGTTATACATGATGACTAAAATAAAAATTTCGATAAAACTGTTTTTTAAGTGTAGGGTTATTACTTTATACTTCGAGCGCTATAATTTATAAACCATTCTTTTGTTTTATTGAAAAATTAAAAAAAATAGTTTTTTATACTACATGGCGGCAAAATGATGAGATCGCTCTTTGAAATGGGCCCCGTTTGTTACGGCATATTTCATTAAGAAATATGGTAGTACGGTATGTTTCAGTATGGCATATTTCAGTATGGAATATAGTACACTACGGTATATTTCAATATGCCATATAGCACACTACGGCATGTGGTAGATTTTGGTATATTTCAATGCGGCATTTGGTACAGTACGGCATATTTTAGTACAGCATATAGTAACTTAAGACTTGGCTATTTCTTAGCCGAGTATGATTAAATTCGATTTATATGATGGACATGTTAATGAGATTCTAAATTGATAAAGTTCTGGTCTGGAGTATGGCTAATTAAGGTGGAACTTGGATATTTCTTAAACGTTTATACTGAAATTCATTCACTTAATAGAATTTTCCTTCACCTATTGGAATTTCCCTTCATTTAATATAATTTTCCTGTAGTTTGATTAAGCCTCTCGACGGGTTGGGTATAATATCTCGACAAACGTCACATCGAAATCATAATCTCGAAATCTAAATATCGAATTTCAAAATCCAGAATTTCGAAATATCGAAATTTTAAAATCTCCAAATCAAAATCGCGAATTATCTCGAATCCCGAATAATTAATATAATTTTGTAAAATTGTTTACAGGTATGGTATCGATGAATGTATTGGAGCGAATTGCGGATTCTTGATAAATTTATTAATGCTTCATCAACCTTGCAGACACAGATCAAAAGGATTATATCGCTCGCATCGCTTCTACTGATAAATGTACCACGAATGTTTCAAGTTGTGAAAAAGGTCTAAAACTGCCTGTAAAATGGAATTTTTTCATTTATTTTAAACAAACTATTTTTTCTTGATTTTTTTCTGGATTGGTTTTCAGGTAATTTCTAACTTTTTTTCTGGATTTTTACTTTTCAATTATTCTGGATTTTAAAATTTTTGGATTTTTTTTTTTTTGGGCAAATGTAGTGATCCCAAAAATATATTTTCTACTTAAAATCAAGAAAAGATTTTAATTTTAATTTTTTGTGTTTCGAGATAAAAAAATTCTAGAAATTTTTCAGCGATATTCTAAAATTCGATAGTGTGAAACTGAATCAAAAATTGTATTCAGTATTTTGTTTATTCGATATTTTGATTTTGCGAGGTTTTAGCACTGTCCCCCTCTCGACATATTCGGCCTTTCGATATAATCGGCTCATCGACACATTCGACTTTTCGACATTCGGCATTTCGCCACATTCGGACTTTCAAAATTCGGCCTTTCGATATTCGGCTTTTCAACGCTTTCGGCCTTTCGACCCTTTTGGCCTTTCGACCCATTCGGCCTTTCGACATTCAGGTTTTCGAGATTCGGCCTTTCGACATTCGGCCTTATCACATTTCGCCTTTCGACCCTATTCCGAAAATACCTAATAACGACTGGGAAGGTGTCTTTTCCGGTCAATGAAACCTCATCGAGGTTAAATGAACATTTTAAAATTTTCCAACTAAAATGTTGTTGCCCCATCCCCTCTTGTTGCAAACTTGAAAAGGGGACACGTCTAAATAACACTTTATTTGAGCGATCTACCTGCTATAGAGAAAGTAGGTGATGGTCTTCTCGGATTAATATGGACCCTTAAATCGGCGAGTGCTGCGCATATCCAGTTAAGCCACTGATTAGGATGCGATAGAATGAAATTCGTTAGATCTAAATTCGATTAATTGGTGAATTCTACAGAATGAAAATTGTAATAAAGTAACCTCTCCGTTTTTGCAACGCAAACATTTTTCTACGTCTAAATCGGATTTTATTTAAAAAATATTCCCTCACATTCACAATGTTTTATTATGCTGTCCGAATAATGGAATAATTTTTCAGCATATTTTCCCACCCATCTCACTTTAAATATAATAATTTCGAAGAAGACGAAGACAGTTCTGCAACAATTTCTCAGAAAATGACGTGAATCCTACGATTAATGAAATATCGAATAAATTATTCCAAAATTTAAATTCATACTATTGAATTATCCGATGAGTTGGTTGAAAAAGAAATGCTGGCTCATGGTTAATACGTAATGATATTGCTGGAGGTTTACTCGCCAAACAAATATGATTTTTTTGAAATTTAGGCTGTGGCATTGCCCAAGTGCATATAATACGAATAATACACGCACGTATGCGATATATACAATATACATATAATATACATATAAAGCATAAATTAAACTAATCACATCATTGAACAATTTTTCAACACACTGGTACCAGTGGCGTAACTAGGTACCCGCAGCCGCAGTACCCGCAGCCGCGGTGGAGGCACACGGTTATTGGGGCCCATGAGAATTATCAGGCGTTCGAATATTAGTTCAAAGTCAAGATTAGATAGATGGTAGCTCAGATTAAGTTTAAAGTAGACCACCCTTTCAAATTTGCAGAACAGAACATCTCTAGAAAATTTTTAAGAAAAAGCGGTGGTCTATTGTTTTTAAAGAAAGAAGAAATCTTCCTGTTGCTATTGGACGTTTTTTTAAGATAGGTCCGACAATTTCTTCTCGGTTGCCGAAGGTGCCCATACAAATATAAATGGGTTTATGTTTTGACAAATATTTTAATTTGCTAAACTATTTTGAAATTATTGCTGGATTGATTTATTTGTAACACGCATTTTGCACTCCAAATTTACCTCTTTTGCGCATCAAATTCAACCTTTTACAAATCAAGTTTTGATTAGAAAAGGTTGAATTTGATTTACAAAAGGTAGAATGTTGTGACAACTGATAAAACTTGTTTTGCAAAAGTTAAATTTTATTTCAAAAAGGATGATTTGATTTGTTAAAAGGAGCTAATACTAATCTGAAAAACAAGAAATTATAACCGCGACGGAAAACAATTTCTTGTTTCCCTCGTTAGGAGCACCTTTGTTTTTAGAAAGGGGGATTTAACGGATACTTGAGCCAAACCAGTCAGTCTCTATAATGAATTTGTTCGGTTTATATTGTAGTTTCTCATTTACCAAATCTTTTCTATTGCCGGTAAACGGTTAGTAAAAAGTAAATTTACCGGTAAACCAGGTAAAAGCGTGTAGTGATGGTGTTTTCTTTTGCTTCTTTTTGGCGAGTTCTCCTGTTTCATATCCCCTTTATTCAAGAAAATTATTGTTCAATATTTACGATATTATCCGGTACTGTTTGAGGGTTCCATTCTTATTTCTTTTCATTTTGTTGACCTTAGTCTCAGCTTGCTTAGTAGTATTAGTAACATTAAATTACTTGGCAAATAATTCGATATTTAAACGAATTTTCGAAATTTTTGTGGGTTTTCTAGATTTTCACAGGCTGTCCAGAATTAGGTACTCATTAATATTCTAATTTTTTCGGTATTATTGAAATTGATCGAGATCACTCGAGATTCCTTTAATATAGAGATTACTCGAATTTTTCTGAAAGAGAAATAAATTTCTTATGTTTTTGGCATTCGTAGGATTAATCGAGAATTTTAAAGATTTTCAAATTTATTCGAATTTTGTTCGACAATATTCTGCGCTTAGCTTTGAGTTGTGGGAGTTTGCAGGGTTACACACATACATTTGAATCCCGATAGTAGATTTTTCGAGATTATGCCAAAATGTCGATGTTTCTTCAATTTTCTAGGTTATTCGAAATTACGCAAAAATATCCAGGTTATTTACGTTTTAAATGGTGGTGATTAGCGCGTATAGAAATTCCTTTGGTTTTACTTATTTACGGATAATCGATATTTGAGAACTTTCTACAATATTTAAGATATGTACTTTGAAAATTCAGCATTTTTGAGATTATTTCGAAATTCTTTATATTTTTCAAATTATTCCGAAATTTGTGATGCTCTGTTTGAAATTAATCACGTTCTATACCGTATATTTTCTCGAAATTAGATACTTTTAATTAATGCGAGACTGCACAATACGAAAAAATAAGGTTTTAACCAAAAGCTTTACTTGTTCATATGTACAAGAAGAATTTTAGAGGGCAAAGAAAAATTTGCGGGTGGGCCCGAAATTTGTAGTTACGCCACTGACTGTTACACGCACAATGACACATTTACTCTCTTTAACGTAAAATGAAACGCTAAGGTGACTACATCAAACACACAATTAATTTATTTCGTGTATGTCAAATATCACAGCAGTTGACTGAGATAATTAACTTGTTTACAAATATTTTGGGTCCTTTAATCAACAGTTAATCAATCCTCAAGCAAATTGTCAGCCTACTGCACTTCAATTGCACAACAAGTTGTAAATAAAAAGATTCCGTTCCCGCAATTGCGAAAAAACCTGATTACTTACTTCAAGTTTTGTTGCAATTTCGGAAAAATTCTCGAAACTCGCATATTGCTTACATATAGTCGACCTCCAGGCGTCTCCATTTCCGAATTTGAGATATTCCCCGATATTCCGGGAGAGAGTGGGAGGGGGAGGGTGGGTCACGGTTTTTTTAAAATATTGTTAATTTTATAGAATAGAATTTGCTTAACAGAGATTATTCGAGTTTCTTGAATTATGACGTATCGTTATCCTTTACAGGTACTTTTGAATTTTCAAGATTTCTATGATTTTTTTGAATGAGTTACTTATTATATTATTTTATTCGAAATTTTATACATTTTTCGGAATTATTCTGGGTAGAAGGTTTATAGATTTTCGACTAGGACTGCAAAACATCGTACTAGGACTACAAAACATCGATTAAAAAAATCTCATGTCCGTCCTTCCATCGTTCCATCCCTCCTTCCGTTCAGTCATACAATTTTATTGTTTTTGTTTTGCCTCCCATTCTCACAAATATTGATGGTTTTGGTCGAAATTTTGTACAAAAATAGATTTTAGTAATAAGCAGTTTGTCTTAATTTGTGGGTTCATTCGAATCTAGAACAGAAGCAGAGGAAGAGAAAACTGCCAAATGGATTTTCTCAAAAACGAGGCCGATGATTTTTTTATTATGTTGACGATAAATGTGATAATTTATCCTCTACTTGTTCACAAAATTTAAAATCAATTGAAACATTGCGTGGGGGTCATTTTAATAAAAAACAGTAACACAAATGTATTGAAATGTTTTCCGAGGTAATATCAAACTTTTCGGTATTTCTAAGGTTAATAAACTATAAAATACAAAGCGAAGGACGGCCGCCGCACTTAAGCGTACTCAATTTGGTAGTGGCTTAAAAATTCTTCTAAAATTCATGAATATCATGATATTTTTTATCACTTTTGTCCACTTTCTCAATGAATGACCAATACAGAGCGATGCAACAAGCAAAGCAAATATAAACAATGTCAACACAAATCTGAAATATTCGTACTATAAAATTTCTATTTGTTAAATGTATCGAAACTCATAAAATGAATCCATGATAGTTGAAGATGCCTAATGAGAATATTTCTTATAAATTATTATAAGTTCCTTAGAGTTAAGAATATTTCAACTCCCACAGCTAACTTGGTGGTGTACATTTTTTCACTACAAATGTACGCATTGACGCACAATACTGCAAACCAAAAAAACACGTCGTTATATTTTAATGGAACACCTAAAAGAGAGATAAAAATACAAAAGATAGTAAAACATAAACTGCAACACAGCTTTAGTGTTTGCTCAATATCATATAGTCACAATATTTATCGATTATTTAATATTTAATAAAGTTCAATGCCAAAAGCACCACTAAACGTAATGATTGAATTATTGTCGGAATCGATAATATTTTTAAATCTTTTTACAACATAAATTATGATGTTTGGATACCTGTTAAAAACAACGTTAACATTCGTGAATATCATTCGACCTAGACCACCCGCATAATTTAGATTAAGTGGCCTAATATTGTTTATATGTACATATATATACAACGCTTTTCGATCAATATACCAGTTTTGTTAATAAAGCGCGATTACGCAACTTTCAACTAATTCATCTGTTGACACCTAATTTAATTTGAATAAACTTCATAAATAAGCAAAACACCGATTATGAACCATCAAACTGATCCGCAGCCATTCCCATTATAATTTATTCAAAATTTGATCGTTTAGCAAATGGATAGTAATATTGACAAAATTGATTACGGTTTGGCTATGAATTTTAATTTTATAGAAATGTTCGCACCATTTTATTGATATAATCCATTATGTTTCTAAAGTGATTTAAAATGTTAAGTTAGTTTGCTATTGATGCGATTGTCTTATACGTTTACATGAGGAAAGGCGGATATGAATGATTATCGTAGATGAATCATCTGAAGTGACCTGCCCAATCAATAAAGCGTTGATCATGTTTTATGGGATTTGAAGTTAGAATGATAAAATATAACAATATTGACTCAGATTAAGCTTGTAAAATTATATTATTTGTTGTCACTTTCATTTCTTTCTCCTCCTTCAACACCAATGCGTTGTGATTAGCAGAACTAATGCGTGAAGTGAATAAAAAGAAGTAAAAGCTTTTAGTGATTTTATTTTTTTTTTAATTATATGTAACACCTTCAAATGTTTCCTTACGCAACAAGTAAATACTTAAAGATCTCGAAAAATGCATGTAAAAGTTTTTACTTTTTTCATTCATTTCATCGATTATATAACTCGATGTAGTCGTTTTGATTTGAGTCATTTATATGAGTGTTAATTCTCTTGTGGTACAAAAAATCATTGTTTCATTATGCTATGTTGGGCCTCGAACTTAAGATCGCTCACAATCCAAACGAATTGCCTAACTGATCCGATGAATTGCCCTACTACCTGCGATCAAAACTTAAGGCGAGGTAAAACAATTTCATATTGTCGTTGTTGAATTTCAAGATTGTATTGGTAAATTTTCGCTATTGATCGCGAAATATTAAATAAATAAAAAACAGCAGTAGCTTAAAATCAAAAAGTGCTCTTGAACTATTAAATGTGAAGTAACAGAACAATGTAATTGCAGGTGTGAAAAATGTCGTGCCATATTGATTAAATTGATGTACATATTTTTCGATAAGAATTGAATTAACGTTGAAAACCTAGGGTATCGATAATTTGGCCCCATGCCTCCGACGTTTTTGAATTTCACTTTGCTATTTTCGTGAAAGTGGAACACATCAGGCAACATGTTATACCGGTGGCCCATTTTCAAATGACATTTCCTTAGAACTAACAACTAACTACGCAGGAGTAGGGATGGAAAACCGGTTTTTGGTTCACCATAGTTAAACGGGAAATTTTTGTTTTTACTTCTTAAAGAAGTAACCGGTAACGGTAGCTGCGTTTTTTTATTCGCTCCGGATGGCTGTTATCGAGAGCCGTCATAAATAGTTAGAGTCAAATATTTTTTATATCAAGTTTTCGTTAAACAATTGAATTAAAAATGATAGTGTAATGTTAAATAAGTTTAGTTTACCAATAAATAGCGCGTCAAATTTAAGGCGTAAAAAAATGACGGCTCTCGATAGCAGCTATCGGGAGCGAATAAAAAAACACAGCTGGTGTATTCGATCGCCTTCCGCAAGTGAATATGTACTTGTTTGTATATATGCAAAACCGGGCGATTTCAACTAGCACAATTCAACTAGACACTATCGTAATGTAAAAAACTGACATAAGGGAATTAGAGACGAGGAAAAAAAATTTAACGTTTCACGTAAAACATATGGAAAATCACGTTTTCGCCTAAGACAGATTTTTAAATGGAAACGTCACAATTCTTAATTGTTATCCATGAGATGTTACTCGTATGTTGCATAAATATTTGAATATCAACATAAATATTTGTACACCTTTTAAGAAAACGGTTTTCAGGGGGCGAGTAGAAGAGGCAGCAGAGACGCAACGATTTCAACAACAACGTCAAGCAACACTACCTACAGTTAGTACAAATTTGGGTGACCGCATGGGAACATGATGATGGAACGAAATCTCGCCCCCCTCACAACCGCCGATGGAACCAATGGTGGAGGGAATAATAATAGTTGTTTACAGCTTTTCAGAAAAAAGAGTTTGCGGCACCAGTAAATTTGTGTTGTCATTGTGTCTTCTCTTACAGGTGGAGCAGTAGTAGAAGAACTTTAAAATTGTATTGTCTTGTGCAAAATACTAAAAAATATATTACTAACAAATTTTACTAACTATCAACTACTTAGGTGTCTGGAACCGGGTTGAGTCTTTGTTGCTAACATTCCTTTCCCATTCCTCGATCTTGTTATATGTAAAAAGGTGTACGACGGCGGCCTGGCCAGGGGCGGATATATCATACTATTAGACTTATGTGGTTATCGATGTGAAGCCTTTCTTTACGGGGTTTGGCTTCATGAAGAATGGTGTCGTGACATGGGTATATATAGTGGTGTGGTATTCGCATTTATAATACGGGAGACTTGCTTAATGCTTGATCGTACATCGCAATCAATCACCTTTTAAGAAAACGGTTTTCATTTTTTGTAATTATTGGTTTATATACACCAAAGTTTATAAAATTTTCATAACAACAACATTCTGTCAAATTGAAGTTAAAGCTTAAGTTAATAAACAAATGATGTTCAGTAAGTTTTTTAATAAAAATTATGACAAACTTGTGCATTAGATTAATAACATAAAATTTAGCGACAAAGGTAATTTAATAAGCATAAAGTGGTATAATTGAATTTAACTCAATAAACAAATCAAATTTGATAAGTACTAAACCTAAATATTTAGAAACTAGACATAAAGCGATTTTTTTTATCACTTAATCTTTTGCACAAACAATCATCAATAATCAATTACCTGAAAAATTATATTAAAAATAGTTTTTCCGTATCACGATCGAAAACTTGTAAACATCAGCGGGTATTTGGACCTTTTACAAATTTTCAGTAGGTAAAACACTTTATCAATATTGCAAAATTTTAAATTGAGAACATGTGTGCTTCCTTTATTTTCAAAACCAATTACACGAATTATAATCTGGAATCGATTTCGAGGCATGGCACTCTTACAGAATTTGCTTCAAAATACAAATTTTGAAGAATTGTAATATTTCATCACTCTCTGTGTTCCATTGGAAACAATTTGCTACTGCCAAGTACTTGTGAGTAGATGTTCAAATGAACGCAAATTTTTGTGACAGTAGTAAAACATAACCTCTATTTACTGTATGTAGGTTAATTTTGTACAATACCTATTCGAATTGATTATTGAATTGCATTGAACTTTACTATTCTATTCAATTTCATTTTAACATACTGCTTAGTTTATAATGGAATGAATGTAAACCGCGGTTCGGATACATTTGATTTGCTTCGTTGGAATAATTCAAATAAGCCGAAGTGGTTTTTGTTTTGTAATGCTTGACAGTAATGAAACCAATATCCCAACAGTTTTGGGCTTCTAGGTAAGAATTGTAATCGATTACGAAATAAGACGCTTCTTATAAGCAGCGTTGTTCTGATTTTTTATTCATGAAAAAAATTGGAAAAATCTGAAAGTAAGAGATTTTAAAGAAAGTCAAAGACATATGGTTTTATTATTATTATCAGCATATCAAGTAGAAAATAAGCATAACTGAAGTGGAATAGATAATTAAATTGTTAAAAATTTTCCAAATTACTACATATAATAAGTTGGTTAAAGCAACCTTGCTGAAATATTTTAAAAGTGACATCAATTAGATATTGACGTTGTGATGGTGCCTTATCAGTTCTAAGCCGATGCTTATTGTAAAAACGAAATATGAAATTTGTCTTCCTGAACGCTTGCTTTATAAAATGGTTAACGATCGACCGTAAAATTAAATAATACGAATGAGGAGTGTCTGATCAAAAGTCGCTATTTACATTTTCCAAAATAAAATTTTTGTTTTTTATCAGGACAGAATTTTTTAAATGAAATATACTAAAAATGGCTATTTCCAGAATGGACCAAAAATTTCCAATTTATCCATGAAAAATATCCCTATAATTCTTGATTTTGGTCAAAACAAGCTATTTACTACAAAAAAAGTGATCAAAAGTAATTATCAAAAAGTAAGATGTAAATAGCGACTTTTGATCAGACACTCCTCGAATAATAAACAGCTCTTCAGTTTGGGTAACAATTCTGTAAAAATAAGATAACGATTTGGTCTACTAAGGTAGTATAATTATATACCTTGGCAGACCAAAACCTGCTATACCAAGGTAAAGCAGTGGATTAACTATAATTTCCAATGATTACCTTAAATCAAAAATAACCGATATCACAGGTATTTAGGGGACCAAACCAAGACCATTTGTATTACTAAAAAGAAAGCAGAATGCCACAATGTGGTTTCTTTCGAACAATCACTGCTTAAGTGGTCCGCAATTGGGATACCTACCTGTACTTTTTTTATAAATTATCTTTGGAATATATTGTAACACTCCAAGGAGTACCCGCTGAAGATAGGCAGGAGCATTTTGAATATCGCCGATGACGATGCAAAAGTGTTTTTGTTTATCTACAAAATTCTCAAAATCTTTTTATTGATTAATTGGTAGGAAAATTAGTGTTTGCTGCCTTTTACATTAAATTTGTGACAGCAACACGTTCAAACGTGAACAAATATTCAATTTTGCTAGTCCATTTTAGTGTATTAGTAGGTAAATTCGCTCGTTTTTCTCGCCTCCTGAAAAATATCTATCTGTTTCTTAAAAATTGTCTCTAGGGGTTTGTGATCGGTTATTTTCGGGCGTGCGCACTGTCCGAGCTCGGGGACCACTTCTGTTATCAAATAGCAAGCCTTTGCCACGAAATCGGTGGTTTTTCTTTGCCCTCTTTCACGACCCATATTTATTTTCAAAATTCGCACGGTTTCGGCTTCTCAAGACTAACTGTGAAAATAAGTTTTCAATATTTCGAAATGCTCCTAAAGCGAAAACATGATTGTTTCATGATGCAGAATATCAGACAGACGATCTGTCAAAATTTCAAGCAAATCGTTCAAAAAAAGTGTTGCCATTGACTATGATTTAAGAACAAACCAAATAGATGGCCCACCCTTTTGTAATTTTTTAGGCAACCTAACCTTTTACATAAATGCAATTTCGTCAATGGTCACCTTACAACCACCGATCTTAATTAGGTTAGGTTAGGTTAGGTTGGAGTGGCTGCTTACGCACACTTAGACCGGTGACGGTCCATTGTGATACCACAGGATATATCCCCTTTTACCCCTATTGGAACCATTTCGAGGTTCTTATGTATCGTAAGACGTCCCGCACTTTAATGTTTCCGAGATCCGAGAGGCAGTCCATCCTGAACTTACCTAAGTGTTTGTGCCTTCTGAGAGCCAATGCTGGACACGAGCAAAGGAAGTGGACCAACGTCTCTTCCTCCTCTTCGTCCAAGCAGCTCCTGCAGAAGTCATTAGCCTTTAGACCCAGCCTTCTTGCATGTTCTCCAAAAAGGCAGTGTCCCGTGAGAATTCCTACGACCGTTCTTAATTCACGTCTGCGTAAGGATATTAATGCCCTAGTGCGCCCCAAGTCAAGCTTTGGCCAAACTTGTCTTGCAACTCTACAGGTGAGGGTGTTAGACCACCTTTCCCCCGCTGAGGATAGCGCCTGCTTCCCAAGTGCTTGTCTCAGCGCTGTGATAGGCCTCCCCAGACTTGCCCTTTCCGGTTGCAGCTGGAGAGTCGTACCATGCCTAGCAAGTTCATCTGCCCTGCAGTTCCCCATGACGCCCGAGTGACCTGGGACCCAGACTACCTGGATGTTGAAATGCTCACCCATCTCATTTAAAGATGAGTGACAACTCAACGCCACCCGTGACGCCAAAGACACCGATTCTAACGACCGGATCGCCGCTTGACTGTCCACATAGATTGTGATATCGTCTGAGGATAACACATTATGCTTCAACCACGTCATGACCTCCTCAATCGCTACGACTTCAGCTTGGTACACGCTGCAGTAATCAGGGAGACGAATAGAAATATTTACATTTAATTTGTCACAGAATACTCCAGCTCCTACTTTGCCGTCTAGCTTGGAGCCATCTGTGAAGAATTGCAACGCTTCGGTTCCCGATAACGGTCTATCCCTCCAGGATTCCCTTGAAGGGAAGGAGGTCCGAAATCGCTTCTCAAAGCGTAGAGTAGGTTTAATGTAGTCAAGATTCGCCAGCTCATCCTTCAACGATCTGACAATAGTAGAGTGTCCTATACTAAGACACATCCACTGAGAGACGGCTGCAAGTCGTACAGCCGTATTTGCCGCCATCTGTTTGCCAAAAACGTCGACCGGAAGAAGGTGCAACATAACCTCTAAGGCACTTGTCGGTGTCGACCTCAATGCCCCGCTAACAAGCATGCAGGCCGTTCTTTGCACTCTCTCAATCTTACTTTTGTAAGTTACCTTGTCCAGAGCTGGCCACCAAACACCCACCCCGTACATGAGTACAGGTCTCACTACGGCGGTGTAGAGCCAGTGTACCAGCTCCGGCTTCAGACCCCATCTATGACCAATGGCGTTCCTACAGGAGTACAAAGCAATAGTAGCTTTGTTTATTCTCTCCAACATATTGGGCTTCCAACTAAGCTTACCGTCCAAGATAATGCCCAGATATCTAGCTCTATCAGTAAAAGCAAGTCTCGTGCCATTTAAGGTAGGAGGGACAACTACCGGGATTTTGTATTTCTTAGTAAAGAGTACCAGCTCTGTCTTGGACGGGTTAATACCAAGTCCACATTTGCCAGCCCATTTCGTAACGATGGTAAGCGCATTCTGCATTACGTCTACAATCGTGCCCAGGAATTTCCCCGTAACAGCTAAAGCTACGTCATCTGCGTACGCGATAACTCCAATACCCTCTCTCTCCAATTCAAGTAGTAACCCGTTTACCACTATGTTCCAGAGAAGAGGGGACAGAACCCCCCCCCCCTGCGGAGTTCCCCTAGTTACTCGCCTCTTGATGGTGGAGTCCCCCAACTTCGAGCTAACAATCCTGCTTCCCAGCATATAATTTATTAACCCTATCAGCGGAACGTCCACCTCCAAAAATGACAATCCCTCCTTGATTGCCTCCGCTTTCACATTATTAAAGGCGCCTTCTATATCCAGGAAGGCCACCAAACAGAATTCCTTCGAATTAATCAATTTCTCAATCGTAGACACCAAGGCGTGCAGAGCAGTGTCCACAGATCTACCCTTTGTGTACGCATCCTGAGACGATGCCCACTTCCTGGCACCTATTTTATCTCTGATCTCTGATGTATACATCCAGCAGCCTTTCCAAGGTTTTCAAAAAAAAGGATGATAGAGTTATTGGTCCTAGGTTCTTAGGATAGACATGTGAGCTTTTCCCCGCTTTCGGTATGAACGCCACATTGACCTCCGTCCAGTGCCTAGGAATATAGCCCAGCTTCAAACACCCTTTGAATATAGCTTCCAGGTAGGGAAGAATAAATTCTGAGTTGTTTTGAAGCTCCGCTGGTATAATTTGATCCGGACCAGTCGATTTAAATGGTTTAAAACCCCTCGAAACCCCGATTTTAATTAGCTCGAACCACTCTTTTAGGTTATGTCGTTTATTTTCGTTGAACAAATTACCTATGTATATCGACAACAGTTCGTCCGCCTCGTTTTTAATATTTTTCTAAATTAAATGACCAACAATTTTTTTTAAATGACCAACAATCCCACATATTCCATATTTCTTACTTAATGCTAGGCAAATTTTTCGACCGTGAGTTGTTTTACAACTTTTGGAAAATATATTTTCGGATCATTTTTGTTCGTATTCGTTTCTTGGTCATTTGAGGTGCTTTTATTAACCTGAGATCGGTATCCACTAACAAAGGTTCTCTGATTTTTTCAGAATAAACGCCTTCAACATTTTTTTTATCTATCAATAGTTCATCGGCCAGTTTGACGAATTTACACTTCAATATTTAAGTTTTAATTTTTGTATAAAACTCATCGAAATTTTCATCCTCGGACTGCACCATTTTATTAAAAACATACAGTTCATATATGTAAATGTAATGTAAATTGCTCACTAAACTCCTCCACTATGGTATCGAATTTGACTTTCTCATCTTGTTTATCAAGTTTTAATGCTTTACTGGAGAACTCGAATTGTTGTATCCATATTTTTCAGCCGTCCGCAATATTTTCGGTAATGACTGGCTGTGTACCGCTATTTTATGTGTATAGTATTTTTCAATTTGTGTGAGTGAATGCAATGGCACTCTTCACATGTTTTTTCCTAGAATTTCAAATACGCATGTTACCCTTATTTTATGATTATTTTTCTCGTTAATATATTTTGTAATTATGTTCTTAACCATATTTATTTGACTCTGAAATCCAACGACACCATATAACACGCTACTGATCAAATGACCACTGTCTTTATTATAACATTGACCAATTAATTAATTTGGGACAGCACCACTGAACCAAATCTTTGGTCGAAATGCCCAACCCACAGTCTAGGCATGTTATGACTGATTTTGATAGCCGATTTGGATTAAATTTTATTCTATTAACTTTCATAAAAATTCGTGTGGCTCTGTACAATGATATGGTAACCTGGACCTTCATGTATTGTTTAATAATGACTAAGTTCTCGGAGAATCAGATAAGACCAAACTGCATAATTTATTGCAGGGTCTTACATTGGGGGACGCGAAACCATCGCAGCTTCTTACTAAATTCAGACTTAATGCGGGCGGTAAAATTGATGACGACTGCATCCGGCAACTGTGGATGCAGCGATTACCACAACAAGTTCAGTTGGTGTTGTCTCCTTTCGAGAACGACCTGTGCTTGACGGTATTGGCTAAACGAGCCGATAACCTTATGGAGACGTTGTCGCAGCAGCAGGTTTATACGGTTCAAACAAATCATAGCTCGCCTGTTACACCCTCCACGCCTGAGCTTGATGAGAGATGGTCTAGATTTGAGTCTCGTATAATGAGGATCGTGAAAGGGATCGTGTTTCGAGAAATCAATCTCGTTCTAATTCTCACGGACTAAGACAGGACAAGGACCAATGTTATTATCATCGTCGATTTGGCGATAAGGCGAACAAATGTGTTGTTGGTTGTAAACACCATGCGGCGTTCGTCAATAAAGCGGACAATCTGGCCGCTGCAAAAAATTAATGGCCCTTACGGCAATGTATTTGGATGGGGCTAATTCGAGTCGCCTATTAATAGCCGAAAAAAATACAAATCGTAAATTCTTAATTGATACCGGGGCGGATATATCCGTAATACCACCAGATTTTAAAAGTGATACGGGGGTTAGAGCTGAATTTAATTTATATGCGGCCAATGTCACGCGTATTAAGGCTTTCGGCACACGTACACTCCACGTGAACCTCGGACTTAGACGCAATTTTTATTGCAATTTCATTATCGCGGGCGTGTCAATGTCGATATTGGGAGCGGATTTTTTACGTAGCACCGGGATCATTGTGGATATCAAAAAACGTCGCATCATAGACCCTCTAACTTCCGTTTACACAGTTGGTTCTCTTACCGTGTTGTCGAGTCCTGCGTTATCAATCTTGAATAAGTTCCAAACAAGTCCAGACATTTCATGTTCATTAACACAATACAGTTCCATCACCCGGGAATTGTTCAATACCGAACCAGGGAAACATAAGGTGACTAAGAAGAAACACGGGGACTGGCGTCCGTGCGGGGACTACCGTGCCTTGAACAACGTTACGATTCCGGATTGTTACCCTATCCCGTATTTGCACGATTTTTCCGCCCAACTGGCAGGTTCTCAAATTTTTACCACGTTAGATCTTGTGCGGGCGTACCATCAGATCCCGATAGAGCCCACCGATATCCCAAAAACCGCCATTGCCACACCCTTCGGTTTATATGAGTTTGTTAGAATGACCTTCGGACTCCGTAATGCGGCACAATCTTTCCAGAGGTTGATGCATACGATATTACGAGGTTTACCATTCTGTTTCGTCTATCTGGACGATATTTTGGTGGCGTCGAATTCACGGGAAGACCACATCGCACATTTATCTGCAGTTTTTCAACGATTGTCCAACGCCGGTCTCGTGATTAACGTAGATAAGTGCGTCTTCGCCAAAGACGAAGTTCTATTTTTAGGTCATAAGATTAATGCACAGGGTATTCTACCATCGCCGGAACGTGTCCAGGTAATTACCCAATTTGAGCAACCAGTGAACGTCCAACAGTTAAAGCGATTTCTGGGCATGGTAAATTTATATCGACGGTTTATTCCCGCGGTAGCTAGTGATCAGGCTGTTTTGAACGATTTTTTAAAGGGGTACCGAAGAAATAGCAAAATTCTCATTGATTGGTCCGAGGCAGCAATTGAATCGTTTGAGAGTTGCAAAGCGAAGTTGTCAGATGCCACTACTCTTGCATACCCCGTGATATCAGCACAGATGTGTATTATGGTAGACGCATCCGATACCGCGATAGGAGCGGTAGTCCAACAACGGGTGAGCCAGGCATGGAAACCCTTAGGTTTTTATTCCGTTCGTCTGACGCCAGCCCAGAAGAAGTACAGCACTTATGATCGTGAGCTGCTAGCGGCTTATTTGGGTGTGGGACATTTTCAATAATTGGTTGAGGGCCGTTGTTTTACCCTTTATACCGATCATCGGCCACTGATTTTTGCGTTTAGGTAGAACCTGGAAAAGGCATCACCACGCCAGTGTAGATATTTAGATTTTATAGGGCAGTTCATGACGGACTTGCAACACGTATCTAGAGTGATCAAGAATTTGTGAAATTGATCACGGACGACAGCACGACGCTAAAGTTCGACCAAATCCCTATTCAATTCAACTCGACTAAGGTGCTTTACTATGACATATCCACTGGCAAGCCTCGGCCGTACATTCCTAGTGACTTTCGAGCAAAGGTGTTTGCTACATACCATAATGTAGCTCAACCGGGGATCAGAGCATCTGTGAAACTGTTGACGGATCAGGTTGTGTGGCCGGACATCAAAAAAGATGTTAAGTTGTTTGCTCAATCGTGCATGGATTGCCAAAGGTCGAAAATCTGCCGACATACCACATCCACTACGGGATCGTATTAAAGCACAACCAAGAGATTCTCGGAAGTTCATATGGATATTATCGGTCCGCTATCTCCATCTGAAGGCAATCGTTACTGCATAACCATGATCGACCGCTATACGCGTTGGCCTAAGGCCATCGCAGTGCCTTCCATTACAGCGTCTACGGTAGCATTCGCTCTGTATTCAACCTGGATTGCACGTTTTGGCGTGCCTATGTTTATTGTTATCGATCAGGGTACTCAGTTCGAGTTTTAGCTGTTTAAGGAGTTATCTAGTCTGTTAGGATTTGAGCGCAAGCGCACGACCGCGTATAATCCAAAATGCAACGGCTGTCATAATGTGTCATAATAGAGCAGACTGGATGATCGTTCTACCATCGGTTTTATTAGGACTAAGAACCACATATCGTGATGAATTGCGAGCATCCTCGGTAGAGTTAGTTTATGGTGATACTTTACGTGTACCTGGACAATTTTTAGAAAAGGGCGAGCGTACGGTACCACAGTCGGAGTTTGTAAAGAACATTAAACAGCAGTTCAGGGAGTTAGAACCCATCCCAGCAACGCGACATGCGACATATAAGGTATTCGTCAGCCGTCGGTTAGGAGAATGTACACATGTTTTTGTTAGGACTGACGCTTTGCGCAAGGCACTACAACCTCCATATACGGGTCCCCATGTGGTATTAAAAAGATCCGAAAAATTTTACGAATTAGACATAGGGGTCGTCATACTATTATAGTATCTCGATAGATCGTATTAAGCCATGCTATACTGAGAATGTAGAGAAAGAAGACATTCAATCAGATCTGTCGTCAGAGATACCATAGCCAGGCCAGCAAGTACAGGCAGCGACTAATAGCACAGAAACCACCGTAGTTTCACCCAAGAGACTTACCTTACCATTACCATCGAATCCAGGGCAGGTTCCGACAACGACGAAAACTGGGCGCAACATTAATAGGCCAGTACGCTTTCTTGATGGTATCGTGTAAAGAGATGTTCCACTGGGAGGGGAGTGTGTGACGTCTGATCGCGTTAAATATTATTTTTTGCATGATGTTTTGTGGTTTGCTGGGCGCCGTCGTTAACGTCGACTGGGAAGAGAAAGGAAAGAGGTGTATAATAAAAGATTAGTCTAAAGGCGATCAAAGAAAGAAGACGCCAGTTTTTGAAGTCCATAAAAATATATATTTCATTTTGAAAAATTAATAAATAAATTAATGAATGAATAAAATTATAAAAAACTATTGGTGCGAATTGTTTATTCAAAATAGTGCAAAGTAACGTTTGGCAACTATTCGTTCTCATATCTAAATTACAAAGGAACTTGTGTGCCCCTTACACACTCATCTAATAAAATAGTGGAGGAGAACATCTTTAATAGATAGGCCCCCATAAATACGAGTAAATTTTGAGTGAATAATCGATAAATAATGAGGAAACACTAAGTGATTAATGTGTGAATTCATCACACTATTCGCATTAGATACAGTGTAGTCTATCTAAGTTGGACACTGAGATTTTCGTGAATATTGGCCCACTTAGAGATGACCAACGTCAAAAGGTTTCAAATGAAAATACATTTTTTTAATTCCAGGTGAGTAATTGGCAACCAAATAAAAATTCAAAAATAAATGTATAATGCAACTTAGGCATTTGTCCAGGAAAAAGAGGTGTCGAACTTAACTGGTTTGGCTGTGTAAGCAAATGTGGTAAAACCGGAATTATCGTCAACACATGTATAGCAAGATTAAATTAAGAATAATAATAAAACTGCAACCATCTCAATTTCTGAACAAGCAATAGTTTTCGTGGAAATAATTAAGCAAATAATTCTGTGGTGGCATTCCGTATTCGTAGAATTTAGAACCAAAATTTCTAAATTTAGGGTCAATTGGTTCTGTAACAAAATTTTTTCTAAATTTAGAGAAATAAAATGTTCTACTATGATTCTGGATGCTTTGATTTATTACTCCGCATCTCTTTATAAACCTAGTAGGTTTCTCTAAATTTTGATGCTGTTTGGTATTCGCTAATACTACCTACATAGACGTACCGCGGCTTAATAAACTCGTTCAAGTACTCTATGCTAAATAACGCGATTAGCTAAAATTAAGGTTCACACAGACTGTGACTAAACTAAATCCGTTTTATTAAATCGTAGACATAAGATTGTTTTTTAGAGTTTAAATATTCTCTGTTTTATTCACAAGCCATTTTAATTGTGAATGTTGTCCAACGTGTTGAAAATGTATGTTTTAGTAAATGTTTTAACTTTTTTGGAGTAATTTATGGGTTGGCGGAAATCGACCCTACCGCATATCTAGCACTTAGATATGGCACCTTTCGAATAATACTTTAACATTTTACCTTTTGTGTCTAGTACATAATGGACAATGGCAGCTAAATCCATTCGTGTCTGAAATTAAGTTCACTTTTATTAGGTAAATCTTAAAAACATTTTTTCTTGTACCTACGAACAAGCAAACGAACACAATCATATTTTTGACGATATTTTTTAACTAAAACCTTATTTCTTTGTAATATCCTGTTTCGCATTTGATTTCGGTGCTGGATTTAAGAAATTGCACTAACTGAGCACCTATTTTAATTCAGTTTTTACAATTTAATCGAGCTTTACTAATCACATTCATCTGTTTTGTCTTTCTAATCCTTCCCTAATAAGTTACAATCGATAATCCCCTTAATACTCTTTTGGTTCCTATACCTGCTATTATCGTCGCCCAGATGTTTGTGATGTTGTCCAACTTATGCCGTAACAGTTTTCGAGAACACTGCACCTTCATATTTTTACTGCTAATATTTTCCAAATCGGCCACAATATAATTGGCTATAAGTTACAGAAACCAATATGCATATACTTTTACAGAAAAGTTCCAAAAGTTAAATAAAATTAGTCTATAAATCGAGATGAAGCTATTGACATATAGCCAATAAAAAAAATGTGGTACGGAACATATTCAAAGCTGTACCTTCTAAAACTACCGCAAACTAATCGACCAAACGAAAATCATCTCTGAACAGGAAGAATTACAGAACTCGACGAAACAACAAAACAAAGTTCGGTTATTATTCATGAAAGTTATTGAATTTGAAGAAATGATTGCGGAATTTGGTGGGCTGGAGCTATTAATCAGGATAATGATAATATAAAACTGAACTGGAACGAGGTAGAAAAATTAAAACCCTCTGTCCAACCGGATTTTGATCGAACTCGGGTCAGCAGTATAAACCAAAACAATAATACTAATAGCCCAAGACATTCAACAATCACTCACATATGGAATAAATGAACAAAAATCAGCTAGATGGTTGACAATCCTTAACTTAATTGGCATATGGGCAATATGTAAAACAAAAATTTAACTTAATCCATTAGCCGATTTCAGTTCGATCGTACTAGATGATGGCAAAAATGTAACAACTGTCTGCTAAATTGGAACAAAAAAAAGCTCGGCGATAATTTAAGTAGCCTTATTCAAGCAAAAACTGTGTTGAACTACTTTTGTTTGGCCAGTCCAACCCTATTTCAATCTTTCATTTGAGTATTTTAACATTTTAACAACAAAATTATCCACGCCGTAATGTCCAGTCTCTTTTATCTTTTTTTGGTTTTAATCTATGCAATTTGTTTTGGGGCTCAAGCACTGCCAACTCTTTCGCAGTTTACTTTTACCGTCCTACTTTACGCATTAGTAGCCAAATCGAGGACGTACGGCTATATACCCGTTTTGTATAAACCACCTGCACATTGCATTGCTACATGCCAAACCTGACATGAAAGGTGGGTCGGCCCATGGATTCTGCACTCTCAACAGGAGGTCATGTCATAGATGTGTTCATCTTCATCACCGATCGTAATCAGATGATGAAAAATCCCTTTAGCATCCCGCCCCTATCGGGATTCGAACCCGGTACCTCCAACCACTGCGCCGTTTGGTCGGTGTCTAACCATCTTATGTTAACAGAAAGTCCGAAAATATTGCCGGTCACATTCTTGGTGGTATCTTTGCTCATAAACTCCAA
This sequence comes from Tipula vernalis, assembly GCA_958295665.1. NCBI lineage: Eukaryota > Metazoa > Arthropoda > Insecta > Diptera > Tipulidae > Tipula > Tipula vernalis. Next base: position 386,235,016 of record OY282558.1, on the reverse strand, counting down.
TTAGATATGTATATTAAACCTGACCAAACCGCAAAATAAAAATGATGCAGTCAAATTTGAGATTATCAATTTTAAATATCTCACAACTGCTTTTGCTAAACACTCCACGCACCCATAAACTTTTCAAGGACAATAATATTTAAAGTAAGTAAAATGGCCCCACAGCGTGACCAAATTAATAAAACACATAAATCTCCTCAAAGCGAAATCAGAATAACAAATAATCACGCGACCTTATATTTGCCTCTTTATTGATTACCAAAATTCCGCATTTTTCTTGAATGCTTTTTTTAAATAAAACTCATATCGGTTTTGACTGTTTGCCAAAAATGTAAAAAATATTTTTATTGGTTACCCCCTTACCAAGGACAATTATATGTCGCCGAAGCACTAAATTAACAAACATAATAACAAAAGGAGGAGAAACAATTTTGACCGAGATGAGATTTAGAACAGACTTCTAAACGCCTCCTCATTCGGTACATCGAGGAACATCAGTTTAAAAATGTCATTATAGAAATCTGGATAGTAATCACATGCCCGTTGGCAATCGGGCACCCAATTGATTTCGAGCAATTTTGGTTGAATCGCATCATTATTCGGCCCATCCCACGATAGCATTATATCGGTTGCATATAATGCTCGACATTGCTGATTTGATTTAATACCAGACGGTGGTGGCTTGATGGCCGATTTTATTACAACTTCTTTAAGCATCGCACATATATCACTTTCAATTAATTCCCAATTTTGTGCTGGAAACTGTTTACGCCATTCGACTAAAAATTCGGCACACGGCATATGTCTTAAATTAAACTCGGAATAATTCATGACGGTGAAATGTTTCTCGTAGTCATCGAACCGTGTTAAATCGAATGGTTTATTGGCGAAACGTAAAAAGAAATTACGATAGATGTATGCCTCAAATGGTGCCACACTTTTAAGTAAAATTACGTACCGTACATCGAATTTCACTTTGCCGCCAATTTCATCGCGATGGAAGAGTACCGGATTTTCAAGATATTTCTGTGCAATTTTCGGTCCAGTCGGTGGAAGACGCATGATATACGCTAAATCATCGGTGATGTGAGTGTCCAAGCCTCGTGCCAAATTCCATGGTTTACAAATCCAGTGATTATCAAGGTTGCGTTTGGCACGATTTTGGTAATAGCTTACGAATTGTATCAGCTCCGTTTTGAGATTGTACGTCGTTGGCAACCATTTCGGATAGGTTTCCAGAGTTTCTTCGTTCACCGTTATGCGCGCCTTATCGCCATCCTCGGAAATCGTACGGCGACACACAATCGACAATAAATCTTTTATTGTTAAAACATGTTCGAATGGAAATTGATTTACAAATCGATTTGGATTCTCGGCTTGCAATTCTTGGAAGTTTTTGAAATGTGTGGTCAACCATAGAATATCAGCTTCATCTTGTGTTTCGACAATTTCGAATGCTTCATCCGTTAAAAATCGCTTAACCAATTCGTATTCGGTGAACACTTTTAATGGACGGTTTCGATCGACAATTGGTTTATTTGGTACGATTTCGGGTATGCTCTCTTCAATATGACCCTCTAAGAAGTAGGCTTGATCCGGTTCCTCTTGTACATATTTTTCGTCACTAAAATCGGTATTGATCCAAGGAAGTAACAAGGCTAGTTTTTCTTGAATCGATGTACCTATCCCTTCAACGAAATTCCGTGTTACCGCATCGCCACGTTCGACATCATCAATTGGAAACAGCAAACTATAGGTGATTTGTTGGTTGACATACATGAATGGTACCAAACGGAAATTTGGATAGTGATTGTGTATTATGGCTGAGCCCACTTCATCCATAATATACCAAATTGGCATACGGCTTTCAATATCTGCATTCTCCGAATTAATCATGTACATATTGGCGTACCGCCAAATTTGTTTTAATATTTTTGGTATCACTTCATCGTCCTCTTCCGCCACACCCATAATACTACTCATTCGTGTGGCCAAGCCGGGTATTTCCTCCAATTGTTGTCGTGCTTTCTCCAGCCGAAATGTCCACGCATGATCTATCAAGTATATATCGCCTGCACAATTTTTCTTCAGCCCATCCGCTTTGGTAACCATCAACGTAAATACTGGATCTTCATCGTCTCGCTCGTCGTCCGAATAATCCACCTGCAACAGTGAAAATGCTTCACCGGCATCGAAGATTTGTTGTGCCAATTTACGGCATAGTACAGGCCAAAAATGTTCTGGCACACCAGATGCTAGCAATTGTGGCCGATGTATTGTCAGAAAGTTATTCAAAATATCAATTCCATCCATTTTAAAAATATGGTTAGGATTACAGAAAATTTAAAAGGAAATTTAAAAAATTTTAACAACAAATTTGTACAACACACTATTGGCTGACAGTCGGCTTTAAATAAAAATAAAATAAAATAAAAATATTCTGTGTTTTGACGTTTCGACACGTGGTAGATGGATTCCCTAACTAAAGTGAAAACATGGTCGATAATAGCGTTTCGGAATAGTACAGCTTTGAACCAAAAAAATGTTTCGATAATACGTGGACACGAACCATTGTAGTTGGAAAATTTATTTTGCAATTTCGAAATGGCTTAAAATAAAGTTGATTTAGCCTATACAAGAACAATTATTTTTTTGTAATAAAGTCGGTTTTATTAAAAATCGAGTTTTCTTTTTAAAACCAATGTTTGTGATTTCGAATTGGTTTCTGATTCAAACCATTAAAGTAAATTTCATTATGAGATCCATTTTAACAAAATTATAAAATTTCTCCTAATTTTCTCCATATTATTGTGATTGAGTGAATATTTTGAATAAAAATATGCAGAATTGTTAAACAGGTTCAAATCGAGTGAGGAGAATGACCAATATACGGAATAGCAATCATTTTATGATTTGTACACCAAGTTCCAATACTTAAAGGGATTCTTAAGGGCGTTCGTCGAAAACCGGAAAAGCTTTAAGGCAAACGCCATGAAATTAGGAAGTTACCGATGAAATAACCAGAGGATTGAAAGCTCTGAATGAAATACTCAATCCAGAGATGTTTGGCTAATTTATTTGTTGAAGCCACAACCAAACGTTAACCAAATTCAAGAACAGCAGAGGTGCTCGTCACAATAGAAGCGAATGTATGCTAAATTTTTCATATTGAGCACTCTATGTAGGAGTATAAGAAGTTTCAGAAATTCTCTGTGAAGCCATTGAAGTTTGAGATACCAGAATTGTGGTAAAACATCATACGCAACTGTAGAGAAGCCAACAGCACTGTAAAAGTGTTAACGAAAATTGATTGATTTGAATATACCACTTTATCAGCCGTCAGATCTCAGGGCTGGTTCGGGAAGTCTGTTACTAAGGTAAAAGTTACTCTTCAATTAATAGCTCGATTTCATTTTGAACAAAATGAGCAGTGGCCACTCTTAAATTTGAGCCAATTTTACACAGAATTTTTTGTTTTTATAAAAACGAATATCCATCGACATTAAAGAAATGTTAGTCTCACTCTACGTTGCACAAAAATGAGAGCGAAGCTTAACACAAAGAATTTTGTTGGATTTACTCATTCGCTGCAACATTAACAGAATATTGTGATTATTTTTCTTCATTTGCAGTTAAATTTGAATTTATGTTTATCTATGTCCGCCAACAGATGGCATGTTATATAGTGTAAGGTGTTTTGGTATTTGTTCTAAAATGAAGAGGTCTACTTGATGATATAGGGAAATCACACAAGTTTGACAGACGGTTTCTGTTTTTTTAAAAGTGAACACGTGCAGTTATTCTTTCTCGAAACTTTTTTGTGTGAGCGTTTTTTTTCATTTAGTGAAGTGTTTATAAATTTTTTCTTTAACTTTTGGTTTTAATTAATTTTGATTTGTTTGTTCTTTTTTTTATCAATCGGGGTAAGTCTTTTCATAGTTAAATCCACAAAATAATAAATTCACCTAGCACAAGCAAGGAGAGTAAAAGTACGCAGTACTTTGAACCTCCAACAATTTTTTCTGCTTTCTCTTGTAATGTGTTGAAAGTCTTGAATTTGCCATACCAAATCGACCAATCACTTCTGATATATACGATTTTTGATCAATGGCAATTCCGTTATTCTCGTACGTAACATGCAAACCAATACATGTACATAATTGCAATGGCCATGTCTTTCATCTTAAATGCAAACACGACTTGATTTTTCCAAAAAATCAGGAAGTCATCAACATAGATCGTAATGATCAAAGACAGATCATCATTAAAGAACACACACGGATCATTTATTGATTTCTTTAAGCCGTATGTCTTTAACATCTTTGTTAATTTCTCGTTCCATACTCGTCCACTTGGTTTAAGACCATTTATCGCCTTATTTAACTTACAGACTTTATTTGTACCATCGTGAAAGCCTTCCGGTTGAACCATATATATGTCTTCATTTAAATCACCCTGCAAAAATGCTGACACTGCATCGATCTGATCAATCTTCAAACAATTTTTGACAGCAAGTGCAATGACAAAACGAATCGATGAGTAACGTACCACTGGTGAATACACTTCTTCATAATCGATTCCATAGACCTGCGAGCAACCTTTCGCAACCAATCTTGCTTTAAATCTGGTAACATTTCCAGATTCGTCACGCTTGAGTTAACACCCATTTTGATTTTATTGGTTTGCGATTTTTTGGGCAAATCGACCAACTGCCAAGTCCCATTTTCGACTAACGAACTAACTTCTTCTTGCATGGCCGATTTTCATTGTTCACAGTTTTCATTATTCAACGCCTCATTACATGTTATCGGCTCATCCACTTGAGCAAGTAAACCACAGGCATCATATGTAATATATCCATCAAATTTTTTTTGCTTTGGTGTACGACTTGTTCTTCGAACTGTTTGTTGTAGTGTAACACTACCACTGTGTTCATAGGTTTTATCATTTACGTCATCATATATCGTTTCAATTAAACTGTCAAATGGAACCAATGTTTCTTCAAATTCACTTTCGATGGGCTCACTAGTTGATTTTGCAGGAGTAGTGGTAACGAGTTCATTGTTGATTGTGGGAACACTTTGTTCGTTGACCCTCACTTCATTTGATACCTCCTTTAATTCTAAATCACCTGAATCTTCTGTTACAACAACTTGATCAGAACCACTTTCGTTTATAAACACATCTCGACTGATATCAAGTTTCTTACTGATCGGATTGACACAACGATAGCCTTTTGCACCTTCAGAAAATCCCACGAAGACCAATTTCTTTGACTTTTTATCCCATTTCTTCCGTTTTTGCTTTGGGATGTGCACCATGACCGGACTACCAAATACTTGAAGATGACTAACAGCAACTTTATTGCCTGACCAAACTTCTTCTGGAGTTGTTGTATTTAATATGGCATTTGCTGATCGATTTATTATATATGTTGCCATGTTAATAGCCTCAGCCCAGAACGAAACATCCAACTTCGAATCAAACAACATACATTTAGCCTTTTCCACCAATTTTCGATTTGTTCTTTCGGCGATACCATTTTGCTCGGGAGTATACGCAACTGATGTTTGATGTTTGATACCATTCATCTTAAAATACTTCTCGAACTTTTGATTAATGTACTCTGTGCCATTGTCTGATCTTAATGCTTTAATTTTTCTTCCCGTTTCTTTTTCAACTACAGCTAGAAACTCAATTAAATCGATCGAACGCTTCAGACTTTTCTTTTAAAAAAATTCACGAAAATCTTTCTTAAATGGTCATCTATAAACGTAAGTTTGAATTTAGCACCACCGATTGATTTATTTTCCATTGGTCCCATTAAATCTGAATGAACCAAATCTAAAATGTTATCGGCGCGCGTTGTGCTACTAGCAAATGGTTTTCGAGTTTGCTTCCCTTCTTTGCAAACCTTACAATTTTTAATTTCAATTTCATTTTTATCATTAAAATTGATGCCATTTACTAAACCATTTTTCATCTTACACATGTCCGCAAAGTTTATATGACCCAACTTTCTATGCCACAATAAACCACTCTTTGTCTGTGTCATATGGTTGCTAAACATTTAACTTGTTGCACCTGAAGTCGATATACACCATTATCTGATTTAATGTCATATACTAACTGTTTTAATTTATTGAAAATTCGACATCCATTTTGATCAAATATGACTTCATTACCATTTTTTATCATTTGTGCTACTGACAACAAGTTCGCAGATAAACCAGCAACGCACAAAACATTATTAAAATCTATCTCGAATTCGTTTACACGCCCTTGTATTTTACCGACACCTTTAACTGGAACTTTACTTGAATTTGCCGAAGTAATTTGTGTAATTTTGGATGATTTTATATCGGTGAACAAATTTTCAAATGGTGACATATGCTGTGATGCCCCACTATCTTTGTACTATTCACTTTCATGGCAATGTTTCAAAAAATATGCTGCACTTGTAACTTGAACCGAATCCTGAACCGGTGATAAAAATTCAACTTTTGCATGTGGGCTTTGGTTTTTAATATTTTTATTATATTGTGGCTGTGACTTATTCTCACTTTTCGGCAAACAGCAATCTTTAGCCATATGCCCACGTTTACCTCAATTAAACCACTTCACATTGCTTTTTGACGATGATTTTGATTTATTGCTGCTACCACTGTTTCCAAAGAACGCTGATCCTTGACCAACCGATTTCGAACCATAACCGTTATTGTGATGCCGCTACTTTCAAGCCCCATTATCATAGGAGCAAAATAATTCGGTAAACCAGCCAATAAAATGCTACCAAGCCACTCATCTGGCACAGAAAAACCGATACTGTTTAATTTATTCGCAGTTTTTTGAAACTTGTGAAATATAATCGTTCATGGAATCACAACTTTCCAAACGTATTGTCACCAATTTGCGTAATAAACTGATACGACGCGAAAGACCGCGATCCTCATATAAATCTTTCAATATCTTCCATGTTTCAGCTGCTGAGGTTGAATTCGCAACGTGTACGAATATACTTGGAGAAATACTTAGTTCAATTTTGGCTTTTGCTTTTCTTTTTTTTTGTTTCATCTGTTTCAGTTTTTATTCCCGTTTCGATGCATTTACTATAATCGTTCAATTCGAGCAAATTTTTGATTGAAAATTGCCATGTATGATAATTTTCACTACCATGCAATTTTTATTTGCCGTTCCAAGCACTATCATTCGCCATTTTTATAACTATATTTTTTTTATTGTGTTTTATTGTTTTTTTTTTGTTGTATTGACACACGCATACATACAAAACTCAATTCTACGTATATATAAAACGACACACGTTTATTTTTCTTGTATTGAATTTCTACGATTTCCTTTTTTTAATTTATCGCGACAAACACGAACTTAGTTAATTATTACTTGTTAATAATTATTTCAATCACTTTGGTGTCTTCTGGGCCCATAACCTGTTGAAAAATTGCCGACTGTTGAAATAAAAACTTATACAGCATAAGAATACATTCGTTCTTAACACGTCAGTGTAGTTTGACGTCAGTGTAGTTTGACACGTCAGTGTAGTTTGACATTATATTTGTAAGAGAGCAAATGTCCCGCTTTATTTAGATTAGTGTTAACAATAAATTGAGGGCTGGCAATACAAAAAAATGCTAAATTTATAACAATGGTCCATCAGTCTTCGCAAAACCTCGAAGACTGATTGCGGACAAACTCACTATCGCTTCAAAGGAATTCGAGTACATGCTAGAGCAAGGCATTTGCAGATGCTCGGATAGCCCGTGGCCGAGCCCATTACACTTAGTTGCAGAGGCTACCGAGCGTTGAACAATGTCACTGTGCCAGACAGATATCCGATTCCATACATTCACGATTTTACCCAACAACTGCAGGGATCACAACTATAGATCTGGTCAGGGCGTACCACCAGATACCAACCAAAGAGTCCGATATTGCCAAAACAGCAATTTCAACGCCATTTGGACTGTACTAGTTTACTCGGATGACGTTTGGCTTGAGAAATGCTGGCAATACCTTTCAACGTTTCATGCATTCGGTTCTGCAGGGGGTATATTTCTGCTTTATTTATCTCGACGATACTTTGACGAATTTCTGCTTTATTTATCTGACGATTACACCCTTCCAGAGCGCGTCGAAATGCAACAGAGGTATAGCGCATATGATAGGGAGCTCTGGGCCAAGTATTCAGCGGTTAAGCATTTTCGACATTGATATGCGCATTATTCCAAAATCCAGAAAAGCATTACCGCGGCGTTTTCGTTATCTCGATTTAGTTGCACATTTCACCACAAACAAACAATACACCTCCGGTTGCGACAGTGTGGTTGCTACACCCTGTCTTTAGTCGAAACCTTATCAGTAAGCGAGTTAATCGAATATGCTTTAATTGCCGATGCTCAACAGATGGGCGAGAAAGTAAAGGAATTAATGGAATCAATTCTTTAAAGTCACTTTTAAAACACACGCCCGTATATCCCAGCCGAATTCCGGAAGTAAGCATTCGAGATTTCTTGTTTCAATGTTGCTTGGTATGCCAACGAGCCAAAGTTAACATGCATGCAAAGACACCACTGGGACATTACGCGCCAGTAACCAAACGGTTTGACGAGATACAACTTGACTTAGTCGGACCATTGCCTATCTCGGAAGAGCAGCGTTTCTGCATGACACTGATCAACAGACTCACTAAGTGATTCAGACTCCTGACATCAAAGCTGGAATGGCTCACTGGATAGCTCATTACGGAGTTTGCTCTACTCTAGTCACCGACAAATTATTAGGGTTTCAACACAAGAGAACAACGGCGCATAAGGGGGTTTTCCAGTAGGAATGATACAATTTAACAATTAAACAAAAAACACATAAATTATTCAGTGAGACCATAATTTTTTTTTATTTGAAAGGTTACATTATGCCATTATGTATGGAAAATAACATCATTCAAATGACCACCACGACTTCCCCGTACTTACTGCATTCTGTCAGCCCAATTTATCATCACTTTTTCACATAAATTTGGCTGTATTTCATCAATCGCACGTTCAATGTTGATTTTTAATTGCTCAATTGTTGTTGGATTATCAGCATAAACTTGTGATTTAACATATCACCAAAGAAAGAAATCACAAGGTGTTAAATCATACGACCTGGGAGGATAATTAACTAGACCAAATCTTGAGATAATTTCATCACCAAATTTTGTTTTCAATAAATCGATTGTTAAGGTGGCTGTGTGGCAGGTGGCACCGTCTTGTTGAAACAACAACAGCAGGAAAAAAAAATCATTTAACATTGCTCTGTGTTACTCTTCGACCATTTTCCTCAAATAAATATGAACCAATCACTCCACAGCATGAATTGCACACCAGACAGTGACTTTATCTGGATGTAATGGTGTCTGAATAGTTTCGTGTGGATTTTCATCACTCCAAATTCTGCAATTCTGTTTGTTTACATAACCATTTAACCAAAAATGAGCTCCATCACTGAATACAATTTTTCGATAAAAATGTTCATCATTTTCAAGTTGTTCAAGAGCAAAATCAGTAAATAAACGACGTTTATGGTGGTCTAATGGCTTCAGTTCTTGAACCAGTTGAATTTTACAAGGATGTATACCCAAATCTTTTCTTAAAATTCTCCATATTGTTGTTTGAGAAAGATTTAATTGTTGAGAACGACGTGCAACCGATAAATTTGGATTTTCTCTTACACTTGTTGCTACCAAATCAATATTCTCTGGTCTGCGTGCATTTCTTTGTCGTACTGGTATTCTTGTGTCGTGTAAAGAAAATTCACTTTCAAATTTGTCTATAATACGACAAATAGTGAGTCGATTAACTGAATAATGTCGTCCATGTATTCTTCTTAAATTTCTCTCAGTTTCTAAAACAATTTAAAAATTTTTAAACGTTGAAGCGTGTATCTTTCCATGATTAAATGGCATAACCTACTGAACACAAATGACATAAGAAATGTCAAAAAATAATACGCAGTGTTGCCATTATAACCATTTTAAATTGTAACATTCCTATTGGAAAACCCTTTACTACGAGAGGAGCAACTGGACGAGGATACTGTTCACAATTCTACTAGGACTCCGCACCACATATCGAAAAGATTTTAAATCTACCTCGGCAAAATTGGTTTTCAGTGAGAAAATACGAGTTCCCAGTCAGTTATTAGTCGAAAATAGAAACCAAACCAGCCAATCTGAATTTACAGAAGAGTACCGAAATCATTTTGACACAAATCGCCCGTCTTCATCATCTCGGCATTCCAACAATAACATTTTTATTTCACTTGAACTAAACTCTACTAAGATTAATGTTTATTGTTTGTTTCTATCTTTGTGATCTTTTCTGGGACTTAAGCCAGCCCTAACTCTTCTGCAGTTCGCTTTTAACGTCCTACCTTATGCGTAGACTTACCATATGCACATTGCATTACTTCATGCTAGTCTTTGACATGAAAGGTGGGTCGGTCCATGAATTCTGCACTCCAACAAGTGATTCATTTGATAAGCCAAATACCTTGTTTCGATAAATTCCCTTAATGAGGAAGGGGAATTTAGATAAAGTAATAATTCGTTTAAATTATGTGAATACTAAACGAATATCACAGGTAACGTTTCAGTATTAGATTGAAATGTGCTGGTGCTTGTAAAAACAGTTCTAATTGCATAGCAACAACAAATTTGAATAATACCATGTGATGGGAAAAGTGTTTCTTCCCACCACCAATGAAAAAATGTTGAAATTCACTTTGAAAGAAATCAAATTCTTTTGTCTGTCGAGATCATACACAGCTAATTTTCGATTTTCTTTACAGTCTGTATGTGGTTATACTAACGTATCTGTTTTCTGTTATAAATAATCTGTATGTATAAACGATAAAAATGATTTGCACGTTTTACGCAACAACAAATACTTATACATTTGGTGTGAATGTATGTATATGTGGTTTCAACAAGTTTATCGATCCGAAAAAAAGTTAAATTATTGATAAAACAATAATAACAACATTGAAACCTAAACAACACAAAATTATCTTCTAAGCATGTTGTAGATATAGACAACAGCAAACACACAAAAGATGAAGATGAAAATTTGTGATTTTTGTTAAATACACTTAGAAAACAGAAAAAAGTTCAGTTTTTCAATATTTTCGTTTTTTTTCCCTTTTATCTTAAATGAAAATCAAAGCGGAAAATTTCGAATCAATTGTTTGTGATGTTTTTTTTTAATCAATCGATGGATTTTTTTTTCGTTGCTGCTGCTTTGTATGTAGGAAACAAATATCGCGAATTGAAAATTAAGGGGAAAAAATCGATTTTTAAATGTTTTGTGAAATTGAGAATAATTGATATGACGAAAACAAATTTTCAAAAATTTTAAATAATGACGTGTTTAGTATTTTCTTATAGGTACGAGAACGTGGTATAAGAAAATTTGTTTGTATTAAACATTTAAATTCGTGTATAATGGTATGTTATAGGTATGTGCCTCGAATGGAATGATTATAAATTATTTAATTTTTTGTTCAGAATACATTTGTGTTTGTTTAATAATTTCGATATGGAAAATATATTTTTTCGAATGTGTAAGGTTGTTTTGACAATTTTTCAGCAATTTATTAAACAGAAATATTTTTGGTTTCAACAACATCACAAGTCATAATCGCATCCATATAAGGTTGAAGAAAAGGTTGGTTTGGTGGTTTTGATTACACCAATCAACCAACGATAAAAACTCAGCACAGACGATGTGTGTAGCTGAAACGTCAGTCGCTGTAACCCGAGTACATTGCACCGATTCTGGTAAGGCACCCATAGAACGGGGACCATACAGGGTAGGCGTATTCCAACATGTATCGGACAAATGCTAGTGTGCGGGTCGTAAAAATCGTCAGATTTATAAAGCGCACTTTATAAATCCTAAAACTGTGTTGGAAATTGCGGTAATGTGCCGTAGTGAGGATAATGTTCTAGGTAAAATTGATCCCCGGCCGAGAAAATACTCGACTGTGACTATGTGACTACAACTCTATTATGCAGGAAATCTGAATGGAAGAACTACCCTTATAATTGTTCACATTTCGAAAATTTTCAAATCGTCAGCGAAAGGGAGTCATTTTGCGAACTTAAAACACTTAACAACTGTTCCTCGGATATCGCAATAAAATAACGAGAGGAAAAATCCTTAATCTTAAGAAATTCACAACGGAGAACTATCCGATAGGGACGAACTCACAGTCTAAAGTATCCAACTTAGCAATAAGAAAAGCGCGATCGATTAAGTCGGTGAAGTTAGCCCGAAATATCAGCCCGAATTCTTGGTTCGTTTCTCGGATAAAATGTAGCTATCCCGAAAAAGTGTAAATTTTTTGTAAAAAGTGTAGGCTCATCCCGAAAAAAATATTATAATTAAAATGTATCTAACACGAAAAACAAAACAAGTTTAATCCAAATGAAAATTAATAAATTTCTTAAAAAATATTTGTAAAAAAAAAAATTAATTTCTATAAGAGTAAAGCCATTCAACATATTCTACAAATTTTCGTAGCTATACTAATGTACTGTTCTGTTGGTAGTGTATTCCATTTACTATGAAGAAACCTTAAGTTATTTACAGCCAATACTAGATAGAATGCTTAAAGATTTTGTATTTGGGAGGATAGGCCATGATGCTAGCTAAGAGGTAGTCAGCATCCCACGGTCAAATCATGGGAATAAACATATGATTTTTAAAAATGTGTGTTTTTAGTATAGCGCATGTGATATGGAGAAATCTTAAATTATAAACTGCCAATACTAGCAGACTTATTCTGTGTGGCGATACTAGAGATAAATACCACTAACGGTATATACCACCTGATAGGTCTTGGATATGCTAAGGAACCATGAATAGACCATATCCATATCATGGAGATAAGACATATAATTTTCAGTACACATAATACGCCTTTTCGTACACCGCATCCAGTTGAAACTAAATTCTGTGTGGCGATACTAGAGATAAATACCACTAACGGTATATACCACCTGATAGGTCTTGTATATGCTACTGAACCATGAATAGGCCATATCGATATCATGGAGATAAAACATATAATTTTCAGTACACATAATACGCCATTTCGTACACTGCATCCAGTTGAAACTTAAATTCTGTGTGGCGATACTAGAGATAAATACCACTAACGGTATATACCACCTGATAGGTCTTGGATATGCTAATGATCCATGAATAGGCCATATCCAAATCATGGAGATAAGACATATAATTTTCAGTACACATAATACGCCTTTCCGTACACTGGTGCCAGTTGAAACTTAAATTCTGTGTGGCGATACTAGAGATAAATACCACTAACGGTATATGCCACCTGATAGGTCTTGGATATGCTAATGAACCATGAACAGGCCATATTCATATCATGGAGATAAGACATATAAATTTCAAAAATAACATGAAATCATCAATTGAATTCATTAAAATAAATAAGTTCAGAGAAATTATGGAAATGGTTCGACACAATTTGAAAACTGGGAATCATCATTTCAATTTATTAAAACGAATAAATTCAAGTGTAGCTTAGAATCAGAAGTCTGGAGAAGATATTCTAATATAGAATCAAAAGTTGTGCCTATGGTTATTATACTCTGTTCATACCTCTAAATATTAATAGAATAATGACCTTCGGATGGTTTTGAGTATTTAAGAATTGAACCTTCGTGAACAAAACATATAACAGAAGTTACTTCATATTTATTATCTCCAAGCTTGATAGTGTTCCGTACTTCGGACAGTTGTGCAGTAGCATCATTGATTGTTTCAGTGTCAATACATATTGTGGCCGATTCTGGAACAATAAAATTCATGTTATGTTATTTTATTTCCTCGCTTCCTATATGAATTTGTATTGAAAAAATAAAAATAACATAACATAACATAAACTTTTGGAAGGCAGAATCGGGCCTAATATCTGTTCAAAAGATTTTAGTGTAGGACCCATTGATTGAAAACACTGTTTACATGTTTTGAGTGGTATTTCTTGGAAACATAATTCAATATTGGAAACTCCTAGTGTCTGATATTTTTCAACATTCAAATAAATCATTGGCCGCTTTTCTTCCTCTTTGAATAAACAATTCTTGTTCGAACATTCTAATGTTACTGTTAAGCTTGGAAAATTTTGAAAGACACTCTTGCAGACGTTGTACAATTCTGTGGTGCAATCGGAATTAAATCCTGACAGTTCTACCAAAATTTCTTAACGTATTTGGTACAGTTTAGCTAAATCATTTCTTAATAGTGCTTCTAATAATGATTTAGTTCGGCCGCCTTTCAGATTTTTTAAAAAAATTTCGTCTTTATCCATTGATAAACCGATCGCTTGATATGTCGAATCTAGAGCACACGTATTTTTATAAAAGCTACAAGTATGGGCGGCGTTTCTAATTAAAGGTATCTGTAATTTTGCTTGTGGTTTGAATATTGCTTTAGGTCTTGTAAATTTGTGACTTTTCGGTGTATTTAAATTTTGGCTTAATGTTGCCATGGCTGTGATATTTTGTTCAGTATTAGAAGAACGTGAAAAGGAATTTACAAAATTGAAATCAAACTGCTCGCCCGTCTTTTCTTTTTGTTTACTGGTGAAGAATATGGGCTCTTTCGTTTCCAAATAGATTTACTACTTTGTATATCTAATAAGCTATGGTTACTGCTTTTGGGTGACAATTTTATTTGGCTTTCTATTTGTTTCATCGAAAATTTTGGTACAGCATAGAATATCTCTTTGCAGACCGTTTGGTTTCTTGAGTTCAATTCGCGTACAAAGCAACCAACCTTCAATGGCATTCTGCCAACTTCAAAGGTGCGACTTGTCGATGAAAACCTTCTTTTTAAAAATGCAAAGTAATTTTCCACATGGCCATTGCTAAATCGATTTCCATTACGCAGAACCCCACTAAACAATGGTATTATGTGTACTGAGAATTATATGTCTTATCTCCATGATATGGATATGGCCTATTCATGGTTCATTAGCATATCCAAGAACTACCAGGTGGAATATACCGTTAGTGGTATTTATCTCTAGTATCGCCACACAGAATTTAAGTTTCAACTGGATGCAGTGTACGAAATGGCGTTTTATGTGTACTGAAAATTATATGTCTTATCTCCATGATATGGATATGGCCTATTCATGGTTCATTAGCATATCCAAGACCTATCAGGTGGTATATACCGTTAGTGGTATTTATCTCTAGTATCGCCACACAGAATTTAAGTTTCAACTGGATGCAGTGTACGAAAAGGCGTATTATGTGTACTGAAAATTATATGTCTTATCTCCATGATATGGATAAAACCTATTCATGGTTTATTAGCATATCCAAGACCTATCTGGTGGTATATACCGTTAGTGGTATTTATCTCTAGTATCGCCACACAGAATTTAAGTTTCAATTATATGGATATGGCCTATTCATGGTTCATTAGCATATCCAAGACCTATCAGGTGGTATATACCGTTAGTGGTATTTATCTCTAGTATCGCCACACTGAATAAGTCTGCTAGTATTGGCAGTTTATAATTTAAGATTTCTCCATATCACATGCGCTATACTATAAAAACACTCATTTTTAAAAATCATATGTTTATTCCCATGATTTGACCGTGGGATGCTGACTACCTCTTAGCTAGCATCATGGCCTATCCTCCCAAATACAAAATCTTAAAGCATTGTATTTAGTATTGGCTGTAAATAACTTAAGGTTTCTTCATAGTAAATGGAATACACTACCAACAGAACAGTACATTAGTATAGCTACGAAAATTTGTAGAATATGTTGAATGGCTTTACTCTTATAGAAATTAATTTTTTTTATTACAAATATTTTTTAAGAAATTTATTAATTTTCATTTGGATTAAACTTGTTTTGTTTTTCGTGTTAGATACATTTTAATTATAATATTTTTTTCGGGATGAGCCTACACTTTTTACAAAAAATTTACACTTTTTCGGGATAGCTACATTTTATCCGAGAAACGAACCAAAAATTCGGGCTGATATTTTTTCGGGCTAACTTCACCGACTTGATCGATTTTGTTGAAAGATTTTAAGAAATCCGTATAAATTATGTCGAGCTGGAGTTTCGAATAAGTATTATTCGACTAAGGAGAACTCGAAGTACGATTAGTACTTGCGGATCACCGTAAAATGTAACCAGATTTGAGACTGCCGATCTGCCGAGATATAAAACCCTGTAACGGTCTATTGTCTTGTGGCGCATGCATTCAAATAGCTTGGGTCGTACTTATAAAATAGCTATATTCTCGATAGTTCTCAACTTCGCTCATTACAGAACTTAAAAATCAGGTGGATGACGGGTATTTCCAAGGATAGGGAAATGGATGTTAAAGTGATCTGTAAAATGTGAAAAAAAAAGAAGTTTAAGCGAGGAAGTAAATTTTTTTGGTCTATTTGGTGATTTTTTTTTTTACAAAAAGTGTATAGTATTGAAGATCAAAGATAGTTTCTTCGTATTAAACTGTTGTGTTTTATGAAGCTCAGTGAGCTTAAAATTCGGGAACAAAATAGAGTAAACGAGCATGTGGCTGAAACCATAAAAGAAATTCAGATAAACTGAAATCAAAACCAGTATAAGTAAATGCCCTTTCGCCAAATATAATTGAAGTGCAAAGCAACTCTTCAAAAATTGTTTCCGAAGATTCAGGTTGTAGGCTATGTAAAGTTCTCGCCTCTGCTCAGAACTTGTATATTTGATGATTATTAAGATAATACCACTGGTGGGGCCTTAATAATCTTGAGAATGAAATAAACACACGATTGAAGGTAAATTTATTCTGATTTTTATATTTCATTTGCTTGACTTTTTATACAAAATTTATTACATTATACACAGAAACAATAAAAGTATAACGTCTAGTAAGCATTTAATATTGGCTTTGCCGGAAAAACGGTGTTGTGTGACACAACACAAATAAAGAGCAAATTATTTAATTTATAAATTTGTTATGACCTGTTGTATGATTCACGTTATTTAATGAATTGGTAACAACAGGCTAAATAGCAATTATATGCATAACTTGGAAATACCGTACTCTACCGTTAAGCAACAGAGACAACAGAATTTTAATATTTGTGCTACAAAGATCTTACCAGATATTCATATTAAAACTGTTGCACCCAAATTTTGACTTCATTTATCCAGACTTGATCCTCTAACTATTGAAGATGTTATTTTGACCCTTGCTAACGGATGTTTAGGTACCGGTTTACAAAGTGGGTAAGCTGTTTCTGAAAACAAGAGATATTCATAACTAGGAATACCTTTGTTTTAAATTACAAATTAATGTTGATCTTCGTAGTAAGGCTCTAAATTCGGAAACGTGACTAACTGATAAAATTATTAGACGCTTTCGGCGAGGGCCTCAAATATGAAAATTCGGATAAAAGAACAATCACTTTTACCTCGATGTCCTACCACAACGCCCTTAGTATTCCAGCTAAAGCTAAATTAATCATGCTTGGCATTCTTAACAACGATTACGATGTGATTATTATCTCTAAAACATGGCTTACTAACAGTTTCAATTCGAAGAAATATTTCCCATTCTATATTACGTCTTTCGTAGGCAAGATCGACATCCGCTTTTTGTACCTGCCTGAAGAGAGAAGTGTGTTGATTGCTGTTGAGCGAGAAAAAGTTAAGATGTTATTGCTGTACGTAATAATGTAGCCATTTCTTCTATACTCTTGGTTGCCTGTATATGGTCCCTGCGGATCTACTTTGGAATATTATCTTGGAATTATTAATTTCATAAATTCTGCTGTTATTCCATTGGTTCGTGTTGGGGAATAACTAATGGTTACTTGGTTTGGATTCTTGCGTTGATGTTGACTGATTACTCTAGCGCAGCATTGATATAGAAGAACCGAATAAGCGAAAGTCGAGGCAAATTCCTCGATTTGGTTTTCTATACTGTATTTGGGGGTTTCGTACGCACGTTTATCATACTACAATCATGAACTACATTTTCCAATCGCAAAACCTTTTCAGAATCGTGCACTTCTAGTAATTCTTTTCACTTTGATTTTAGGCATGCTGTTCCTTTAAACAAATTTCTTGTCGATTCTGATTGGGCATTTCTCGAGCGTGAAGGAAATTTTAACGATACTGTTTTTTTTAATCAACGAGCTTCTAAATTCTGGTGTTAAAAGATATGTTCCATCAATAAGAAAATGAATTTCGGTATCGGGAGCCATGGTACAATAAGCAACTACTTCTTCTTGATAAACTCCGTAATAAGTTATCGTACATGAATTGAATACCAATCCAAAGAATTTCTGGAATTTAATAAATGGTAAAAAGAAGGTTGTTGGACTTCCTACCCCAAAAAATTTTCAGAATTCTTTATTTATTTATATTTTTCCACCCTTCCACCATCAAACATTTAAAATCTCCTACAAGCTAGTATTAAATATTTTTTATACAAATCAAGTCAAATTATTTATTTTTATATAATCAAAAACAAGTTTTTTAAAAACACTAATTGAGCACATCTAACTTCAACCGGCAACCGATTCCATATAACATATAACCTCTGACCAATGGTGAATAATTGAAAACATTATTTTGTATATTTGGCGGCAACAATAAACATTGAGTTCGGGCAGACCTACCCATTCTGACCTTGTCAAAGAGATAAACTGGCTGTTTCACCTTAAGCAACTTATATAAAAAAACTAATTTATGAAAAATAAAAAATTCATTTAAAGTGCAACCAAGAATATTATTTGAATAAAATGAAATATGATCAAACTTGCATAGGTTGTAGGTATATCTGACTGAGTTATTGAAAGCTTTTTGAAGCAAACTAATAATTAGTGAATCACAGTGTTGATAAATCACATCACAGTATGTAAAGTGCGGGATGACCAACGTTTTAACCAGATATAGTCTTAAGTTCTCCGGACAAATATTTTTATGAAGTCTTAAGCCATACATAATAGAGTTTAGCTTGCGACAGGTTTCAATGATGTGGTCGCTCCAAGTGAAACTGCTATTCATGCGTACACCCAGATTACAAACTGTATCAACTAATGCTAATTCATCATTATTAATATATAAATCCAGTATTATACCCGAGTAATTGCTTCCACAAATAAACATAGCCTGTGTTTTCTTTATATTTAACATAAGACCATTTGACGTTGACCAAGAATAAATACTTCGCAGATCTTCATTAATTTTTGAAAAAATTTCATGTATATTTTCTAATGAACCACCAATATATAATTTAACATCGTCCCCGTAGAAATGGAATTTTGAACTAGAAATGCAATCAGCTAAATCATTAACGAAAAGGGAAAATAATATTGGCCCAATAATAGACACCTGAGGGACTCCACAAGTAACCGAAGCTGTTTGTGATAATGACCCTAATAAATTTACAATCTGAGTCCTATCCGACAGATAGGAAGATAATAAAGTAAAAGCACAGCCTGAAAAATTATAAAATAATTTAAGCTTTTGCAGGAGAAGCTGATTAATAAGCCTTGGAAAAATCCAAGAGGACAATTACCGCAAAAGATTTAGGCGCATTAAGGATACACGAGATATCATCTACAACATTAACCAAGGCGGAAGTTGTACTATGAAACTTACGGAATCCAGATTGATAACGATTTAATAAATGTGACTCACTAAGATACAATGAAATTTGATCCTTTAAAGCCAATTCAAACACCTTAGATAGAATAGGCGTAATTCTTATTGATCTTAGATCATGTAAATTGTGAATTCCTTTACTTTTATTTAAAGGGATAACTATGGCCTTTTTCCATAATATTGGACAATACGAGTTAGTAATACACTTATTAATTATAAAAGTTAGATAAGGTAAAATTAACGGCAGTATTAATTTGAGATACTTAAGGGTCATTCTATCATGTCCAGCAGCGTTTGATTTAATTTTTCCAATTAGATTCACTACATCAAGGTCTGTGACGCATTTAAATTGGAAAGGTGAATTTTGAAATCCAGACATAGAATCATTATTAGAATTCATTAATGGTAAAACGACACTAGTAGAAGGAATGGCTGAAAAATGTAAATTGAAATCATCAGCCGAAAACGGTAGTATTACTAGAATTTTTATCAGCAATGCCAACTGATCTAAGATTATTCCAAAGCCGCTTCATGGTAGCCCTTGGATTACCGAAATAATATTTTTGTTTACATTCACGGATAATGCTATTAACTTGATTTCTATAGGGTCAATACTTAGCTTTGTGACCAATATCACGGTGCTTTTGGTTTTGGTCGTTTGAACTTCACTTTATATGACATATAAATCAAATAATGGTCTGAAATCGACGGAGGGGAAATTTTGTGGAAGTGAATTATTCTATCAGAATCAGCTTCATTCACCAGAATTAAATCTAAAAAATTTGATTGTCTTGTAAATTAAAATGGAGCAACAAATAAATTGAGTATATTTAAACTGTCGAGAAATTGATTCGGAGTAGTATTTAAATTAATATTAAAATCACCGAGAATTATCACATGGGAATAACTATTTATGTAATCCATAAACAAAGTCACAATATCGTCGATGTCGTTTAATATTCTTATCGTAAGTTTGATTCACTAGTATCCATTCCCACAGTTAATGTTTCAAGTGATAGAGATCGAGTGAATCGAGTGAATACAGATCGTAAGTTTGATTCACTAGTATCCATTCCCACAGTTAATGTTTCAAGTGGTGTAGTCTGGATATCATGAACATTTGTAGAATTTTCACTCTGTTTTGTAGCTACATATGTTGATTGAGTTTGCAATTGCATGTTTAACTGTTTTGCAATCATGTCACCAAAATTATTGAAAAATGCAGCAACTGTGTTAGTGATGTCATTTAACCTGTTAAACACCTGATTTGCTTTACCCTCAAATTTTTTTTTAACTTGTTACATGTGTTATTGCACATTTTTGTTGAAACGACCGATAATGTTGAGCACTTCTGATGATATACATTATCACAGTTACCACCGGTAATGAAGAAGTTGTCAACGCTTGCATCATCACACTGTGCACATTTCAAGGCCATAACATTAAATTTTAGTTTCGAATTCTTTCGTCAGTCAGCACTCTGATATAATCTAATTTATTTACCAATTTTTTTGACTCTGTCTATAAAGTGTCTGCGGTATCACGTAACAAGCTTTTAATTAACCGCGATCGGTCTGATTTTATTATTTTAAAGTTTACGGTAACCTCAACTGGAAGTTAATAAGAGGGCAGCCCTTTAATAATAGTCTACGTACTGGGATTTTTCCTGGTCTCTGGAAATTATCTTTCATTTATCCAATTTTTAAATCTGATAAAAGAAGTGAATGAGGAACTATCGTGGAGTCGCTATTCTTTCTGCCAAACCAACAGAAATTCTTGTTTTTCTATGCAAAAACTTTTATTTCTTCTGCTCAACACGAATTTTACCCGGTAACGTTTACGATGACTAATCTAGTCTCTTTTTGTAGACATTTATTTAGAAAGACTAGAAAATAGCCAACAAGTAGATTAAGAATTCACCTATTTTTCAAAGGCTTTCTATAAAATTGATTATACGTTTCAGATGATAAGAAAATATGGTATATCTAAATGTTTAAAAATTGCAATGTGACTTGGATAACTTTTCCAGTTGGCCGTTTAACAACAAATTGTTGTTGAATGTAGGTAAATGAAGGATTATGTCACTCTCTGAGGTGAGTTCATGTCCGACTTAGGTATAACTTTTCCTTGTGATCTAACATTTACCAAATACACTGTTATTATTTTTACATAAGCTTACATTTTGCAATTATCGCCCTTCTACCCACTTAGCGAGTGCATCATTATATTCTTCTACCTTACAATGATGGTTATAATTTATTAAAACTATAACGTTTGCTATATATGTCCTGAACCAGTCTTTCTGACACATGTTTTCGATTTAACTAGACAATAAATTCATTTAGAAATGAGTTGTTTAAATTTTTGTCTGTTGATAAAATTGGTAGTAAATGAAATTCTCTTCCGAAAGCTTTCATCAAATAAGAACGTGGGCCTATAAAAAGGCTAAACCCTCTGCGCAACTCTTGAAAGAGACGGATGGAATTTCATTAAACACAACACCATTTTTAACGTACAAATGGTAAAAACAATCGCGGCTCTCTGCTTCTTTGAATTTTAAAAGTGTGAAGCCGGAACTGCTGCAAGAACCAAAAATAGAGGTAACGGAATGCACGCCGGGCTCGTAAACTGATGCTAAAATTTAGCGACGACGGAAACCTTGATACTTTATAATTAATAAATACCCAAAACACCTTCAGATAGGGTGAAAAGTGTTTTTCGATTCGCGACATATTATACTAGCTATAAAGGAACCAATTCATAATTTTCAGATCCTTCCGGGAAAGCCTGGCCACCAGGGTGAAAAAAGGGTTATGAATAGCTTCCTATTGAACAAACCTAACGAGAAGCAAGCTTATTTCTAATCGACTAAAACTTTCTTTCAATTCCAGATTTGAGCAGCAAAAAATACCGTAAGTTTTTAGAATTTTATTAAGTTTTTTACGCACTTCGGTTTTGGTAGTAGGGTGCCTTAATTAAATAAAATAAACGTTTTTAAATACAAATTTAATTAAAGCTGAATTAATTTCAAAGATAAATTTAGATATACGAGTAACTTGTGAACAGTTTCTAATTCTAAAAATGTTATATTTTGTATTGGAAGTAAATCTATCTCTATGTCTCTACACTCAAACTCCAACTCAACGAACGATCTCAATCAACATGATCCCAATTCAACATGATCCGAAGAAATACCCGCGTACATAACTCAAGCTAACTTCGAACAATCCTCGACTAACTCCAGAAAATTCCGCAACCCCTCACTCGACCCCAACTCATCTTCCAACTTAACTTATCTTCCAAGTCAACACCAAACTCAACACCAAATTATAAATTACAAATTACAAATTATAAATTGCAAATTGCAAATTACAAACTACACATTACAAACTAACAATTACAAACTAACAAATTACAAATTACAAATTACAAATTACAAATTGCAAATTACAAATTACAAATTACAAATTACAAATTACAAATTACAAATTACAAATTACAAATTACAAATTACAAATTACAAATTACAAATTACAAATTACAAATTACAAATTACAAATTACAAATTACAAATTACAAATTACAAATTACAAATTACAAATTACAAATTACAAATTACAAATTACAAATTACAAATTACAAATTACAAATTACAAATTACAAATTACAAATTACAAATTACAAATTACAAATTACAAATTACAAATTACAAATTACAAATTACAAATTACAAATTACAAATTACAAATTACAAATTACAAATTACAAATTACAAATTACAAATTACAAATTACAAATTACAAATTACAAATTACAAATTACAAATTACAAATTACAATTTACAATTTACAAATTACAAATTACAAATTACAAATTACAAATTACAAATTACAAATTACAAATTACAAATTACAAATTACAAATTACAAATTACAAATTACAAATTACAAATTACAAATTACAAATTACAAATTACAAATTACAAATTACGAATACAAATTACAAATTACAACTTACAAATTACAAATTACAAATTACAAATTACAAATTACAAATTACAAATTACACATTACAGATTACAGATTACAAATTACAAATTACAAATTACAAATTACAAATTACAAATTACAAATTACAAATTACAAATTACAAATTACAAATTACAAATTACAAATTACAAATTACAAATTACAAATTACAAATTACAAATTACAAATTACAAATTACAAATTACAAATTACAAATTACAAATTACAAATTACAAATTACAAATTACAAATTACAAATTACCAATAACAAATTCAAATTACAAATTACAAATTACAAATTACAAATTACAAATTACAAATTACAAATTACAAATTACAGATTACAGATTACAGATTACAAATTACAAATTACAAATTACAAATTACAAATTACAAATTACAAATTACAAATTACAAATTACAAATTACAAATTACAAATTACAAATTACAAATTACAAATTACAAATTACAAATTACAAATTACAAATTACAAATTACAAATCACAAATTACAAGTTACAAGTTACAAATTACAAATTACAAATTACAAATTACAAATTACAAATTACAAATTACAAATTACAAATTACAAATTACAAATTACAAATTACAAATTACAAATTACAAATTACAAATTACAAATTACAAATTACAAATTACAAATTACAAATTACAAATTACAAATTACCAATAACAAATTCAAATTACAAATTACAAATTACAAATTACAAATTACAAATTACAGATTACAGATTACAAATTACAAATTACAAATTACAAATTACAAATTATAAATTACAAATTAAAAATTAAAAATTAAAAATTACAAATTACAAATTACAAATTACAAATTACAAATTACAAATTACAAATTACAAATTACAAATTACAAATTACAAATTACAAATTACAAATTACAAATTACAAATTACAAATTACAAATTACAAATTACAAATTACAAATTACAAATTACAAATTACAAATTACAACTTACAAATTACAAATTACTATATAAATAATTTTTTTAAACAAAAAATGATTAAAGCAAATGGTTCTGACCAATATATTTCTTTTGTAAGCCCGATTTCTGTCCTACGAGGCTGGCACTAAGCTATTGTCTATGATTTTCCAATCTGGCAATTTTATAATTCTTGTAACGTTCAGAATAGGGAGGAAAGAGACCAAAATTTTCGTGATGTGGTTTATTATGACCTAATTCCAGTTCGTTTTCTTCCGGATTTTTGAACAAATTCAAGTAAGGACACTAAACTGTTACAGGTTAAAAGATTCTCCAACTGGGTTCTTATTTTAGTAAGGAAATGCAAAAGGTTTCTGTGCCTGGAGATTGACACGTCTTTATTTCCGAGATTCGTAGTTAAGAGTGATTGGCATATTTTTCTTTGGAAAGAAAAAAAACTTACACTTACTAATATTAACCGTATGTCTAGCATTACACCTTCTGTCTTCGTTAAAAATCTTCTTGTAGCTTTTCAGCATCCATTAGATTAATTTATTCTCGATCAAAAATTTTGAGGGTATGATAGTTACAAGTGCAGAAGAATGTTGGATTCTATTTGTGATATCATAAATGGGGATCAAGAGAAACCAGGGTAGGTTGGTATATACAATAATTTATTGAAAAGGAGGTTAACTCGTGCATAGATTCGCTTATTGGCTAAAGTTCTTATGATCGGAGATGGGATATATTATTTTATTGATGCTTACACAATTACGTTCAAAATGACGAATTACCTATGACTTAGACCTCTTCGTTTGTAATCATGTCGTGTACAGTAATACATTACATAAATCGACAAGGTTTTGAGAATAAAATTAGAAAATTAAATCACTTTGCTTGGCATCTAGTTGTGTTACCTTTACCATTATTTCGTACATTAGAAGAAGAGGTGTTAAATTTCAAGGCAAAACTCACAAAATTGATGGATTTGATTGTGAAGTATCACATTTATGGTGAAACTCGATGCTGGATGTATTCTATTGAATGGCAAAAGAGAGGCCTTCCTCATGCACACATTCTCAAATGGTTCAAAACGAAAATACACCTAGCTCAAATTAATGATGTCATTTGTGCAGAAACACCAGATCCTGAAGAAGATCGATTGTTGTTCGATATTGTTACCAAAAATATGGTACATGAACCATGCGGTGCTATGAATTCACAATCGTCATGCATCCCAGAGAATTTATTTATGAAAGTCGCTCTGGTGATAACAGGGATTGGCAGCGATATGGCAGTATTCAGTGTTGATAATCCCGATGCGCACAGGGACGAAGTTAGTCAATTTCTTACAGGTCGATATATCAGCAGCAATGAGGCTGTGTAGCGGATCTTGAGTTTCCCAATTCACAGTCGGTAATCCAACTGTTGTTCATCTTATTGTTCACCTTGAAAATGGACAAAAAGTCTATTTCACGGAAGAGAACGCACGAAATGTTGCTGGTGCACACAACATTGACAACATTCTTTGCGCTGTGCGTAGAAGATGTATTTGCCAAAACACTATTGTACGCAAAAGTACCAAAGTATTATAGATGGAATGCCACATCGAAAAAATTTCAACGAGGTAAACAAGGGACGCGAGTTGAAGGCTATCAAAATCTGCATTCGTCTGACGCATTAGAGCGTATTTACACAGTACATCCTAATAATGCCGAATGCTACTATTTGAGAATGCTGCTGATTAATGTCCAAAGTTCAACTTCATTTGCAAATTTGAGAACGATCGATGTCGTAGACTGCCAGGCAAACAGGGAACTTAAATTGATGGACGCCTTTGTCAGCAATACGAACATTATTCGCTATCATTTTGATCACATGTTCGGCATCCAACCCTAACGATCTGTGGGAAAGATTCAGAGAGCAACGATAATACGATAAAACTCTCACTCAACTTGGCATGGTTTCACCACAACATCCTTCTTATGACCTTTATGATCGAGATTTATTGAGAGATCAACAATTCCATGCTGGTGACTAGCGTTTATTTGTCGAAGCAAATGAACATCTCTTAGTTGCAGATCAAAACTTGGCCTACGGCACAATTCCAAATGCGGCGGCGCTCGGCGGCACAGGAAAATGTCGCGCATCAAGAAAAAACGTTCGTCATCAGTTTACTTTTAGCTCAAATTCGCTCCCAAAATGAAATTGCTTTGGCCCTTGCGTCATCAGGTATTGCGGTTACATTATTGGATGGTGGACGAACAGCGCATTCGGCGCTCAAATTGCCATTAAATATTCAATTTGCCGAAGCTCAAACATGTAATATTTCCAAAGGTTATGGCATGGCGAAAGTGCTGCAAACTTGCAAGCTCATTGTCTAGGATGAATGCACGAGTGAAACTCTCTACCATTCACAACTCTACCAGTCATACCAAATTCAACACCAGCTGATGAAATCAACGCCAGAGACTAACATTTAAGACTAATAAGCGCGTACATCTATAGCGCAATGCGCCAACCATATTTTCAAATTAGCTATTGCAAATTGGTAATGGAAACGTATCAGTTGATGCCGACACAAAATATATTTTATTTCTATTCAATTTTTGGGTCATTGTTTTGTCGATCAAAGAATTAATTCAGTTTTCCCATAAATCCCTATCAATTACATAAATTATCAATGGCTTTGCGAACGTGCTATTTTGGCAGCAAAAAACACCGACGCCAATGCAATTAACTACGCAATTCACGAACAAATTGTGGGCGAGTATGTCACCTACAGTCATGATGACCATATGGGTCACCTGGACATTTTGAATGAACTTCCAGACCTGAATATGTTCTTTAGTGTCCCGGACGTTATGCCGAAAGAACTCTGCTTTGGCAGGAATTTCGTGGTAACAATCCCCGATAGAACAGACTGGGATACTGGGTTACCGCAGATGGAACCTAACAGCCTAGTCTGGTACACTGATGGATCAAAAATGGATAGTGGAGTCGGCATTGGTGTCTTTGGACCCAATCACAAAATATCGAAATCACTGGGTACTTACCCCAGTGTTTTTCTAGCCGAAATTCACGCCATCGAAATCTGCGCCTCTATTATTATGACCAAAGGTCTTAAAGGCGCATCCATCCACATTTTGTCTGATAGCCAAGCAGCACTGAAAGCATTGGCTTCTAACTGCTTGGTTTCCAAGTCGGTTCAAAGTTGTTATAAACTGCTACAATCTCTCTCTTGTCAAAACAAAGTAAGGTTGTGGTGGGTGCCTGGTCACATGGGCATCACTGGAAATGAGATAGCCGACGAACTTGCACGGGCAGGCTCGTCGACTACACTCATTGGCCCTGAGCCTTTTTGTGGTATCCCGTGGGCTTCTGCAACCTACACAATCAGTAAATGGGAAAAAATACAGTGCTTGACTTATTGGAACTGTATTCCCGGCCTTAGACAAGCCAAATCTTTGATCAGACCATTTCACCACAAAAATTTGGCGATCAATTTCAGCAAAGGAAATATTAGGAAACTTGTGAGTTTTCTCTCAGGTCACTGTAACCTGAGATATCATTTGAACAAAATGAACCTGTCCACAGAGACGGAGTGCCGACTCTGTTTGGAAGAGACAGAAACCGCAGAACACATACTATGTGAGTGTGTTGCTCTGTGCACACGGAGGTGGATTCATTTTGAAGAGAGGTATCTGACCCCGGAGAAATGTAAATTGGCCTCTATAAACAGCATTCTCGCCTTTATTAGAGAGGTGGAGAAGCTCCTGGAGTAACAGTACCCAACAGCACAAAAGATCTTTTAGGTCGTAGTGCTAGCCGCTTTTGGGCAGGGACGAAAAAAAAAAAAAAAAAAAAAAAAAATGTCACCTACAAGTCGATTGACGGCATCACTAATGAGGACGAGCTTGTAAATCTTTATAATTGTTTTGCGTAACACTAATCCACCAAGATTTTGCAATGGAACCAGGCTCGCTGTCAAAATAGTGATGCCAAACCGAAAACGTAATCGAAGCGACAATTTTGACTAGTAAGTAAGTCAAAAGGAGAAAATGTGCTGATTTCACGTATTCCCATCATTCCCACCGATACACAATTTGGTTTCAAATGACTACAGTTGCTGTTCGACTTACATTCTCAATGACCGCCAACAAGGCACATTGCTGCTGATGGTGTCACCGACGCATTAGTAACTTTATATGAGTTGCCTGAGATGGGGTTGTTTGTTTTAGCAACTTAGTTGCCATCAATACCTAACTATAACTTTCTCACTAAATACATTTATTAACTTGAATGACTTGTTACGAGTCATGAACGACAGATAAGGTATTGGTTGATAGGAGCTCGACGGTGTATAATACAATATAATGTTAAATGAAGACATAAAAGGTGAAGCGTGAAACGTACACTTTTATAAACTTCGTATAATCTTCCATCCCACCAAGACAAATAATAATTTTAACAATTTGCCCAAGAAAATCACGAAATAGAAGATTTAATTAATTTATTTACAAAACAAATTTCCTATTTTTCCAAACAATAATTTAAGAATGATTTAAATAACAACAACAACACAACAAAATTTTAATGATAAGATAACAAGTTAATCATTACGACGGGAGAAGATTTTGTTTTATTATTCCATTTTCTTTATCTATTATGCGTGACATGGGTTGGTTGGTTGTTTCAAGAAGAAACATCACGACATCTGAAAAACTAATAAATTTTCAAAACAAAACAAATCTTTTCGTTAAAAAGGGAAATTATGCGGAAGGCCGTGGACACAAAATTGAATATAATGAAATTTTCAGTTTAGGCTTGTTGTATTGTGCTGTTGCAAAACTTTTTTGCGCCTTTGACACAAAACAAAAAAAAACACGAAACTGATAATAATCATGTTACTGATAAAAATTTAATTAATTAACTGTGATGTTGCTTATGCGCGCGCGATATTATTAAAAATGTACCGGGGAATAATATAATTTCGAGGCGGTTTATGTTTTTTATGTCACAATGTCCTAATTGGAGTGATTATATATGTACAACATAACGGTACATAAAAAAAAGTTTAATTTCATAACGATCTGTCTATGTACAGTTCATACAAACAACAATAAAATAAAATTTTGCCATTCTGTAAATTTAACCGCAATAAATATAAATCATACGCGGTAAATTCGTGATGCTCACCCTCTAATTACCGCATATACTAATTTTAACTGTTTCTGACATTTATTTACTATAAAAAGTCACCAGCCAGCCGCACCAACATTATTCTAAAAATAATAAACCCATAACGAGGAAAAATTAATTTTCTTGTGCGCCGAGATAAAATATGATAAATTTTATCAATTTAAAGTGGCAAATATCAGGGGTGCACACACATATAGAACAGTAGTCAAAGTGTATTGTGTTTACTTAACGAAGAGGCTCGTTATCTTATATATACGTATATAAATTCTCCACACAACAAATAATTAACTGCCATCAAGTAACAACCGCATACAAAAATAATAAATTCTTCCATAATAAATCTTTCGTTGTTGGGACATGAGAGAGATTCACGAAATGGAAAAAGAAGAGCTGTGTTGTAAACGCAGAATATAAAAAAATTAAATGGAAACTCGCAAATAAGGAAATGAAATTTTTTTATTTTTAAGATTTCCCAGGGTGTATATGACGTATATCTATAGATGTGTGTATAAGTATGTGCTTGCGTCTATCTATCTTAAAATGATAACAATTATTTATGTGTGCCGAAGGAAGGAGTAGACATTTTATTTTTTAATGTTATATACTTTAAGAAAATTCGCCTTTTTTACTACTATGTGCTGAGATAAACGTATGCGGTTGGTGGGCACCTGCAACTCGAGAGTCTCAAGAAAATAAAATTTATTTATTTTCTTGTAATGGTCGTTTATTACGAAAAATAATGGCTTTTAAATGAAAATGTCCCCATTAAATGTCGTCGTACACATAAAATAATAAATTTAATACCGGCTGTAATAATAGCAATCAATTTAATTTAACAAGTTTGTGTTTTGAATGATTGATGCTATCTTAGGTTATATAGGAATATAGTCACAGTGGAGACAACACTCCTCATCAAACCAATCATATTTGTGTTTATTTTTTACTTCGCCTTGAGTTCGACGAGCGCCACTGACGACCGAAGTTTTCAAAATCTTTCAAACAGAATTCACTTCACACAACAAAATCATCCTCTAGAGTGTTTATCTGGTATGGATTGTCTTCATCTGATTTATCAAAAGCTATCGCTGGAAAAAAATCGGTTAGTGTTCCGCGTGAAAAATCTGAGAAAATGCGGTTTTCCAAAAATCATTAGAAACTTTGTATAAAATCAGCATCTAGAGTATTATGTCGGAAAAAAATCAGTTCAAGTGTCCCGTTCGAAATCTGGGAAATTTCATTTAAAATTTCCGACCGAAAAAAAAATTGATATTGCAGATTGTGTTGTCCCAGCCGAAAATAAATTTGTTATTTCACTTTTGTCGCTTTTGTCAATATTTTTACATGGCAAAACTTCTTGCTCCACTCTCTCGTGGAAAATTGTGAAAAATCCTCAGAACCCAAAAAATATTTAAAATTGGCATAAAATCAGCCACTATAGTGGTGTGATTACGTCTGGAGATGGACTGCATTGTTGTGATTTGGCAACAGGCACCAGAAAATGAAAGTCCCAGATAAAATTTAGAAATTTCTATAAATTAAACCCTTAATGTCTGGAAAATGATTTAATAAAGGTGCCTTGCCATTGTGCCCCTAGAAAAATTATCAGGATAGGATCAGTATCAGGTTCCTACCAAGCGCAAATTTTAGCGAAAAAAAACCTCGATATACATTTATTGTAGTGGGCTAGAAAAACGTACGTTCAATTGTATTTTTTTTTTTTTTACAGCAGACGGCTGTGCATTTTTTATTCATTTTGCTATGTTTACAAAATACTTTGACGTTTTGAAAAAATTGTTGTGGCATAAAGATCAGACGCAGATATTTTCAGTTTGCGCAATTTTAATTTTTTCCAATTAAAAATATATTGATTAAATTTTAGGTATCTAATATGAGAGTTGAAAAAATCTTTTGGCCAATGTGCAGCAAATATTATTAGCACTTCTGCGGATATACTGGTATATGCCATCAAACAAAAATGCTGCTACATATCGTTTAAATAAAATTATTCTATAAAATGGAACTTTCCAATAAAACAACAGAAATTGCAGCTAAAATTTTATCTTTAAGTCCTAGTCTCAGCAAAACATTGTTTGACTTTAATTTTGACTCATTTAAAGTATCATACTGTTTTAAATTCTTAAATTTTATATGAAAAATTAGCGTTTGTCTCAGCAGATCCACCAACATTTTTGTTTATCCGCGAAAGTTTAAGGGTAAAACGGAATTCAAATTTTAACTTATTATTATGAAATTACAAAAAAAAAGTGAGGCATTTGTTTACCTTGAATAAACAGAAAATGCTCCTCAAGCAATTGACTAAATTAATGTAGAAAACTTTAGCAAAGGTAGCATTTTAAAAAATCAAATAATTCAGTGGTATTCTTAAATTATGTACTTATATGTATCGTCATAGTAGCAGGATTAGAAATATGAATGGAAATTTTGCTCGCATAACTTATATAATTTGTTAAAAAGTATAACGAATAATTTATTTTGATTTAAAAATATTTAAACGACATTTTAAAATTTTATAAGTACCCTCAATATGTACTACTAAGATTTTCTCTAATATATCGAGTTTTTTAATTTGGTTTCATGAACGAAATTATTTTGCAGCAGTTTTGGTTGCATTCAATTTTTTGTTTTTTAAATAAATTTCTATATCGAGGTTTTTTTTTCGCTAAAATTGGCGCTTGGTTCCTATCCAGGTCTAGTTTCATTCGTATAAAATCTAAAAATTTGTATAAATTAAACATTTAAAATGTCATATCTAGAAAGTGTTTCAAATATTGTACCAACCCAATAGATATCCCTAGAAAAAGTATCAGGTGAAGTAACACTTTGAGGGTTGAATTTAATCTTTAAGAAAGGTATGTCTGATAATGGCTTTGATGAATCATATTAATCTTACGATTTTTTGAATTCCATTAATTTAAACGAATCTTATAAGAATCATAGAAATCTTATGAATATCGTGAGTCTTATGAATCTTATGGATCCTATTTATCTCCAAATCTTATGAATCTGGTGAGTCTAACGAATCTCATTAATCCTATCTATTTTATAAATCTGATGAATCTTTCTAATCTTATGAGTCGTAACTCTCTTATGAATTCTATGAATCTCTTGAATATTATGATTCTTATGGATGTCACGAATCTTATGGATCTTGTGCGTGTTACGAGTCTTATGAATCTTAAGCATCTTATGAATTTATGAATCTCATGTATCTTATTATTCTTACGAGTCCTATGAATATTATGGATCAACTAAATCTGATGAATCTTTGGAATCTCATGAATATTTTGAGTGTTATGAATTCTATGAACTTTCACAAATCTTATGAAACATAGGAATTTTATGAATTTTCTCAGCTTATGAATCTTAATAATCTTGTGAATTTATGAGTGTGAAGTTTACGCTGAAAAAAAAAAATAACAAAAAATTACACTGTCAAATTAACTATTTTTCCAATTGGAATTTAAATTATATGAAAATTTAAATTTTTTGTAATTTTGCATTTTTCGTACCTGAAAAAAGGTTCTTTTCATCAGGAAACAGGTTCTTTTCATCATTTTCAGATAGTTGGATCATAAGCATCTAATTGTGTTGAACATTACTATATTTCAGATAATTTAAAAGTTGACTGATTATTGATGATTTAAATAATTATTTAGCGCCGATCCTGGAAATGTCCCGAAGGCCTCACACATTGCTTAGAATAGCTAAGTCATATAGTGGTCAATGTCACCAAGCCGATCCAATTATGATGAACTATAATATATTTCACAGTTTTTGGAATTTTTAAAAATTTGGATTATTTTAAAAGTTTTATATCGCCGACAGCAGAGATGTCTACAAGGTCTTGCACATATTCTCGGATAAACCATATTGACGGATAACTTGGCAATATGCCAGTCTACGTGGTTAACCTGATCCAGTTGTGATGAACTAAACTATACTTCACAGAATTTCGAATTTTTAATAATTTCGTTAGTTTTAAAAATTGTATGTCCGATCACAGAGTTGTCCACCAGGTCTTGCCCATATTTTCGGATAACAAGGCCATGTGCCAGTCTACGTGGCTAACCTGATCGGCACATGGCCAAGTTATCCGAAAATATGGGCAAGACCTTGTGGACATCTCTGTGATCGGAGATACAATAATTTTTAAAACCATTAAAATTATTAAAAATTCTAAATTCTGTGAAGTATAGCATAGTTCATCACAACTGGATCAGGTTGACCACGTAGACTGCCACATGGCCCATGACCCAGTTATCCGAAAATATAGGCAAGACCTTGTCGACATCTCTGTGATCGGAGGTATACAAATTTTTAAAACCAATAAAATTATTTAAAATTCTAAATTCGGCGAAATATAGGAGAGTTCATCACAATTGGATCAGGTTGGCCACGTAGACTGGCATATGGCCAAGTTATCCGACAATATTGTTTATCCGAGAATATGTGCAAGACCTTGTAGACATCTCTGCGGTCGGCGATATAAAACTTTTTAAATAATCCAAAATTATTATAAATTCCAAAAACTGTAAAATATATTATAGTTCATCATAATTGGATCGGCTTGGCGACATTGAGCGCTATATGGCTTAGCTATTCTAAGAAATGTGCGGGGCCTTCGGAACCTTTGCAGAATCGGCACTAAATAATTATTTAAACTATCAAAAATCAGTCAACTTTTAAATTATCTGAAATATAGTAATGTTCAACACAATTAGATGCTTATGATCCAACTATCTGAAAATGATGAAAAGAACCTGTTTCCTGATGAAAATAACCAGTTTAATGGTGCGAAAAATCCAAATTGCACTAATCTTAAGAGTCTTGTGCTTCTAACCTCGTACATAAAATCTTATTAAACTGAAAACTTTTTTACTTGTGCAGAGATTAAAAAACTTGGTGTTTAATGCCACTTCGATAATTCCGAATTTTTCTTGGCGATGTGTGTATGGATGTTTATAAAATTTTCAATGAAAAGAATGAGCCCATGAGTAACTCTATTGACACTATATCTGTGTCATTGTCCTTGCTAAATAAAACATCAGCAGCTATTAATAATCACGTGGGAAGTTTATTAAAACCAATACCATCAGTCATCTTCTGCAAAATTAAAAAAACAAAGAAAACAACACAATCTAATATGGAATTGGCTTCACCAATACTTACAAGATCTAAGGGAAATGATAATAATACCATAACAATGGCTACAACTGCTCAACCGTTAAGCAAAAGTATAAAATCGCCCAAAATTATTATTGGTAGTGGTGAATTGAACTCTATTCTACCTACTGTTGAGCCACTACGGTGGATTTTGATTTCTCGACTATGCAAGGACGTTACTGATGATGATCTCATGATATATATCAAAAACAAATTTGAGGTCGACAAACCTGTATTATATTGCTTTTGACATAATTTGACCAAATGCTGGAAAGATCGGATATGTCGAATAATAATTTTTAAAGACTTTACTACAATTTATTATTAAAATGTTGGTGGTATGTGCTCTAAATTATCGCTATTTTCTAAATTTTTATCATCGTCTTGTTTTCATATATGTATATGTGTTATGTGAGACTTGGTTTCATTCAGGAGTTTTAAATTCGCAAACGTGACCGATCAACTCTAATTAGTGCTAAATCTGGTGGTGGTGGTGTGCTGGTGGCTACACATAACTCAATTTTGAACTGTGAGGTAATATGTCCGAATTATAACATTGAACACATCAACGCAACAAGTTGAAGTTGTTATGGATTGTTAAATCATTATATTTATATGTGACGTACATTTCACCTCATAGCGCTAACGAGATTTATAATTTACACTGTGATAACATTCACAATTTTGTTGCGGATTGTAATATGAATGACATAGTTTGTATTTTAGGAGATTTCAATACTCCTGGCATAATATGGCGCACCGATGATGATAATCTGTCCCACGTTTTCCGTACTCTATCTCATCGTTTGATTTGCATCAAATTTGTAAAGTCATTAATTTAAATGGCGGGGTTCTTGATTTAGTATTTGTGAATGATCCTAATTATTGTTCGATTACAAAGTCAATGGCGCCATTTGTTCCTGATAGATTACACCATTATGGATTGGAAATTGATTTTGACTGTTTGGAACTATTTTGTAAATTCAATAATCATAAACAACAAGAATTATAACTTTAAAAAGCGGATATTTCTGGATTGCATATGATTTTTGAAAATCTACACTGGCATGTAATTTTCAATCATAAATGTGTTCTATTTAAGGCTTTAGATAAATATGTGCCTAAAAGTTATAATCGGAAGAAAGACCATCCACCGGGGTTTAATAATAACTTGATCAATTTAAGAAATAGGAAGAATAAAGCTCACAAGCTTGCTAAGTTAAATGGTGATAATATACTTTATGTTACTTCATTCTGACAGTTACGTCGAGATTTCGATAATCATCAACGATTTAGCATCATTGATGCTAAATGGAAATGTTCCGATTATCCTCAGACGATGTCTCTGAATGATGCTACTGCTAACAATGTAAAGGATATACATGAACTATTTGCGGATTTTCTCCAAGCTGTTTATAAGAAACACCATGATGATGGAGTTAGTACCACCTCTACATCTGACGGATTGCCGTTTATTTCTGTGACCGATGTAATCGATGGTATATCCAAAATGAAA
The DNA here is from genome assembly GCA_958295665.1 of Tipula vernalis. NCBI lineage: Eukaryota > Metazoa > Arthropoda > Insecta > Diptera > Tipulidae > Tipula > Tipula vernalis. The sequence continues at coordinate 386,198,406 of OY282558.1, read as the reverse complement.
TATGGGTGTGGTTTTGATAATGTACCCACAAGTATTCTTAACCCTTTCAGAGCAAAATTTATACCACAGGCGAAAAAAAAATATTTTTAATGAATTGTATGCAAAGTTTCTGCTTAATACTTACAGAAAGTTCTGGTTCTGGGCTTTTTTCACTACCATTTCCCTGAAATTGAGCTTTGAAATTTGCTTTTAAAAAACAATTATTTTTTGCATTTAGGCAAAGATGTAACATGCATTTTGTACAATATATGGGAGGTTTGGAAATTTGCATCTGCACAAATTTAATTCCCTTTCATGAAGTGGAAAGTGAATCGTTTTATCTAGTCGAATTTCGCCTGTCGGTCGAATTTCAAATTTCGCTTTTTTTTGTGGTACTTGGAATAGGAGACGCTGTAGTCGACGTTGGGCGACCTCTCTTCTTTGGTATTTGGTCTGATGATAGTAAAATCTTAGCAAGATGTAACCTGAAGTTGTAGAGATCGACAGTTTCGTTTTACTTGTTTGATTTGCTTCCCTCAAAATCCCTTTTGAGTAGCCACACTTAGTGTCCATTTCCTGCTTTTGATAAAAATACGGTAATATTCAATCATCTGATCAAGGTGATCAACTCCATCCATTCGATTATTGTACTCTGCGACTATTGTTGGTTGTTTCACAACCACTCAATATATTTTTTGTTTTTTTTATCCCATCTGTCGGCAGTAGTTTCAGCTCCAACGCCCGTACAGTTCAACGCAAGATAAATGGGTTTATTATCTTGCCATTTATTTCGTATAACTTGCCATCCAAGCTACGAGTTCATCGTAAGATCCTCGACCTATTGATTTTAAACCTTTGTCATAACTACTAAAATAGTTGTCAATTGAAAATATTTTCGGAAAATATAGAACAGCTGCGAGACCAAATCCAAATTTATTTTTAATCTCTTCGGAAATTTCAGTTTTTGACCATTGGTAGATAAAAAAAATCATAGGTTAGTCCACTTTTACCACAGAGTGCAAATAATTTTATACCCCATGGATAAGGCTTACCTTTTATATATTGTTTCATATCTAAGCGCCCTTTAGACGGAATAACTTGTTCAATATTGCCAGAGTTTCTTCAATTTGGTGTTCCCGATATATCAATTAGGGGAGGAAATAATTTAAATTTGTCATTGCTCTGTTGAACTGCGACTTTTTTATCAACAAAATGTAAATTAACTCTCAACTGATAAAACCTTTTGAGAAACCCCGTTTGTTTGTAACCAACATTCCCGTTTGTTTGTAACCAACACTATTTAAAATTCCCCATTAGTATCAATATTCCAAAAAGCTTAACTAGCTCGGCTAGACTGGTTTCTTTATTATTTTGAATTATAAATTTATATTTTTTTTTGCATAAAAATTTATGTACTCGGCTATCTCAAAAATCATTTATTTAGGGATATAACCAAAAAAATATTTTGCTGATGAAAAATCTGTTACGTCTTCCTCGAACTTAAGTTTGTTGTATCTGTCTGCCATTTATCAAATCCACCAAAACCAACATCGATATTTTCTATTATTATATCCGAACCTAACGGATATCCGGTAGCTATAACTCTTGCAGTTCCACCATTTGAATCGCTTAGATTATCAATGTCATCCATAACATTTGATGTTGTTTTAGGTACAGGACACCGTTCGTTGCATTTTAAAAACTTTTAAAACCTTCACCATAAGCCAAAGGAAAATGTTATAATTAGTCAAAAAACTCAATTTTAAATTAATTAGCAAATTTAATTCCAAAATAAATACTATGTTTATTTTCTGTAACGTATTTTACAGTATAAATTCTATGAAAATTTTTGCACCCGTTAAAGGAATTTGTACGTAATTGGGGACCGTTATATTTAAGCCCCCAAACGAGGACTCATCCATTGAGTAACTTTGGCATTAAATGAGGACACTATTTTTGCCAAATAAAAACATTTTTTTCGCACTAAAACTCAACAAGATAAATGTCTTTTTTTTTTTAATCTATGCAATCTTTTCTGGGGCTCAAGGCACTCCCAACTCTTTCGCAGTTAATTTTACCGTCCTACTTTACGCAGTAGTAGCCAAATCGAGGACGTACGGCTATAGACCCGCTTTGTATAAACCACCTGCACATTGCATTGCTTCATGCCAACCTATAATGCTGACATGAAAGGTGGGTCGGCCCATGGATTCGGCACTCTCAACAGGCGGTCATAGTTGTGTTCATCGTCATCATCGATCGTAATCCGATGATGAAAAATCCCTTTCGCATCCCGCCCCTATCGGGATTCGAACCCGGTACCTCCCGATCCAAACGCCGCAGCTTTAACCACTGCGCCGTTTGCTCGGTAAGAAAAATGTTTATTTTTCCAAATGTTTATTTTGAATTAAAGAACCTCACTCATCGAAACCACTGACACAAATGATCAATTTCTCTTTGAAATGTATAACATACAGTAAATTTAGGTAGTTCCCCTTGTTATATTTACTTGAATTCAGTGATGTACCGCAAATTAAGTCTTATCAGGGCCCTATTGCACCAACTACTTATCACTTATTACTTATCAACTTATCATAATTTTTGATAATTTTCTGTTGTACCAAATTGAAAATTGATAAGTATTTAATTGAGTTATAATAAGTGATAAGCACTTACTTATCAAAATTAAGTTGCACCAATTCGCGAAATGATAAATGATAAGTAATATTTTGATAAGCGATAAGTTTGAGGTTTTTGATAAGTTTCTCGTAGTTCTGTTGCACCAAAAGTTTTAGCTTATCAATAATCGACTACTTTAATGATAACTTATCCAAAATATCAATAAGAAAAATGTCACTACTCAAATAAATTGATAAGAGCTACAAATTGTAGTGGTATGACGGAAGTCTGTTAAAAACGTTTTTTTTTTGCTGTAATAATAACTTTAATTTCAAAATTTACACCGCCATTTTATTGTATTCTAATAAGTTATAATAATAAGTCAAAGTAAGAATAATTTCATTCTGTTCGATTTATCATAGAGGTGAGACAGTTGTTTTTCGATATTTTAAAATTAATATAAAACTATCAAATATAGGTAGGTATATCAAGTTTAGTGAACAAAAACTGAAATTTATTAAACGAAAAAATAATTTTTATAAAAATTGCACCGCTTCGAAAGATTATTCGAGGATGAAAACGAAAGAAGAAATCATGTAGTCCCTGAAATCATGTAATCTCTGGACCGGGAGTGGTAGAAAATTTTCGTTTATCACATAAACAAATTGAGCACGTATTATTAAAAATAGGAGCAAATTTGCGACCGAAACTACGCGTTCAGTCCTCTACACTAGCTACTAACAATACTGCATTGGTTAGGAAATGGCGCGCAATATCATGGGATTGCCAATATGCACGGAATTAATGGGTGTAGGGTTATTCATCGAGTAGCAGATACCATCATCGATAACATGATGGCGGAAACCGTGTATTGGGCCGAAAATGTCCAGGATATCCCACTGAGTTTCTTGAGATGGGTGGTTTCCCTCAGGTAGCTGGTTGTATGAATGGAACAATGATTGATTAATATAGATGCACCTACGGTCTATAAAGAACACTTTGTGAATTGACAAGGAAAACTCACTGAATGCTAATATATTGAGAACTCTCTATTGAGAAACGTTTTTCTTCATGTATTATTATCCCTCAAATGCATTTTTTAAACTGAGAAATTCAGTTTATGTAAACAATATGCTAAAAATGACATATCTGATGTAAAAACCACATTTTGACGAAGGCCATAACAGCTGCGGCCGATAATAGAAGCCACTAACCACAGTTTTAAAAACTGTGCACTCTGGGTGGTAATAAAACCAATAAAAACTAGTAAAATTCCTACTAATTTATTCATAATACAAAACGAAATAAAAAATTCAAGTACAAATCAATATAAAAAATAAATAATTCAATTTGTAAGGAACTTAGGTGTTGTTGAAATTATTACCAATTATTTGGCGTTATTATGATAGTCGTAAAAGTAGGATTTGGTTTGAGAATTACATAAACTAAGTTGACATTTTACGCAAAACGCTTGGGTTTCCGAATTACATTTTGAATATTTGCATTGTTTTTTTTTTCAAGATCGGTCCCAAAAAATACACCAATGGCCTACTTGATCATAGCGGATGTCAATTGTTGGCAGATAAGCCCTCTTGTCTACCTTTGGTGATAGTGTTTGTTTCGAGATGGATGGTCGCCCAACACTTCTTTTCTCTACCACTGTTTCAAATTTGCATAATGATTCTGTCACTTCCGAGCGAAATAATTGAAGCTGAATATTTTCTTTTGTTTGGTGTATTCTGTGATATAGTATGTATGCATTCACCATAGCTAGATTGGGCCATTTCCGAGTTTTCATCCTAATGTGGTAGCGTCCGAGCTGCCTGTGTTGCCTTACCTTTTTATCCCATCCAGTAGCTTTTCGTGACTGTAAGATAGTATTGCTGCTAACAAAAGGCTTGGTGCCAACATATGTTGACAAAAGACGTACAGTTTTAGTGTCTTGTCACAAAACCGAAGAAATGTCGACATGAATTCCCAACATACTCCTCAGAGTAGCCGCGTTTTACTTTTTTACCACTAAGTGCAGCATCACTCGAAAGTTTGCAGTTTGGTACACGATTGGTGCGTATGGGGCCTAAAATGTATATACCTCGGCTGCGAAGATAGATAAGCAGACCCAAAGATGTATAGAAGTTGTCAAAGTATATTTCGTGGTTAATAAAATTGGGGATATTTTTTGATAAACGGACAACAACGTTCGATGCTACTCCAAGGTTGGGGGCTCCTTCGGGGATTATATTGTCGCCTGCACCAGTATAAATCTCAAAGGCATATGAGAAGCCGGTGGAATCGCAGAGAAAATAGTTTGAAACCCCACTTATGGGGCCCTTTTGGCATATTTTGGCGTAGCGTGGTACCAGCCATTTTGGTAGCGTACATCTGCTCGTCCACGCAAAGCCCCGGTAGCATTGGTACTGATCCGAAGCGCTCGTTAAAATGATTTACGAGGGGACGAACTTTGAATAGCCTGTCATAATTTGGTTGGCCTCTGTCGACTGCTTTCGAATTATCGTTAAAATGCAAATAACGTTTAATTTCCTCAAACCTATTGACGGTCATTGTTCCACGAATTGCTTTAAATGAGTGTTTGCCCCAATATGATCGAACATTTGGGTATTTATAAACCGACATGAACATCAATATGCCAATAAATTTGCGCATTTCGATTGGATCAACTGTGAACTTTGTTTCTATATTTGTTTGGCGTGCATATAAATTAGATTGTTCAGAAAGATATAGAAATAGTTTGTCGTTGAAAAAATATTTGAAGCAGTCGTATGGGGTATGTAATTCCTTCAAACTTGCTGGTAGCTGTGTATCTCCGAGGAAAACAATTTGGTTTACATGTAGTTGTAAAGATTGTTTTCGCCAAAGTATTGTCTTACATTCTTTATTATCGTTTGTTATTTGCATGATGTCACCGGTAAACGTTTGTGTTGGTGTTGCATTCGGACACACTCTTCTATATCCAATTCTGGTGACCGAGCACGTTTATTACGACGAGAAACTCGACTGGATGTTGGAAAATTATCATTGGCAGCAATGTTTACAGTATTTTGATCTGATACAGAAGGCTGCAGCAATTTTGCAGAAGTCTCGGAAGGCTGGGAATATACCAGTGCATCACTCAATGCTGGTGTAATATCGTGCTCCATAGTACCTTGTAGATAATCGGTTATTCCTGTGTTATATTCAGAATACACAGCATTATTTGTAGGTAAGATGAAATCGTCGTCCATATCATAAACCTCATCATCGCTAGTATTTTCCTCCCGCTTCCAGATGGGATTGAATTTAAAAGTATGCTAATTTCATCATCAGTCATTTTTGACACATTGAAATATTTTTGCCGAAACGTAATATCTAGACAAAATACAGTTATTTAAAATTAAGCTCCTCAAAGCAATAAATCACAGAAATACACATTAATATAGACAGCACAAAATATTTCATTAATCATCGTTTTAAATTCAAATAAACTCCAAACATAGATTATAAAACAAAAAATTAACGTTTTACACCTTAATGCATAGGTCCGCCTTCAGGCGGGTTGTGTAATATTCAGCTTCAGAGTACCCCAACAATTTTTTAATTTAACCCAACACCAAAAATATCAAATATAATGTATACGCTACTTACCGATAATTTTTCCAGTCGATTATGATGTTTAGAAATAATTTTTTTAATTTTTTAAAATAGACATACACTTACGAAATAATTTATTTTCTGATTTGCTTGAAATATTGATTTCAACTGACGTTTATTGCAAAAATGTGCATCCGTCAGTAGGACGAGAGATACCGTTACATAGAGAAAAGTATAAGAGAGAATAATAAATAAATAACACTGAAAAAAAAAATATTGCACGTGCACAGACTAACAATTCAAGTAAAGTCCGCCTTTAGGCGGGCATATGCATTTGAGGGATTATAGGTATATGAATACATGGAAAATTGTTGTTGTTGTTAAATTACAGAATAACAATTTTTTAATTGTTTTGCTATATAGGTACAAAACCATTGTTTAACATATATAATGTGCGGAAAGCACATTATTTTGCAAGCACTATCACATTTATAGTAATTTTGTATAGATCATTACAACTTATCATAAAAATTTGATAATTTGTCAATTGATAAGTTCTATACATTCTGATGTGCAACGCTTATCATTTATCATTATCAACATTTGATAGGTTTTCAAATTGATAAGTGAGTGAGATTTTGTTACATTTGGTGAAACACTTATCACTTATCATTATCAAAAAAACTAACTTATGATAAGTTGATAAGTAATAAGTGATAAGTAGTTGGTGCAACAGGGCCCAGATTTACGTATTTTTAAAATTTGCTGCACAAAACTAATGTCCTCAATTGTGGTCAAATCTGTTGAAAGGGTTAAAGATCTCAGTAAGTCACGATAATGTCATAAGAATGGCATTTTCCGTGCGAGATGGAAGAAGTCAATCATTATCCCAATCTTTAAATCTGGTAATCGTTATGACATCAATAATTATTGGGGAATATCCATGCTATCATCCATACCTAAATTAAAATCTTCATTAGCAATTCAACAACATGGGTTCATCCGACAACGTTCTACCACTACAAACCTGTTAAGCTTGACATCGAAAGTATTTGAAGCGTTTGAGTCTAGAAGTCAGCTAGATATCATTTTTACTGATTTTTCGAAGGCATTTTATACACCGCAGTTTGACATTCTTCTTGGAAAAGTAGACAGATTTGGAGTATGCTGGTATGCAAATTATTTTTGAAAAGAGCGACGCAAGAGGTATTACATCTAAAACCATTGAGGTACATTCAGGCGTTACTCAGGGTTCTCATCTTAGACCTGTGCTGTTTATCATATTCATCGATGAAATTGCGGATAACCTGAAAATATGAAAATCGTAACAGGTAAGATGATTACTCATCCTTATCATATTAATAATCAGCCGCTCGAAAGAGAGACGATATCAGTTGAATTTCCGGGACCGTATTAACTTAATTGTAGCTCTGTTTAATAGTTTACTGGGCTTCGTTTTTCGTCCCATCAAGGATTTTCGTAATCCACTTTCCGTTAAGAGTTTGTACTGTTCTCTTGTACGGTTTAAACTGGAGGATACATCGATTATTTGGGATCCGATGTATACTTGCTGCACAAAATGAAGTGGCCGTTTCATCCTAAACTTCCAGTGTGGCATAATACAAGGAATTTACCACCTTATGCAGAGCACTGTAAAATTGTAAATTTGGAATGACTGATTGACAGGCGTAAGGTTGCGGCTTCTATGTTTATCGCTTCATGCCAATATTAATATTCATATGGCCTGTAAACCAGTTCGGGTCAAACATTTTATTTATTTACCGACTTTTAAGTCCAATTATGCGCATAATGCCCCTATTCCGACTTTGTGTCAGCAATTTAATTCTAATTTTAATGAGTTCGATTTCAACTTATCCAAATGTTTATTTAAAAACCAAATTAAATGTAAATTGTAGTTATTTGATATCCATTTTACTGTCAAAATTGTGTGATATTGTATAAAAATTATATGTTTAGTTTCGAATAAATATTAAGCAAACGTCGATGCGACTTAGATATTAATGTTATAGGTTTAATGAATAATTAAATATATTAAAATATTTGCTAAGTAATAATCATTTCTGTACAATGAACAATAATTAGCAAATTTTCAGTAGAATGCAAAGCAAATTTACACTTGCACATTAAGGTGTTTTTTTTTTTCATGACCAAGCAGAGAAAAAATTTTCGTTTTGGTATTTTACTAATAACTTTACTACTAAACCGCAAAAGGAGGCAGCACGAAAAGATTGGAAAAATGGTACAGATAATCTGTTTGGCTTGTGGAAAAGTAGAATATTGCTAAACATGTATTTATAGAATTATGTAACGAATTTAATTAGATTTAATTAATGTAGGCAAAGCAAGATAACACTAATAAAACGAAGGGGTAACGACTGCCAGTATAATAAAATAGGGGCGAGATTCTGGAGTGGTAAAAGGTCTAAATTTACCGGAAAGCTATGGTGAGACGGGTAGCTCAATGAAGCCAACACAAGGAAAGAAAACGCCCAAATTGTGAATTTCAAATTGAAGAGCGTCAATTAAAACTCGAGCTCATGAAAGTAGAAATGTACCATCGACGGTTACAGGGTTTAAAATTAGAACATGCAACTTGGTTCCTGTACGAGATCAAGATGTTATATCTCAAGATATAACATATATGAATTCTGAAATTCTAATTGAGGTTTTAGAAGTTAATAATTAGATTATTATTATTTGTCTCCTATCTTCTCGAAATATAAGTACAACTTTTGCTGCAGTCCCGGGATTTAGCCTTATATAGTTTAAGCAAGAGAAGTTTTCCTTCAGAATTCCAAAACTATCTTCAACCAAACGATGAGTTTTTTGTGTGCATTATTAAAATTTTGGACAGCGGAATCTTCAGAATTTCGATTTACATGCAGTATCGCCTAAAATAACTGCACCCTCAAAGGGTCTCCAACAACTTTCAAATCTGTAAATCCAAGGAATCAATATAAATAAGATTACCATAATTTTCTTTTAAATTATTCACTTGTTAAATATTGCTGTGCTACACAAAACCCGAGAATCATGCACGCTCCCGGGTCAATTGGCGTTGATGGCATAAAATAAATTGCTCGGTCCGCAAATCATCATTACATTTAGTGAATGGTTTCCGTGTCTATTCACAAACATTGCTTCATTATTTGATATTGCATCAATATTGATGATTGTACCATCAACACAGCCACAAACATTTGGAAACCCGTCTTTATTATAAAAATTAGGAGCAATGTCCGTCACGTTTTCCAGCCAACACACAATATTACGAAATAAATATTTCACTATTGCATCAAAAACGCGATGTGCTGTGGTGCATACTGTCCCCTTTGTAATGCCATACATGATACCCACACTGAACCAATGAAAACATAGTAAAATTTGTTCAAGTCACGTCAATTACACTGTAGAGTAGCTTTCGGCTAAACCCTATGGGCTGATAACGACTATATTTTTCATATGTTCGGCTGGGATAACATAAACTACATTACCGATGTTTTCCTTTCAGCTGACTTTAACAAGGTTCTGCAATATTGACTTTTTACATTCGGCTGGACATTCTCGGCTATCTTTAATAATATAATAAAATATCGAGAAATAGCCTTCATTTATCTTAAAAGCAAATCCCTATTACCCTAGACAGACTGTGGTTTAATAAGTCCGATTTAGCTAAACTAGTTTAAGTATTCTATGCAAAAACAATGGGATTAGCTAAAATGGAGGTTGACACACTGCGACTAATTCCGAAAAATTCACTAAATCGGTTTTATTAAATCGCAGTGTGTCTAGCTAGGGTATACCCATGATGTTAGTGACAAAAAAATTAAATCAACGGAATAGCGGATAGATCGACCAAAACAATTCCACTAAATAACAAACACTGGTGACACAAACAAACCAAAAGCAAGACCAACTCAATTATCACTTTTAAAATTAAATAACCAAAACCACTTTAAATATAATCCATTACTCTATTTTTGTGTATTATCATAATTATCGTCCTCATTACCACCATTACTATTTAATTGGCCCACACACACACATAAATATTATCATCGTAATTATTATTACTGTTATTAACAACAACAACAACAAAAAAATTGTTAGCTGATAAATTGTTATAATCATTAGAGATTTGTTGATTTAGGTAATATGTTTTTGATAATTTGAAAAACACCCCAAAAATAATCAAAACAATTTTCATGAAAAGCTCAACACTATATTATTATATGACGATGATTATTATTATTTCCAATTTTTATTTTTTTTTATTTTATAATAATAATAAAAACTATAATAATCAACATCATTACTATAATTATTGTATTTTTTTATTATTATTGTTAGTTGGTTTATTTTGTTGTTGTTTTATATTATTATTTGGTTGATTCGCGGGATTGATTTACTCTATTGTGTTTTATAATGTTAATTCTAATTCTAAAGCGCACCTAAATATTAATGTGGTAATTATTTAAAAAAAAATTGTTGTTAATATTTATTTAATAAAATAATTATTTTATTGTTTGATTATATTCATCAAAATGTGCAGTACATGATGTCATGTTGTTATTAAACAATTTATGGTTTTTGTTTTTTTAATTTCAATGAAATTTAAAATTTTTTATTGTTAATCAACGATTAAATATTATAACTTTTCGAATTTAATTAATATTATAATGAGGGTGATTTATTGGCTTTTGTGTATCGCTGTAAATGATAATGAAATACTTAAATTTTCTTTGACAAGCTTTTCGAATAGCATTGTTTCAAAGCTTTTCCTTAGAAAATGTACTTTGTCGGATTGGATTTCGTGACTGAGCCATTGGAAAACTACTTCAACAAGTATTTTTTTCGAAACTGTTTTCATCCCAAACCGTGGTCCTAATCTTAAGGCAATCATAATCTTCAATCCCACAAATATAGATAATTTTGATCGTATTCTTCTATACAGATATAGATTTTAGAATTCAGCAGTATGTGTTACCTTTTGGGTCGATTCTAACCTATAATAGAAGGGGTTCCAGTGGAAGAGAAAACTGCCAAACAGAATTATTTTGTTATGTTGATGATAAATGTGACAATCCATCATTTTCCTGTTTACAAAATATCAAGTCAATTTAAGCATTGCGTGGGGGTAATTTTAACAGAAAATATTAAACAAAATTCGTTGAACTGTTTTCCGAGGGAAAATCAAACTTTTCGAAGGAATATTTTTCTACAGCTACTGCACCTTCCAAATTCCAACAATTGTTCCATAGGTATATTTATGGCAAAATGAATAGGTTACCTTGTAATATGTAACTCATATTTCTAAATTTACCTAAAGTACTTTAGTGGTGACAAATAAAGGAAACTTCAGCGATATGTTGATCGATTGACGATTGTAAAAGTAGAAAAGCGCCTCTTACGGAAGATAGAAAAAATGGACTAGATACATACAAATTGTGACGCAACCATAGTAAATTTCTTATCAGCGCTCCAGCGGAAATTAGAAAAAATTAAGTAGATACATACAAATCGAGACCCTCCAATAGTCAATACGTTATTTGTGCATTATTTCTGAGTAATAAATTCTCTTTGTCGCATAAATTTTAATAGCAAATTACAATCGGACGCCCTTAAACAATATCACGCGGCGCAGGAGGCTGAGGAGAGAGGCTGTAATAATAAAATGTAATAATATGCGACAAGTTTGTTGGATAGTTGATATTAATTCAGATTTTGTATTGTTTGTATTTTATTTGTTTGTATTGCTCGAATGGTCCACAGTGATGTCCCGTCCAGACTGAAGCACTGTACAAAGAATTATGTTGGCCAATTTCTAGTTGCCCATATAACGTTGTATCTGATCAAACAGTACAAATCTTCAGAAGAGAAATTTTTATAATTTTAAACAGTATACTGGAGATGTATAATTAGAGCTTATTCTGAAAAGTCGAAAATGAAAAATGGCGAATGCGATTTTGATTGCTGTTGAACGCGTCTCAACTATAAATAATCTCACATTAATTGTGAGTCTGTGATTTGACCGCTTGGTGGTAGAGGATATATACTGTTGTGACCAATTGTGATATTGGGGAAGGGGTCTCGAAATTTAAGAAGATCCGTGAATTTAGGGAAATTCTAGTTTCTACTGTGACCTAAAACATCTTTTGTGCTTCCCCGCTCAATTAGCCGTCCAGTCAATATTCAGGCTTTTAAGGAACCTAATATTTATATCTGCCAGTACATGATACTTACTATCTGGGCTTTACTATGAGTTCGAGAGGGCAGTCTTATTCGTCTTCTGTTTTTGATCCATCTGTAAACCATACCATTGATACTCGCTCAAAGGAGGGCCCCTCTGTACTTCATATATTCCGCCCAGGTAACCTAGCACTGACTGATTTGTGGAAGTCCAGTTTAGTTCTATGGTAGGATCTGTCTGAAATTCCTTAAGGATTTCCTAATGACCCACCATATTGCCTGGTTTGATATTTCCTTCTGCCTGCATCTCCAGTGCAACGGAGTCAGTCCTACAAGTGCCTCCATCGCAGCGGCCGCCATTGATGCAGGCTGTACTCTGAACCTTATAATCAATAAAGTACTAGTCCATACTACCGACACGTACGTGACCTTAGACCTTATGATTTGTAGAAATGACCGGTAGATCATTTTTGGTTGTAATCCCCAAGTACGACCATAGAGTTTCTGACAGACCCAGAAAGTCTTGGTGGTGTGGTAATTCACTCAGTTAATCGCTCATTCCATTCGTTCATTACCACAATTATTCGAAAATTAATCCATTTCGATTGTAGGTTTACATCTCTTTTTGTCGACTCAGTAGTAACACCTACAGAATAGTTTGACTCACCAAACATATTCTGTGCTTTGAATCCATACTTTGTACTAAACCAATACCTTGGTTACAATTGGTACAACATATTGTTACATTTTGGCCTTGTCAATCAAAGTTCGTATCACTGGATTGTGAATAAAACAAAACACTTCATTTAACACTATAATTTAATTCAACACGATTTATTAATAATAATTCACAAAATCACTTTTTATAATATTTGCACAAATTTTTGCTGATCACTTTTACTTTTTATATCTCACTAATTCACTTTTTAATTCACTTCTTAATTTACTTTTTAATCTTCACACTATCGCTTACCAAACACTAATTGATCTAATTCGATCTCATTCGCTTTTTATATACTGAAACCAACACTTCTAAAAATTTCATGACTTTTCCAGTAAGAATAGTCTAGAAACATTTAGAACCGCGTGGTGGTTGTCGTAGTAACCCTACAAATATATCGCAGCGGGGAAGAGATTATTCCACCGTACACGATATTAAATTAAGGGATAAATAAAACACCATTGTTTATTGTTTGTTTGTTAATTGGAGATGTGTTTTATTATTACAATATTTAGCGAGCATTTGCTTCGATAAAAATGCTCCAAGTGACTGAAAATATTTCTACCATTTTTTCTTATGTACAAGGCTAATTGGTTTCTTCCGGCTAACGCGGTATTCTACAATATATTCGTTGATTCTGGGTTTGGTATGTAGATATCTCAATAAATTTTCGATGTGTTAATTTTGGTAGCGACTATTTGATGTTGCGTCGGAGTGCTAATGTCAGCGAAAAGGCACAACATCCAGACAGGAACACAAACTAAATTAACGACCACCCAGATTTCGGTTCATTGACAACTGAGAATGAGAAATATTACGAAATATTTTTTCGACCAGTCAGTTCCTATTCTTATAAAAATCCCGATTCCGAATAGACCAATGCGTTTTGATTTCGTATAAATTAAAAATATGACTTATTTTGGTACATTGGGTAATTTTTTTAAATCCCCCATTTTATAAGTGCCGTTCAGATAGAATTGAAAGTTTCAGAAGCAATTTGTTTTATATGCCCTTTTATTCTCCCACATTATAATGATCGTTGTAATTTATTAAAACTGCAACGTTTGGATCATCGACGAGACGTTTTATCTGATATCTTCGTTTACGATGTTTTCGTGTTTTGTTTTGTTCTCTAAAAAGCGATTCCCATCGACAAATAATTTTTTTCTCTTAATGATATCGACCGCGATAATTAATAATAACTTAATAATAAAATAATCGTAACATTTAAGATTATATAAAATAGTTTAACGAGCAGTCGTCGGGGTGGAAATTAGTTCCCATAGTTTTTGTGAATTCTCGTGAAAAATTATTAATAAATTTGGTCAGATAGAATTTGTAAATTGTGTGATAAGATTTATATAAGGCGACACCTAAATTATTATACAGGTGGACACGCCAAGCGTTATAGTGGCTTAGATAAAATAAACAATGATAGTTTTCTTTGGAGTGACACTAAGTCCTTCTTGTCCTTCCTTTCCCTACTCAGAAGGACCAGCAGTCTGTCAATAACTAATGAGCATAAAACAGTACGCTTCCTTGGTGACAACCCTTTATGGCCCTGATGGCTACTGACTCGCCGCCTAATCTGGCTGCAATCTTACGATGTTGTAGCATGGAGCGGATCGCACAACTGTAGAAATCGGAATCTCCTTTCACATTTCTGCCATCTCTATTGATCCATAGGAGGTATTATCAAACGCCCCCTCAATGTCCACAAAGACACAAAGGGCAATTTCTTTATTTGCCACCGGTCTTTGAATCCTCGTAACTAGACCGCTAAGAGCCATCACAGTGGATTTACCAGCTTGATAGGCAAGCTGGTCCCGATGCAGCGGATTTTTTCCATCATTGTTAATAGAAACGTTTTGAGACTAATTGGCCGATATGCCTTGGGCTGGGTGTCTGGACTCTTCCTCCTCCCTTTGGTATAAATACCCATTTACCTCTAGGGTTTTGGAATATAGTTAAAAAAATAACTTGACCGAAACATCGGGATAAAGCTGGGAAGTATTTCCTCAATAGCTTTTTGAAGTAAAGCCGGAAAGATGACATCCCTCCAGCGGATTTAAAAGAATTGTAAGAGCCAATAGCACATTTTCCCAGACGAACTCCAGATCCTATTTATTTGGAATATTTAAGTGATGCAAATTCAGGAAAACCAGAGCGTAAGATTCCAATGAACTTCGACACCGCCGCCTGCCTAAAGGCACCTCCAGACCGGACTGCAAAACCCGAGGCCACGGCGACAGATTCCTGCCCCTGGCCTTCTTAAGTGCCGGTGGAGTGCCTTCATCCGAGCGGACTCCTTTAGACAGTGAGACCTCAGGAGGAGCACCAGTATCCCTCCGTGGCCGCATTGACAGAAGCATTGTCTCTCTTCCGGGCGTTTTGCCCTGAGGAAGAAGCCTCTTGTACCGCTTCTTTGCAGCTCTACATATTTTCACGCGGAGAACCACAACAGGATTGTAATAATATTGACATTACTCTTCCGGTCCTCCCGGACGCCCATTCTCACTCTGCTTTCACAGAGGAGATCCACCCACTTGTGGTATAGAGCCCAGCCGATGGCCCATCCACCGAGAGTACCATAGCGAAAAAAGGGCCGAGATCTTCGGAATCGACCACGGAACTTTCGCAGGTGTGTGACGCCTTAGGAGCGTCACTATCCTTATTTTGATTTTTGCAAAAAATGTTTTATTCCCACGAGTGGGACGCCCAGCTTTACCACAGGCAGGCTAATATTGGTTGCCCAGCACTAAGGAACGAATATTTAAAAAAAATGTAAAAACAAACTGATTGGAGGGGAATAGGAAGTGTATTACAGTAGATACAGTGGAATGAACTAGGGGATTAGGTTTTTGGACAAAGCAAATATTTTTGAGATTTTAATTGAAGGTTGTTTTGCGGTGATCTGAGTGATCATTTCTTTTGTTTACAAGTTGATGATTGTAATGAGATACCAATAGATTAATATTTGGTTTTACTGCCCGCTATTAAGCGTAGTGTTTCCCAAATTTGTTTGTATTAAATTTTTTTGTGCTGATGTAAATTGGACAACTTGGTGCTAGCGTATGCACCAAGTTATAAGGTACGTAAGGAAATCCTAATCTTTATATTCCTATACGTTATTATTGCTTTGTTACTGACGGAATTATTATATATTTTTTTGTGTTTTTGGCGACCATTAAAGACGAGGAGCTGAACTATTTTCATTTCATCGTTATCAACCGGCTTAATACAATTTGCATCAAAAGAGGTTAAGACATTGTATTATATGATTACTCTAACGAATACGATATTTAGCAGCACATTTCAGCGGGAGATTTGTGTGTTTCAAAGCAATATGGGTTGGCGGTATAGCAGTGGTTTTCATTAATAACTTTCAGCAAGTATTCAAATTTCATTTATTTTATTTTCTACAATTATATTCCTGATAATAATCACATAAATACTGGATTTTTGTTTTGATTCCTCTTTATTTATTTTTTTTTTTATGTTCAATCTTTATTGTGCATGTTTTTTTTTTGGTACCACAATTTTTCTCTATCCGCTAATCCGGGCTTAGCAATTAACTACCATAACATCCGCTACCATAATTTTGAGATACAATTTGTTGTTTTTTTCCAATCACATTGTTATTCGTTCTATTTGGGTTGTGTTGGGTTGAGAGATAAAAAGGATGTGCTAAATAGTTAATTTTAAGTCCTTTAACAGCATGTTCACAGTCTCATCTAGGTAACAGCATTTACAAGCTTCCCTTTGGCCCAGCAAAGAACTTCCCCAGCCACTGCACGCTACAAAGCTGCTCTGGGACAACTGAGATGAAGTTTGCAGCAGTGATATTCCATCAGTATCAGTTTGACAAAACCAGCTGGACAGCGATTTTGGTCGCAAAATGAGAATTTATGATTGAGAATTTTGTATATATACACGGCGTATAATATACATACATTTTGCTATTGTGTGTCGTCAAATATTTTTAATGTATTAGTGTGTTTTCTCATAATGGTAACTATCAAAAATAAGCGAATCGGGTGAAATCGGTTCAAATTTTTGCTGCTTACGCTCGCCTTGAGTTATTTTTTCTTTCCTTCTAACATGAGGAATTCATGTTTTTGACATTCATTTGACTTCGTTAATAAAAATCCAAAACAAACTATATACCCCAGTTGTACTTTGCGTGAGCAATCGAGAAATTTTGTTTGAGATGGCTTGTTAAAGACATGAAACAGAAGTACAGAGAGAAAGCATCAGAGTGACTGATCAATCATAGCTTTTGGAGCGCTCATTTTGCGACCTTAATTGCTGTCCTGAGCCTGTAACTGAGGTTACCGAGTGAGGCGTTGTCTTGTCAAACTGTTACAGAATGAGGCGTTTGTTTTTATTTTTTTTTATTTTTCGTTTCTTTTAATTAAAAACCATCGATAATTATTAGCACTTATACATTTTACCACGAATAATTCATTCATTATACACTCACTCTGGACAGTGCATTGTCACCAAAAGCCTTTTCCAACGTTTTGGAAGCCGAAATTCCATTTTTGAAGCAAAATTTGATGCAACTTCTTTGCTAAATTTTCTAAAAATCGTAAAATGCACTTTTTAGGTGAAAGTAAACCAGCGTATCTCATTAACAACTAAATATATTGACACAGATGTCTGTTAGGGTGGTATAAACCTAAAAAAAAACTACTCGTTAAAAACAAACTACAGTAAAAACTGAAGTCCTATTACTTTTTGATCACAGTAACTATTAAATCATGTAAACACGTCTGGGTACGTTTTGCTAAAACACGAATCAAACAGGTTCAAATTTGTTGGAATTTCCGGGCCGTTTTTGGACCGGCCGTCTTATCCTCTAAGATATAAAACGAATTAAAAATCTTTCAAAAATTTGTTATACATATTTAAAAATTGTTTGCGATTTTTTTCGAGTTTCACCAAAATTTGTTTTAAAAAATCGCCAATTTCTGCCTTTTTAATTAGAGATTAAATTATTTACAACAGTAAAATTTATAGTTTTTGTTTTATTATTGATTATTAATATTACAAAAATTATTTTCCTAAATTTTTTAAAATGTGGCAATTCCTCCAAAGAGGTAACATAAGAGTTTTGTAGCAAATTTGTGTCGTGACATACAAAATCAATGTTTTATATTAAGGTCTACAATTAGATAAAAGCTAAATAAATAATAATGATAATATTTAAATAACTTTTTATTAAATAAATTTTAGCTTCAAGCTGGATGGAATTTTAGCTTATGTAACTCCGTTGCAAAATAGTCAACCAGAGTTCAGCTATCCATGTACGAGTACGTAATAATATTTTTATTTATTTATTTATTTTTTTTAATTTCAAGTCAAATAATAAAATTTTATAACCCAGAATAAAATTAATGTTTGAACATTAAAACACCAAAACTGCAAACAAAATATTAAAATAAATATATTATAAAAAAATAAAAACAAATAAATAGACAAAAATAATTATATTTATTTTGTAACAACAATAAAAACAAAAAAAAAAAAAAATTGTTAAGCAAATATAAAATTTAATTTAGTGACAAAATAATTATTTTTAACAAATTTGGTTTTCGTTTCGGTTTTTATTTTTTTATTAAATAAATTGAATTTTTATTTTTTAAGCGCCCGCTCAATATTTTATTATTATTACGAATATATTATTGTATATAATATTAAAACTCATATATGACTCTTAATATGTATATTTTTCAATTTTATATACTTTGTAACTGTTATAAATTGCACAATAGTTTTACTACATAAATGTAGAAAATTATTGGAACAAATTAAAAATTTTTATTTGTTTTTACAATTTTTTTTGTTTATGCAAATTAACAAAAAAAATAAAAATAAAAATTATTTCAATATGGTGGAATTTTATATAATACGTAGTTTTGTGAAAATTTATATTTTTGATTATTTTAAAAATTTGTTAAATATTTATTAGTGTTGTGTACGTATATACTATATCCGAAATACAATAAACAAAAATTATATATTTCACAAATTCAATTTTAAATTATTGAAATAGAAATAAATTATTATACTGAAAATGAAAATTTGGATTTTGGAAAATAATCATTATTGGTCTTATTTAATTATATGTGTGTGTGTATTGAAAATGTTACGATATTAATTTAATTTATGATACGTAGATGTATCTATTCAAATCTATCGTATTTTTCTCATTTATTGTACGAACATAAAAACAATCTCTAGAGACAGCTTTCATGAAAACTGATTGTTGGAACAGCAGGAGGATGCAGAGATCCAAAACAAACCTGAAAATAAGGAGGATTAAGCAATCTACATGTTCGTGACTGGTGATACTTAAAGTGGCGTAGCCAGAAATTTGTTAAGGGTTATTTGTTTAATAAATTTATTTTAATTAATTTCACTTAGGTTGTCGAATTTTCAGCTTCGTGAAGTTCAATATTTGAGAGGTAGACGACTTTTTTTAGACATGATTGTTAACTCAAAAAGTCAAAGTAATAGAGAACTGATTTTTTTATAATGAAACTGCTTTATTTTAATGTAGAAAAAGTGAAATGTAAAAAGTTTAGAATCAGTACGTATTTTATTGTCCCTTGGCACATTAGATTCATAAGATTCAAAAATTTCTTAAGATTCATATGGGTCATGAGATTCATAAAATTAATAAAATTCAAATTAAAAAAATTAAAAAATTGTTTGTAAGATTTATAAGATTGAAAAGATTCGTGAGATTCTTAAAATTCACAAGACTAATCAGATTCATACGATTTTTAAGATAGACTCCAAAAATGCATAAGATTTGAAGGTAATTAGGATTCAGAAGATTCGGAAGACTCACAATATTCTTAAGAGTTATAAGATTCATGCAATTAATAAAATTCATAAGGTGCATTAAATTCAAATGATTCATAAATAAGATCAACAAGATACATAAAGGGTTGTCCAAATAAGACGCAGGAAAATAAAAAATAATTTTGCAGACACCATATGGTATGTTTGTTTTCGGTCATTTGATGTCATTTTGCTAGTTGAATGTTTGCTATTTATCGCTGTGGAGTCGTATTCGATTGAAGACCGTGTTAAACACATTCTTAAAGCACCGTCCAATTGTAGATAAATTTTCATCAAAAATCATCTTCAGCGATGGGGCGCATTCACGTTGAATGGGACGATTAACAAGCAAAACTCTCGCATTTGGGCCAACGAGAATACATGTGAATATCAAGAGCAGGCGTTCCATAATCAAAAAGTAACTGTTTGGTGTGCTTTGTGCTAAAAAGGCATCATCGGACTTTATTTTCTTGAAAATGATGACGCAAACGCGGTTACCATCAATTCTACGTAATACCAAGCAATGATAACGGACTATTTTTTGCTCCAGCTTGAAGGAGTCGATTTGGGTGATGTTTATTTTCAACAAGACGGTGCAACTTACCACACTACGCGTGAGAATATCGACGAATTGCAAAGGTTTTTCCGAAAAACGCTTAATTTCGCGTCGCGATCATGCGATTTAACGCCATTATATTACTTTTTATGGGGATTTTTGAAAATCAAATTACACGTTGGTAGTCCAGCCACCATCCAAGACCTAAAAAACAACATCATTGCCGAGATAAATGCCATAGAAACGTCCCTATTGAAAAATGTCATCAAAAATTTTGACCATCGGATCGACATCTGTAAATCCAGCCGTGGTGAACATTTGAGTGATATCATTTTTCATACATAAATGGCATCGATAAACCTTCACAATAAAGTATCCAACTTGATTCGAAAATAAATATTTATATTTTTACTTTCCGTTTGTTTCCTGCGTCTCAATTGGACAACCCTTTATAATACATGTAACTTGAAAAATTTAGAATAATTTTGTGAGAAATTCGTTTTAAATTCAGAAAGTTTTGTGAACTAATACATTGTGTGATATTAAGGCCAATTCGTCGAAGACATCTTCTGTTCACATCTCTGTGAAAATTTAATATATATTTTTCATGGATGTGAAGTTTTCCACAAATCCACAGACTCTGTCCATCTATTAGTTTAGTCAGTTCACACTGCTAAACTAAATTCCAATTGGAAAAATTACGATTCATATTGAAATATTTAATAATTTAGGAATTTAGTCAAAATAATATATGGACCATAAACAAATGAATCTAAATCACTGGCAAGTGGCGTAAATGACATTTAACAAATTTTAGTTTTAATCGCCAGAAAAAATGTCCAGTTTAAATTAATTCTTGGTTTATGAAATAGTTAGTCAGCATAATGGACCCCAATTTTAAGCAGCTACTCCATGTACTATCGGATCCCTAGTTCAAATATCTAGTACTAGGTATTAACAATCAATGAACGATTTCAGACGAAATCTCAATTGGTACATAAAGTTTCCAGACGAATTTATTCCCCTGGATAGGCAGTATTTATTGGGCTCGATAGACGGAGTAGTAGGTCAGCTACTACATGTACTATCGGAAAGTGAATTCCAATCTCTGGCAAGGGGTGCTAAGGCCCATTTATCAGTTTCAGCTAAAATCTTAATTGTTAGAAAAAGTTTCCAGACTAATTTATTCCCCTGGATAGGGGGTAGTTTTTAGGCTCGATGGATGGAGTAGTAGGCCAACTACTACATGTACTATCGGGAAGTGAATTCGAATCTCTGGCAAGGGGTGCTAAGGCACATTTATCTGTTCCAACTAAAATCTCTATTGTTAAATAAAGTTTCCAGGATAATTTATTCCCCTGGATAGGGGGCAGATTTTGAGCTCGATTGATGTAGTAGTAGGTCAGCTACTACATGTACTATAGGAAAGCGAATTAAAATTCCTGGCAAGGAGTGCAAAGGCCCATTTATCAGTTTCAATTAAAATCTCAACTGGTAGAAAAAGTTTCCAGACAAATTTATTCCACTGAATAGGGGGTAGTTTTTGGTCTCGATGGATGGAGTACTACATCCATCGAGACCACAAACTACCCCCTATCTAAGGGAATAAATTAGCCTAGAAACTTTTTATACCAATTAAAATTTTAGTGGAAACTGATTAACGGTCTTTAGCAACTCTGGCCTGAGATTTGAACTCACTTTCCGATAGTACATATAGTATTTGGCCTAATACTACATCCATCAAGCCCGAAAACTTCCCCCTATCCAGGGGAATAAATTAGTCTGGAAACATTTTATACCAAATTGAGATTTTAGCTGAAACTGATAAATGGGCTTTAGCACCCCTTGCCAGAGATTTGAATTCACTTCCGGATAATACATGTAGTACTTAGCTTACTACTTTATCAATCGAGCCAAAAAACTGCCTCCTATCTGGCTTTAGCACCCCTTGCCAGAGATTTGAATTCACTTTCGGATAATACATGTAGTACTTAGCTTACTACTTTATAAATCGAGCCAAAAAACTGCCCCCTATCCAGGAAAATAAATTAGCCTAGAAATTTTTTCTAACAATTGAGATTTTAGCTGAAACTGATATATGGGCCTTAGCACTCCTTGCCAGAGATTCGAATTCACTTTCCGATAGTACAAGTATTAGCTGACCTACTACTCCTTTCATCGAACCCAAAAACTAGCCCCTATCCAGGGGAATATATTAGTTTGGAAGCTTTAGGTATTGCGATTTTAGCTGAAACTTATAAATGGGCCTTAGCACCACTTGCCAGAGATTTGAATTCACTTTCCGATAGTACATATAGTAGTTGGCCTACTACTACATCCATCGAGCCTTAAAACTACCCCCTGCCTAGGCGAATAAATTAGCTTGGAAACTTTATATACCAATTGAGATTCTAGCTGAAACTGATAAATGGGCCTTAGCGCCCCTTGCAAGAGATTTGAATTCACTTTCCGATAGTACATGTAGTAGCTGACCTACTACTCCATCCATCGAGTCCAAGAAATACCCCCATTCTAGGAGAATAAATTTGTCTGGAAACTTTAGGTACCAATTGAGATTTCGTCTGAGATCGTTCATTGACCGTTAATACCTACTACTATATATTTGAACTAAGGATCCGATAGTACATGGAGTAGCTGGTTAAAATTGTGGTCCATTATGCTGATTAACTATTTCTTAAACCAAGTATTAATTTAAATTGGACATTTTTTCTGGCGATTAAGACTAAAAATTGTTAAATGTCGTTTACGCCACTTGCCAGTGATTTGGATTCATTTTCTTATGGTCCATATATTATTTTGACTAAATTCCACTAATATTTGCCTCTCTTCCCAGGAAATCACTTTTATTCGAAAGATTTTGTAATGAAATTACATTTTAAATGCAGTATATTGGAATTCCAATTGGAACCAAATAATAAATATGTTGAACTAAAACTATTTGATATTTTTGTGGTTTGTAACTTTGGTTTCTAGTTTAAGAACTTTGATGTTTGATTGAAACAGCTTAACTGGTAGCAGAAAAGTATAGATCGTGTTTTAGTACATCAGCTTTACAAACATTTTCGCAAGAGGCGCTAGTCCGTATACAAAATTGTTTGATTACATTTTTTTATAAAATTGCAAAATTGCTAGTTAAAATTATCTTTAAAGAACGCAGAAGGTTATATTAAAAATCTGAAATAGTATTTAACATATTTTGTTTAAATTAAATAATCCGCTAACCCTTTATAATCAAAGAAAATTGCAAATGAAATGAGGTCATTTTTCGTTTTTTTATTAGCAAACAAAATATGAGATTTGAGCAAAATTTTGTATTTAAAACAGAAAATAAAGAGAACGTTTGTAAGTGGCATCGAGAATATAAATTTAATAATATGTTTAGTTGATAAATCATCTCAGCTATAAAGGTGTTAAAATTAGCTGTTTTATTTCATCGTTTTCCTGGATATTAAAGGGTTATGGATTTTATTCCCTTTTCAAAATACACGACACCAATCTATTGTAAATTATTATTATTACTTTAAACTTCATACCGTGGCATTTGTTTTTAGCAAAACTTCATATAAAAAAAAACTAAATAAATGTTTTTGTACACTGACTAGCGGATATAAACGAACTGGCGAATATAATTACTTAAATAAATTTAATTAAATTAGTTTAACATTCCGTTACTGCTGTGCTTAAAAACTGTTTTTATTATTATATAATTAAGCATAAACAAGTCAGTTTATTAGATTACACCGTTGTATAGTAATATCAAATATTAAATATCGTTTTCTCAAATTAAATTAGTTCTACGTATGGCATTAATATTAATTTATTTGAACAAAAATTATATTGCATTGATTTTATTCAGTTTTTTAAATCGAAATTTAGTAAAATTATATTATACGGATTCTTAACAGTGTACAATACGCACCAACACATGAAAAATTAGTTAGAATACAATATGATTTTTTTTTCCAATATGGTTTGTATACGTATTACTGTGGAAAAAAGTGTGGAAAACTTCACATCAATTATTTTTCGTATGTATTTCTTAAGGCGGCTGAGCGTCCTGAAACTCTCCAATGACATTTGGTTAAAAATTATTGTATTACCTTAAGTTACTTCCCCATATTCTGAATATATATTGTTACGTTTTCGTCTTGTCACTCAAGGTTCGTATCACTGGATTGTGAATAGAATAAAATCAATTCAATTTTTCAACAACGAATTTATTTATTTTCACACGAAAATTATTACAAAACAATTTATTAATTTTAATTCACAAAATCACTTTATATAAATTATTCACACAATTTTACTGTACACTTATAATTTTTATTTCGCATAAAAACACTTTTTAAATCACTTTTTAATTCCTTTTTCATCTGTACACTGTCGCTTACCAAATACTACTGATCCAATTCGACTTCGTTCGCCTTTTTATATGCACAAATCAAACTTCTAGAAAGCTCATAACTTTTTCAGTTAGAATAGCGTAGAAACATTTAGAACAATTTTATTATGGAAAATTCCATTATAGTACAATTAAAGATTGAGCTATTAATATAACTTATTCTATTACACACTAGGTGTCACCGTTACAATATTGCTAGTGTTACGTTTTTGCCTTGTCAAATAAGGTTCGTATCGTGAATAATACAAACTCAATTCAATTTATCTCCAACGAATTTATTTATTTCACAAAATTTATTACAACACAGTTTATCAATAAAAATTCACAAAATCACTTTATATAAATTATTCTTAAATTTTACTGTTCACTTATAATTTTTATTTCCACAAAAACACTTTTTAATTCACTTTTTAATTCGTTTTTAATCTTTACTCTATCGCTTACCAAATATTACTAATAATGTTACAAGTTTACTCTATCGCTTCCAAATTCAAATAATCCAATTCGATCTTGTTCGCCTTTTTATATACACAAACCAAACTTCTCGAAAGCTTATGATTTTTCTAGTGTAGAAACATTACGTAACAATTTTTATCATGGAAAATTCCATTTAGTACAGTAAAACATTGAGCTATTAGTTTTACTTATTCTATTACACACTAGATGTCACCGTCACATTACGTTTTTGCCTTGTCAATTAAGGTTCGTATCACTGGATTGTGAATAATATAAACTCAATTCAATTTATCACCAACGAATTTATTTAGTTAACACAAAATTACACAGTTTATTAATAAGAATTCACAAAATCACTTTATATAAATTATTCTCAAATGTTACTGATCACTTTTACTTTTTATTTTACACTAAAACACTTTTTAAATCACTTTTTAATTCCTTTTAATCTTTACACTATCGCTTACCAAATATTACTAATCCAATTCGACTTCGTTCGCCTTTTTATATACACAAACCAAACTTCTAGAAAGCTCATGTCTTTTCCAGTTAGAATAGAGTTGAAACATTTAGAACAATTTTTATCATGGAAAATTCCATTTTAGTACAGTTAAACATTGATCTATTCATTTAACTTCTTCTATTACACACTAGGTGTCACCGTCACAATAAGTATTGTGACGGTGACACCTAGATTGTATTAGAACAAGTTAAATTAATAGCTCAACGTTTTACTGTACTAAAATGGAATTTTCCATGATAAAATTGTTCTAAATGTTTCTACGCTATCCTAACTGGAAAAGTCATGAGCTTTCTAGAAGTTTGGTTTGTGTATATAAAAAATGGAGGTGTGGCCAACACACGACTTTCTTTTACGAACAGAGAATTTTGAGAAATTTAATTTTTTTTTTATAATTTTTAATTTTTTTTTTTTTTTAATTTTTAAATTTTTTAATTTTTTTTTTTAATTTTTTATTTTGTATTTTTATTTGTTTTTTATTTTTGGAAACATTTTGTATGAAGTGGTTTTTTGTAAACCTTATACTTTTTAAGATATTTGCAAAATAAATTTTCTAGACTAAGGGAGTGGCCACTTCCGGTTAGCCGATTTGGAGTAAAATTCACTGGGACCTCCCAATTTATCAAAAAAGCTTAAATCTGAAGTTTCAGTTCGATTGGTTAAACCATCTGGGCTGTAGAGAGGACACAGACAGACTGACAGACTGACAGACTGACAGACAGACAGACAGACACCATTTCGAAACCCACTTTTTCGGACTCAGGGGACCTCAAAACAAATAAATCTCTAAAAATCTCAAGGTCCAAAATTTTCATGATTACTATACTTTATTTTACTAGAGTAAAAGAAAGTAAAAGGCGAACGATCGAATTGGATTATTCGAATTTGGAACGCGATACTGTAAACTTGTAAGATTATTATTAGTATTTGGTAAGCGATAGTGTGAAGATTAAAAAGGAATTAAAAAGTGATTAAAAAACTTTTTTTGTGCGAAATAAAAATTATAAGTGTACAGTAAAATTGTGTAAAAATTAAATAAAGTGATTTTGTGAATTACCGTGTAAAAATTAAATAATGTGATTTTGTGAATTTGTTTTATTCACAATCCAGTGATACGAAAATTAATAGACAAGGCAAAAACGTAACATTATATTATACCTAAGCACTATTCATTAATAGATACCAGCAATCTGTAGTAATACTGTATTACCTAAAGCTAAGAAAGTCCCCATTGATTATGCTGTTTAAAGTAAAACATGATTGTACAACAAAGAAAAACTTAGGGAAAGGTTTAACGGAAAACAGAGATGACTTATTAGTAAGTTGCAGAAATCATTCCATTTTATGAAGAAGTAAGAAAAATCAAAATAAATCAGCCAATACATAAATTATAACGTTACGAAATTTTATGTTGTTTTATTAGTTCACTGAGTAAACCAAAGTTGGAGGTTCTGGGTTTAGCTACGAACGGAAAACCCAGTAAAAGACAGATTTTTCATTTTTCATTTTTTTATCATTTACATCTAATGTAATGGATCCAAACGATACCACCAACCATTTGTTACCAAACCTTAATCTTGTGGACAATTTCAGCCAATACTAGCTGAATTTCTTGGCGCATAGTGATCCGGATCAAATCAAAACTTATATGTGAAATGGTTATCTTAAAATTAGTTTAGCT
Source organism: Tipula vernalis (assembly GCA_958295665.1). Classification (NCBI taxonomy): domain Eukaryota; kingdom Metazoa; phylum Arthropoda; class Insecta; order Diptera; family Tipulidae; genus Tipula; species Tipula vernalis. The sequence goes on along the minus strand of OY282558.1, from coordinate 386,170,801 downwards.
ATTAAAATGTAGGTGAACAATAATTTTGTATTAAGTTGTTGGTACTAATGAAATGAACAATAAAATTAAAAACCGAACTCATTCTGCCTGTTCACACGAGTATTGTATTTAGCATATTGTTACGTTTTTGCCTTGGCAATCAAGGTTCGAATCACTGGATTGTGAATAAAACATAACAATTTGATTTATCACGAACGTTGCATATTTGGTGATTACATGAATTAAATAATTAATTCATATTAGATTAAAAAAAGAAAATTATTTAAAATTTGCTTACACACAGGAATATCGCTTTTCTGAATGTGACGAAGAAAATATTTTTATAAGAATTTGGCTGTATTAGTATAATTCGCTAATATAACCTGCACAGTACATTCTGTGTATATAGAATGAAAATTGTGGTAAAATCAGTCCAGTCGCCGCGGCCTGATGAGAAGATTGATTTTTTCACAATCATAAGCTCATCAGTTCGTAACTGGATTAAATTCTCTTATAATTTTCGGAAATATTAACTTCAAATAAATTAAAATTTAAACAAAACAATCCGATTTATCACGAACGAATTTTTTTATTGAACACCAAAAATAAATACAACACAATTTATTAACAATAATTCTCAAAATTACTTTTCTATAATATTCGCACAATTTTACTGTTCACTTATAATTTTTATTACGCACTAATTTACATTTTATATTAGGTTTTATTTTTACACTGTCGCTTTCCAAATACTAATAATCCAATTCGATCTCATTCGCCTTTCTATATACTCAAACCAAACTTCTAGAAACTTCATGATTTTTCCTGTAAGAATAGTCTGGTAACATGTAGAACAGTTTTATTATGGAAAATTTCCATTTTGGTACAGTAAACTTTGCATTTTAATTAACTTATTCTATTCTGCCCTAGGTGCCACCCACGCTGAGATCAAATGTCAAGAAATCCGGCTAATATCAACTTATCCGGAAAAATAATAAGATATGGAAGAACGGGGAGGCATTTTATAAATAAAACACGATTCTACTGGCAACGATTTTCAAATATTTGAAAACGTTCTTTAATCCTTTTAACAGTTTCTCACTCCACAAGAACACATTTTTCGCTTATCCGTTTATTATAATAATATTAATTAAACCGTGTCAAAACAACAAATTTGCCAATGTTTTTTATACCAATTTGCGAACGAAAACGTAAAATTTAGTGAAAGAAGACAAAAAAATAAAATTCAGGTAGAGCGACAAATACCAAGTGTCACGAAGTGTAGCCACCAAGTGCAGTAATAAATTGTAGTCACCATTTGTAGTCACCATGAGTAGTCACCAAGTGTAGGCATCAAGTGTAGTCACCAAGTGTACCCACCAAGTGTAGTCACCATGTATAGTCCCCAAGTATAGTCACCAAGTGTAGTCACTAAGTGTAGTCACCAAGTATAGTCACGAAATGTAGTCAGCAAATGTAGTCACGAAGTGTACTCACCAAGTGTAGTCACGTAGTCACTTAGTGCATTCACTAAGTATAGTTACCAAGTGTAGTCACCAAATGAACTCACTAAGTGTAGTCACCAAGAGTAGTCACAATGTAATCACGTTGCCACCAAGTGTAGTCACCAAGTGTAGACATCAAGTGCGGTCACCAATTGTGGTCACCAAGTGAAGTCACAGTGTAGTCATGTAGACACCAAGTGTAGTCACCAATTATAGTCACCAGGTGCAGTCACCAAGTGTAGTCACCAGGTATATTCACTAAGCGCAGTCAGCGGTTGTAGTCATCAAGTGTATTCACCAAGTGGAGTCACCAATTATAGTCACTAAGTGCATTCACTAAGTGTAGTCACCAGTCAGTTTTCAATACACAAATATTTTTGATAAAGGTTTATATCAGCTGTAGTTTTCCGTAGAATAATAATTTAAAATATTTTTATAACACAAACAATTTTGAAAAGAATACTGTCTACGAGTGTAAAACGAGAAAGAAACTGATCCTTATGAAATATAAGAAAAATAATACCAATTGATATTCTAAATGATGCCTATATAATGGCCAGTCAGTCAGCAATTTCACAATATTTTTTCTGGATAAGGCACGATTCTTTGTAGTTTCTTTTTACTTTCCATATACTAAATCCCACGGTTCAAAATTGTATTTTATATTGTTTGGCGATGGAAACCAAAGTCTCAAAGAAAATTACGGATTATTAATAACTTACCAGAAGTAAGCGAATCAGGATTATACAGATTCCAAAGCACACGTTGCTATTTTCGCTTATTTTCGTGATGGCTTCTTCATTCCACAACGAGCAGTGTAATATTCAGACTGCAATACGAACATAAATAAATCCAACCATTTTACGCGATAATACAGAAATAATGCTATAATGAAATGAAAACCGAATATTCTCAGGTAAAAACTATTTCAATTTTCTTCGATAAAATATCGGTCAGCGCTTGTCAATTTATAGTTTTTAGACATACAGTGCTGGGCAAAAAAAAATTGGTCAGGCATATTTTATTTCAAATTGGGGTTTTGGTTGCCAAAATTACAAAACATTTAACAGCAAATGGTTTATTATTTCATTTTAAATACAATTATTACCCAATTTAAAAAAACGAAAGAAAATGTACCTGCAATTTAGGGAAAACCCGAAAAAATGTCAAAAAATTCATTGAGTTAGATAAAATTTTGAAAGTAGCTGAAGGTATGGATTCACAAATGTTCATCAACATACTTTTTAAAGCTTAAATTGAATCTGGACGCTTTCTTCCTACCTCTAGCTTTATTATAGGCCAAACATTTTCTATTTGGTTTAAGTCTGAGATATACTATGTGTACGTGGGCCAGTCCAACACATCGATACTTTTTCTGCGAAGTACTTTTTTACCTTTAAATGTAAAGATAAGAAAGAAATAGGTGTTTAATAAATTATTGTTATTTATCGGAAATTCAATTTTATTATCTACAATTCAAAATTTAAATCTTGTAATTACTCACAACTTTCGCATGGAGCTTTGTTCTGTTGGAAAATAAATCTGCAAGTCTCGCCGAAAAGCTCTAATACAGAGGGCTCAAATGCATTATGTAGGACTTGTAGATAAATAGCTGGTGTGACTTTGGAACTAAAAAAGCACATTCGACCAGTTTCTTCTCCAGAAAAACATACCAAGACCATAATTCCTTCAGTTTTCGGTGAAAATTGTAAAAGGAAATTCGTTGCTAAGCGTCTTGAGGGTTCTCTCCGTGCTAGTATCCTACCATCTCCAACATGCAGCTTTTTTCGGATTTATCGAAGAAAATCATGTGGAATACACATATCTTGGAGTTCAAGAAATATGCTCCTGGTGGGGTAGGGGTCGCAAAATACACGAAAATGAGGTACCCGGGTAACGAGTAGTTATTTTGCCTCAAACCAACAAATTTGGTTGAGTCAATTGGAAGATATTGATGTGCAGAATATGTGGTTTCAACAAGGTGGTGCAACATGCCACACACCAATGCAATCAATCGATCTTTTGAAAGAAAAGTTTAATAATCGAATAATTTCTTGAAGAACAGACGTGAATTGGCCAACAAGATCAGGCGATTTAACGCCATTGAGCTTTTTCTTATACGACTCAGTTTATTTTTTATTAGACGTCATTTATTTAAACGAGACATTGAAAAGTTTAGTTGGCTATAGATCTGCTTATCTCCTTGCTCGACATTTAAACCTTCCATTTTATCGTTAGGTTTTTTGGTTCCTTATAATATAACACAGTGCTGTAGCTCATTAGCTCATGTTCTTCAAGTTTTACGTCGAACTTCTCTCTCAAATCCAACTCAATTTCAATTCAAACCTTACTCAATATCATACCATAATAGCATACGTACCGTCGTACCATCATAACCTTAAACAATCATTCCATCATATTATTATTCCACTATACCATCATGACACTATACCATTAAAACATCCTACAGTCATACCATCGTACCACAGTGACGTCGCAGCATCCAACCATCACATCATGTACAGACATCCAGACATCCAGACCTCCAGACATCGAGACATCGAGACATCCATAACATCTGGATGGTCATTTTGTTGTAGTTGCTTTTTTAGACCCAGGGACTTTGAAAACGTCGAGAAAAGTGATTTTGGACCAACCAAATTTTTGGACATTTTTGACAGGATTTCAATACTTTGGGCTTTTTAAACCAAAGTAACGGTGGCTTTAGCTGTTATTAGTGTCGCCTTTTTTTGCTTAGTCCTTGTAGCACTAGCATAAGTGGTTCAAGGATAAGCGAGATTTCCATTAATAATTCTAGATATTTGTCGATATTTTTTTTGGCGCCTAATTCACCGAGTGCAGTAGTATACAATATACTACAATATACAGAAGTATACAGTATACTACGTGCAGATACAATATTTCAATTTTGTAAATCGGTTTAATGTCGGAATAAGCGTCTACTTTCACCGTGACTAAAATATGTGTGTATAATAATTCAAAATATGTTGTAGAATTACTTCGGTCTAAAAAGACCAAATGATTTTTCATTGCCGCGTTTATAAAGCTCTGATATTATATACGCCTTCTTCTAAATTCATTTGAAAGATGCTCGTTCAAGGCCCCCTCTTATGTCTCTTACATAGCACTTGCGTCGATATACCGCCGTAATGAAAGCAAAAGGCGGTCCACACTTCTTCACCCTTAAGTCCCAAATTTATGGTATTTTGAATGTTTGTGTAGATTTTAAATTTTTTTATTACACAATTGTTTGAACATGAAATGTTTTGTAATTTTGGCAACCAAGACCCAAATTTGTATAGTAAAATATGTTTGGCCAATTTTTTGCCACATCACTGCATAGTGATCTATAATTGTGTGCACCATATATTTCCTGTGCGCTTGTCATCGAGGGATTTATACTTTTATGTCTCTTAATGGTCTGATTTAAAATTTTCTATAAATCGTAGAAACCGCGCTATTACTATTATTATAGTTAAGAATTTGAAAGTAGCTGTAGTAGTAATATGTTGATTTTTCGGCATTTTTTATAGACAAATATATTAATTGTTCATGGAAATCCCAATATTTTCGATTTGGTAAATCACACAAATGAGGTTTCTCCATGGGTTTTTATATTTGATGTAGTTGAATAATAATTCGCTATGTCAGTACATTCTGGCCAGATACTTAATGTATGTGGTTAGAGTGGAAATTTTTGTAGTTTGGTCGTAGCTGCCTGATGAGTAGACCATACTTTTCAGTACGAAACCAAACTACCAACAGAACTAATGGAGGGTTCTCATTTTTGCAGAGTTGTACATTGGTATAACTCTGGGCCTTCAGCCAAAATTACGGGGAGGGGGGAAGATATTTCTACTTTTTTTCAGTAGATATATTATGAGCGATTGGCCTCTATATTTTTCTGATTTACCAAATCGAAAATATTGGGATTGCCATGAACAATTAATATATTTGTCTATAAAAATGCCGAAAAATCAACTTATTACAGACAGACAAATTAAATTCTTAACAAATATACGTGTGGGCATATTACACACACAAATGAGGTTTCTCCATGGGTTTTTATATTTGATGTAGTTGAATAATAATTCGCTATGTCAGTACGTTCTGGCCAGATACTTAACGTATGTGGTTAGAGTGGACATTTTTGTAGTTTGGTCGTAGCTGCCTGATGAGTAGACCATACTTTTCAGTACGAAACCAAACTACTAACATAAAGAAGTCATGGAGGGTTCTCATTTTTGCAGAGTTATACATTGGTATAACTCTGGGCCTTCAGCCAAAATTACGGGGAGGGGGGAAGATATTTCTAATTTTTTTCAGTAGATATATTATGAGCGATTGGCCTCTATATTTTTCTGATTTACCAAATCGAAAATATTGGGATTGCCATGAACAATTAATATATTTGTCTATAAAAAATGCCGAAAAATCAACTTACTATTATTATCGTTGAAGAGCCATGTGACGATGTGAGCGTTCAGTCACTTCGCACGGCAACCTGAAAGATCTTTTGTGCTTGGACCCTGCTCAATTATCCGTCCAGTCAATATTTAGGCTCTTCTACTATTTGTCTAGCTGTTTACTGTAGCCTGTACTTCTGCTATAAAGATGGTAGTGTTTACCTTAAAAATTATTCACTAGGACACCACAGTAACGAGGTGATACCACATTTGGCAGTTGAGATACGACAAAGTAGTAAAAGGGTAAGTACAAGAGATGAACAAAGAATCATTATTCAACGGTTAAAATAGTTTTTATCCTAATAAGTCTTTAACTATAATTTTAAGCACATTTCACACGGGTATAACGTATTTAAATGATGTTACTTCTTTCAAACTGTATGAAATCAATAAATTTACGAACAATTGGCATTGAAATCAAAAAGAAAAAGAAAATAAAAAAATCTGAACAAACAATAAATTCATTTCCGTATTAGTGCCTGGCCTTCTGGTGCCATCATCCAATTTTATACTTACGTACACAAATAACGTTTAAAGTGTCTCGTAAATATGTTACTTCTAAAGTGTTTTCTCGAATTTTCCGATTTTCTTTCAACAACACAACATGACAGCAGCAATTCTTTGAACCTTTATTTATATATTCCTTTATGTAGTGTATAAGAAAATATGATAAACCTTTTTCATCTCTTTATTGATTTTTTGTCCTTATGACCATCTCATGCATAGATGTGTGTGTGTTTGTGTGTGTGTATGTTTGTGTGTGGAGAGTAGCGCAAAAAAAGGGGCATAAAATACTTTATAAGATCCTTTATTGGCATCAAAATCGATGACAAATTGAATGATGATGACAACTTTTATTTTTGACATATTATTACTTAAATTGGTATATTAAATTATTTTCTTTTTTGTTAGAGATATGATTTTTATTGTATTTTCCTTATCTTGACCTTTTTCTCGGTTGTTACTTGGGAAATTATAGCCACCCAAATATAATTTTTTTTCGATTTTCTTTCTTTCTTAACGTTCGTCTCCCAATTTGATTTTTGTTTTTATTTATTTTCGTATTTTATCCAATTTCCATGATGTTTGTTTGTTGATTCGAAAAATTGATCATTTTGTTGTTGCTGGTGCTCCCCTCTTCAGACGATTTTTTTTTTATTTGTTTATAATAATGACGATGATTAATAAACACAAAACAGCAAAGAACAAATTTAAGTGGCAACTAATTAGTCATATTCTATAGATCTTTGTATAGTATACCAGCCGCGCTCATAGCTTTATAGAACAAAATTTATGTCTTTTAATAAAACGAAGAAAGCTTTACAAAAACACTCAAATAAAAACAAAAAAATTTTAGTTTTAAAGAGTTGAACTTTTCTTTTATATTTTTTGTTCTGTACTGATGCTTGTTTTGAATTAAATTGAACTACATAATACATATACAGTGACAACAATACTATGCTGATTATACACATTGCACAATATATGTATATGTGATAATATTCTGGTACGAACAAAAAAAAACTCTCTGGTCTTTTGTTGTAAATTTTTAGAAAATAGCAAAAAGCTTTTAGAAAGTTCACGTATTGTATTTTAAGTTTTGAATTTAATTTTTTGTTTGCTATACTTATTATAGTTTAGTTTTAGTCTATTATTTTCAACTCGTTTGCATTTTGCTTATTATACTTGATTAGCTTTAAAATGTGGTTCACTCGCTAGTTTTATATTTAAAGTAGATGGTAAGTGTAAATTAACTGCGATGTTTTATGCAGAGTTGCGATACTAATGGCTAATAAGTTGTTACTATATTCAGAGTAAACAGTTAGGTATAGCTTGGAATTAAGTAAATTTACCAAAGTAAATAAGTATTCGCAGGAGGAGAGGAGGCACGGTAATTGGTGAAAGGGGATACGAAATTTATTAATTAAGGTAATTAATAATATTTTCACCTATCAGAAATCTAAATAAAATATCAACCCAAATCAAATCGGACAGATTTAACAATTTAAAATTTTTTGAAAACGCGATCTAAGCAAATCAATTATTGGCACTCATCAACTAGAAGTGGCACAAGTTTGACAATAACCCGAGTGACTTCTTTATTCAACAAAAATTTAAGTTAAACAAAACAAAACATTTCTTATCATAACAATACAATATTGAAATGCTTTAGATATAATTTATTAAATAATGCCTTAACATATTTTCTTGATTGATTGATTGATTGATTAGGGTGTACGACCAAGCCTAAGCATGGTTCCCGAAATACGCCGGGTCCGCCGAATATCTTTTTACATACAAAAAAAACCGAAGGATAGGAAAGGAATGTTAGTATTAGAGACTCGACCCGGTTCTGGCCACATATACAGTAGATAATTAGTAAATTTGTTAATAGTATATTTTTAGTACATTATTTAGCACAAGACAACACAATTTCTAACATTAAGTTAATTTTTGCTTAAGTTCTTGGAAAGTTGTTTCAGGTTCTTCAAATATTTTTTAAAATTAAAATTCGCATTAATCCTTTATAATAACAATTCTAAAATTAATTGAGTTTAAATTTAATTCTCTGATATAAATTATAAATTAATCTTTATGTATTACAAATAAATTAATATTAATAGTTTGTAAAACAACAGTTAAACAAACTACCACTCCTACGATCGAACCGACGACCTTAGCAATTTACCGTCCGTTGTGCTGTTGCCCCAGTTACTGCCAGTTTGGTCGTATTTCTCAGGTATTCCTAAACTAAAGCCGTTTTAATGATTATTTATTAATTTTAATATTATGACATACTACTCTAACACTCTAAAAATAAATTAAATTCTGCATTATTTGAAAGGACAGCAAATTAATCAAAATAGTCAAATAGTTTAAATTAGTTTAAATTAATCTGGAACATAATATATTAAATACTAACAGCTTAAAGTTGCCATACTAAATTATATTAGGTAAATAACTCGAGTATAAATCAATAAGTAGTATATCCCTATTTGTACCAATATGAAAAAACAATTAGCATAAAATTTATAATTTGGCTAATAAACTTAATTAAAATTTAGACCAATAATTTGTTGAACGAAATCTTCATTAGAGGAAGACACATACATTTAAATTCAAATTCCATTTGTTTTTAGGAATTCAGATTCCATTTGTTTTAGGGGGGGAGGGGGGGGGGGGTAATTTGACCTAGGCAAAAACTACAACCGTTAACTATTCAAAAATAGAGAATGGGGCAGAGCCCAATCCCAACCTAAAAAACTGTACTAAGAAAACTGGGGAACCAGTGGCCGAAGTTTCATGTTGCGGCCTGTCTGCCGCAGTGCAAAGTGAAAGTTTGCTTCGGGTCAATTTTACCGCAGCTTTCAGTAATTCGTTACATTTTGTCAAATTTATAACAAAGGTAAATATTTGTTTTATTGTATTTTTTCTCTTATTTTCTAAATATTAGAGTGCTACATCCCCTTCGTTCACCAACACTATCAAAGCTTGCTTCGCATGCCAAGCCCTATCAGTGCTCGCTACGCATCACCAGTAACTTCCAAAAAATGCGTATTTTCACAAAGAAAAATTATGGTTCTATTTTCAAAACAGCAAGTTGCAATATTTCTTTCTTGAAAGGTGCACTCTTAAACTTTTATTTCTACTACGAGTTACTTTGTTTATAATTATTTATTAATAAATAAATTCGGTAAATCTCAAATTAAAATTTTTACCATAAAGTAGAAGACTTAAGTGGAATTAATAATTTTCGGCGTTCTCAGTTAAAGGGGCAAAAAAACATATTTAGTGAAAGGGTTAAATATACAGGTTCAAAATACAAAGGAGATTCTGCAACAATACAATAATAAATATTTATATACACGCACATTTATCAATCGCAAAAATACTATATATCCAACATCGCTGTATATGAGATGCATTATATGTAGTACAATGAAATTCCCAATAACTAGTATTTACCGCAGAATTTCATTAGACTATAAAATCAATATATTAATTATTGCCACTACCACATACAAGTGCATATGGCGTGGGATTACCTGACTAACGATACCTGAGCGGTGCCGTTATGTAAATTTTAGCACGAGAATCCTGTCTCATGTCAAATGGCAAATGAATTTATATTTTCACTTCTAAAAACACTAAACTAACACAATTTTATTAATTAATTTTGGTTTAATTTAATTAAATCAATTATCAATAATAGACACTATACCACATCACATAAAAACACTGTACACGTATTAATTCACAGCACTAAATTTAAATTATTTTCACTACACTAATTTAATTTGATTCATACTTTAAATCATTTCAAAGTAAAAAAAAAATAAATTAAATAAAATTTAATTTACGGAGAAACACTAAAATACACTTCTTCCTCCATCGAGCGTCACACTCGCACACCTGGTGGCGGAGTGACTGTTGAAATGAAACTTCTTTTGACATAGAACTAGGTTGCAACTTATGTAGGTGTAGCCTAAGAAAACGCGGTGCAATTTTGATGTCTACATAGACGCTTATATCTTCAAAAGTATTAATGGTAGAAACGTGGTAAAAAAAATCGTAAACTTTCATACAAATCTGACAATTAGTAGCGCATATAAATGAAAATAAAGTCAGAATCAGAAAGTAAAAGGACAAAGAAAGAGAGAAGGTGTCATTGCATATGATCGTTTGTGGTTTCAAACCACAATTAATACAGTTGACCAGTGAATTTTCAAACGAAGTTGTATCCAAATTCAAAGTTTGTACTTCATTTGATAGATCTTTGCATAAAAATGTGATTTCTCGTGTGTCTCGTTCAACCAGACTTGTCACCGTTGGATCCTGTAAGCGAACGTCTAATATCTGCAAGATTACCATTCATTCAGATAAGAAGACTTTACACAGAGATGTACGCAGTGATTGGATAAGTTATAAACGTACCAATCGTTGTGAACACCGAAGACCAGACACTGCCTCGCAACATTAATGAGGATCAAGTGTTTAATGTGAACATCAAGAAGAAACTAATACACAAGTCAATATATCTCAGTGGTTTTGTGAATAACTATGGTTACGTTATTTGACAAATCAGCCGTTGTACAAATAGTATAATATTAAAATAGATTAGGACGCTTTATATAATTTGAATGTTTCTGATAACGATGATTATACGTTGAACAGTTGGAAGATAATTAGCCGGAATTAAACCAGAGCTTCGTGTAACATCTTATATGATGGCTACCAGTGAAACACTTCGTCGGGATCGAAGAGGGAATCTCTACATATCATATATATGGCGTTTACGAGAAGTCGATGGTATTCGCAATTGTTTAAATGTATCGAGAAAGGAAATTGAAAGTAAACAGAGTTCATAGATGAGTGTATTGAGAAGAATTTCGCTTTCCTCAAAACATTGGCAAATTCAGTAGCATATTGGCAACAGCGTAAAAATGAATTATTTACCATGATCATACTGTTTGGTAGACCAACGATGTTTCTGACAATGAGTGCTAATGAAATACGTTGGTCTCATCGTTATCAAAATCCTTTTCGTTTTTTTTGTTCTAGATGGAGAATTTAGTGGATGTCATTAAAAAAGGAGTTTCTCATTTTGTTTTTAAATAATTTAAAAAAAAAATAATTTCTTGTATTTCAAGACTTATATACGAGGGCGAATCAAAATGTCTTGCAATATCATATGAAAAAAAAGAGTGAGTGTGACAGGAATATTTTTATTTTTCGACGTAATCTCCTTTAAGGTTTATGCATTTGTTACATCGATCAATTAACTTGTCTAAGCCCTCTAAAAAAAAAAATTTTCTTTTGCTCCATAAAATATTCATTTACAACAGACTGTACTTCACAATCATTGGAAAATTTCCGGCTCCTTAATTTTTTTTTCAAATTGGGAAACAGAAAGTAGTCACTGGGTGCCAAGTCTGGACTGTATGGTGGATGCGGAATTTCTACGAAGCCGCAGTCCTTTAATGCAGGTTGAGCAACTTTAACCTAGTGCACTGGTGCATTGTCGTGAAGAAGTAAGGTTTTTTTTTTCTAACTTTCTTTGGCCGTTTTTCCCGGATCGCTTTTTTCAGTTCTCGCAAAACCGCTGCGTAATAGATGCCTATGATTGTGGTTTTCGGTGGAATATAATCAATCATCAATATCCCTTCAGCATCCCAAAAAATTGTTGCCAAAACCTTACCAGCAGACGGTTGAGTTTTGAATTTCTTTGGTGGTGGTTCACCACGTTAATCCATTGCATCGATTATTGTTGGGATTCCGGATCCCAATGATGAATCCAAGTTTCATCGCCTGTTATTATGTTATCCAAAAAGTTTTCTGGATCTTCTTCATACATTTCTAAAATCGCCTTTGAAGTTTGAACACGAATTTTCTTTTGTTGTGCAGTCAACAAACGGGAAACTCATCGCGCACTTACTTTTGACATGTGAAGGTGGTCATTTAATATGGTATAAGTGGTACCATATGAAAGGGAAAGTCTCCACGCTAACCGCGAAACAGAAATACGGCGGTCCTCTAATACAATTGATTCTGCCAAAAGTATGTTTTCATGGCTAATAGCACCTGCGGGACGACTCGGGCGGTTGTCGTCTTCTAATGATTCCCGACCACTTTTGAACAATTTTACCCACTGTGTTATATGATGGTGCAAATGCGCCGTAAACTTTTGATATGTAATTGAATATATAAATTGCATTGCGTCCATCTTTACAGAAAAATTTAATAACGGCACGATATTCAATTTCATTCATTTTGAATTTTTTTCAAAACACGGGCTACTAAATTGAAGAAAACAAACGAACTGTAAAATTTACATCGAATTTTGTTTCTAAAAGTTTCACCGCGACAAATTTGTTTTTTAAAAAATATATAGTTGTCTCACTCACTCTTTTTTTTCATATGATATTGCAAGACATTTTGATTCACCCTCGTATATATATTTATTAAAAACCGAATTTAAAAATATCGCTTCGTTTTGTTTCGCACAATGTGTTATTATCCCTTAAGGATGAATTGCGGAGTGAATGGTGAGATCCAATGAATGTGCAATCAATTAATTCTTTTAAATGAGATATGGGAACGCTACAACAAAACGTTTAATATAAAAGGATTCATTTTCTATTTAGAACGAAGACCGTTATCTAAGTGGAGTACCAATTTAGGCGCGAGTAAAGCGCTGAGCGATTTGCACCGTTTGTTTTTATGAAGTGCAAAAGTCGTGTGAATGTGGAAGTAGTAAACAAATTTTTGAGGAATGGTAAAAAGTGGAGCAGATACGAGTATATGAATGAGATTCTCATAACAAATGAACTGAATGATATCAACTAAATTGAGTATGAAATAAAGCGAGGGAATGAAATGGCTGGTGGAAAAATGAGACAAAACGACCACTAAACTAACTAACTTTAAATCGCTCTTGTGTATGGCATGAATTTAATAGAGAGAGAGAGAGACAGAGAGAGAGAGGGTGAAGAGAAGGCAGAGAGAAAATGAGTGCCATTAAACTTAAGGCAGAAATGTCGCTATAAAGAATAAAAAATTCAATTACGAGAGTTCAAGATTATATTTGTTTAATTTAAGCATATTCTAAAGTTACAATTTTACACTAAGCTTAGTATAAAAACACTGAAAATAGAATGACAAAAGCTCATAACAATCCTAAATTTATAAGATATTTGAAATATATAAACCCACTATATACAAACAAACTTCCCCCTTTATCCTATTATACGAATTCGGTTTAATCCTCTTCCATCTCGAGGTTTTTCTACCAAAAATTTTCCTCGTTTTTGTACCGTATAAGATAAAAAAAAATTCACTACATATACTTTTGTTTTTGTGCCATTGCTAACATTTTTTTACCAATTTATGTATGTTTGTTTGTCATGTTCTGTTATAGTGTTGGATTTGAAATCGATTGTTGCTTTAAGGATCGTTTTATTTTTTGTGTGCTTCTAAACGTTAATGTGTTACAATCCTACATCTACTCGTATATACATACAATACATATTTACAAAAATTATATCCCCTTATAACACGCAGACTTAACATACATTTATCCTTTTTTTTTGTACAAAAGTCATTCCAATTAAAAAATTCTATTTTCAATGTATCCTTATTTTGTGGTGCCTGGTATTAATCCCGACAATAAAACAATTAATCTCCAAATAGTTTTATTACCACTTAAATTGCCAAAATGATTTTACAGAATTACATTTGATATCTCCATAAATTTTGAAGGAGCACTAAAAACACATAACATACAGGAAAAGATGAATAACCCGAAGAAAAGGATTAAGTTTCTCACCCATGGAAAAAAATGGAAAAATTATAGTTTTTAAACTATACTGAGCCTTTTTTGTTGCTGTTGTTGTTGGTTCATTCTGTGTGTTGGCTTAATTTATGTTCTTGGTTTAATAACCTTTTTTTTTTGTATGTGGTCGGTTTTGGGGAAGTAGAGAAAAGAAACGTTGAAAATTTTTAAATTCCCCCACCTTAGGTTTTAGTAAATAATTTAAACAAATTCATGCTTATTAAGCTGCATATTAAATAAGATTAAGAAAGAATTATGATTTTTTAAAATTCTTGAAAACTGCGGTAATTCACATTGATCGTCCGAAGGTAAAATGTAGCTGTATACATAAATGTATCACTCGCAACCACTTAATTTGCTGTTAATTTTCTAAATTGATTGATTGAGATTGTACGGGGTTTACGCTAATTTTTAATAACTAACCATACTCTAAAATTAATTTAGTTTGAATTTAATTCTCTGAAACAAATTATAAATTAATCTTTATGTACTACAAATAAACTTAATATTACGAGTAATAGTGAGTATTCTTTGGCTAAATTTGTTGTCGACATATGATTGAAATCATTACCTGACCAAATCGCAGTTGTCCAGCTTTCAATACTTGACAACCTAAAAATAAGTTAATACATTTATTAGGAATGAAATCTGGGAGATACTTCTAAAAATCAAAATTAAAACAATTAATTATCGATCGTACACTCTAAACTTAGATTTGATCAGGATCGCGTTAAATAACAGCCAAATTAGGTGCCTGGAGAACTTCTTTCAATCTTATGTAGCCATCTTCTCTTTGTCCACACTACTACACTGACCTTTCCGGTCTCCCCATCTGTGTAATCAAAGCCGTTCTTCTAGAATCAGCCAATGTCGACCCAACCATCTTTCTAAAAAAAAAAACACCAAAAACGTGGAACATCCAACTCAGCTAAGTCCATGTCCCAAACGCGCGACGCCCACCTCTCATGCCCTGATAAATATCCTCCCCAACAACAAATTAAATTGAAGCTCCAACTCAAAAATACCAACATCACTCATTTCATCCAACCCTTGCCCCTCACAATACAGAACAACTTCGGCATCCACCCACTCTAACAAAACCAACTCAATTTTCCAACCAAAGACCCCGCGACACCTGTGGCAACTCAAAAATATAATTAATTTGAGTCCATACAAAAATTATATGTTCTTTGCAGACCATCCACGCGTTTCCTCATTTTGGCCAACTGCACCCTATTACAAATCATATTGTCATTGATTAATAAAATACAAAATATCCCGCACTCATCGAATAAAATGCAATTCATAATACATGATCGAAGTGTTAGTAAACAGGCGTAGAATGATTACTGTCATGTCTCACGTACACCAACTCGCAGTAAGATATATTTGTTTTGTATTTTATTATATACAACTTTAATGAATGAATTACTTCTAGAAATTTGTCTTGTTAATTAGTATGTATGCAAGTTGGGGAAAATTGACTGAATCAAAAACAATCGCTCTAGACATTGCATTATTATTAAACGTCTTTTCTAATATTTTCAACGGTTTGGAAGCCGAAATTCCATTTTTGAAGAAAAATTTGATGCAACTTCTTTACTGAACCTTTTTAAAAATCGAAAAATGCACTTTTTTAGAAGAAAGTTGTGGCGACTCACTAATATCTTACACATATTTAGCTACAGAAATA
Organism: Tipula vernalis; assembly: GCA_958295665.1. Classification (NCBI taxonomy): domain Eukaryota; kingdom Metazoa; phylum Arthropoda; class Insecta; order Diptera; family Tipulidae; genus Tipula; species Tipula vernalis. The sequence continues at coordinate 386,154,805 of OY282558.1, read as the reverse complement.
CTTTTATTCGTGTATCGCCAAAATGTATCAATAACAATTGTATATTGGCGCACTCACCACTTATCAACTACAATCATTCACCACTGCAATATTTCAATCACAAATATCGCCGCTCTGATGCTCAGTCTATAAAATTATGCAATGTCCAACATTCAACCAACAAGCAACACAACACCGGTAAACAAAACAAAATTAATTATTTTCCGCTTTTTGTTCATCGTTGACATAGACAGTTCAAACGTTTTTTTCTGGTGCACACCGCGCTCAATCACAGTCAATTTATTTCATTATATACGGCGAGCTTAAATAATAAATAATTTCATATACCGATTTTCCATCGTCATAGTATAATACTATAATACGAGTAGTATTATACTATTATACTCCGACGATGGAAAACCGAAGTTGATAGAATAATGGTATAATTATAATATTTTGTTATACTAGCTATCAAAAATAGTACCAGGGGACCGAGTTTCGCTCGGTGAAAATAAAGACAGTTTTTTTTAATCTCTTTCGCAAAACAACTTTCATTTTATTTTATTCGGCTGAGACATAAAAATCGATGTTGCCGTGGTAACCGTCGTCGTTGTCACTATCAAGACTTCCGTTCACTGCTTCTTTCCACACAACATTATACATTTTCAGGTGGTAATAGAACTTTCAAGCTATTTTGCCATTTAACACGGGGAAATGCTACGTACAACTTAACCGTGATTAAAGACAGGTGTACGAAGGTCGACGCCAACAAATTCGAACGTTTGCCCTTGAGATTTATGCACGGTCATCGCAAACGCTGGTCGAAGCGGAAATTGATGTCGTTGTATTGTACATCTAAGATGACCTTTATACTGGAGTCGAGCGTAACTCGAGGAATGTATATTTCTTGTCCAGCTTTTTCGCCGGTAATTATTTTTGCTTTGACTATGCTGTTACATAATTCGGTATTAAAAGATCTATTGTGCTGGACCCTGCTTGATTTTCCGTCCAGTCAATATTCAGGTTCTTAATGAACCAGACAATACTGCCTCCCGGTACAGGATATATACTATCTGGGCTTATTGCTCTCTCTCCTAGATGTTTACTACAGCATGTAGTTCCGCTAAAAAGACGGTAGCATTGGATCCCAAGGACTTCGAGGGGGCTGTCCCACTGCCGTATATTCCTACTCCTGCCCCGTATTCCGTTTGATTTTACTTTTACGAGTTGCTGCGAATTGTAAATCGCCTGTAGGTACCCCAGCTTTCCTATACGAAGGCTAAATAAAACTGGAGGGTACCTAGTATCCAGAGTCATCATATTTTGGACTAATTAACCTATCAGCTATTCATCCATCGGCATATGCTGTTCCACCTTAAATTAGGGTTTTTTGTTAAGGTTTTCTCCTTTAGTGCCGTACTTTAGCCTGTGTCAAATGGCCAATAATGTGCCAAATGGCCTTAGTTACCAGTGGTTTCCACGAGGAGGCAGCACGTACACTTGCGAATTGTGAACAGGTTACCCCTTAAACAATTGTACCCATCACGCAGCTGCCTAATGACATGACCAGAAAAGCTCACGTGGTGCGCACCATACTGGAAGGTTACGGAGCTGGTAGATTAATCTCATCATTTAGAATATATTTTTTTCAATTGGACGACTATTATTTAATAATTCCCTTTTACCGTAATTAAACATTTGTTTTCTATTATTTAGTGTTTCAAGGATAAACATTTTTTTGTCAAACAAAAAATAGTTTAATATTTTAGACAAGTCATATTTACAGACTCCAATAAATAAATCATGCATTACATCATACGCAATATTTTGTGTAACATGAAAATTATTAATTTGATTTATAATAGAAATCTCCTTTAAGCTTCCTTCGCTACTTCCAATCAATGAAGTTTCAGTGTTATAATTATTTATATTTCGAAGAGCTTTAGGTATTTAGGCAAAAATTATTAGCGCTAAATGATTTTGCATAACCTAACACACTGTTCAACGCCAAATTATCACCGACGATTTGACCAAATTGAATATAAATTTTATAAGATCTGTCTTTCGTGTTTATTTCTACCTCATCGGATTGTAATGCATTGATTTGTTGAATGAGAGGTTTTAGACATCGTTCCATACCACATTCTTTTATGTCACAGCTCATTATGAATCCTGCTATAAATATATTATTAATTTTCGAAAGTTGAAATTTTGGAATGACAGGAAAATTATAATAAATTCCGCATACTGAATGCAATCCCAACCCCGATTTTGATCCCAAAGGATCGTTGATTTCAAAATCGTCTAGATAAAAGAATATTGGTAATACTATGTTTTCAGATGCAAATTTCTTGTTAGTCCAAAATTTACCATTTATACAATTCGACAGTTTAGTTTTTGTTTTCAATAAATTTAAGTTCGCCAGTGTTTTATCCAAAATGTTTGAATTTTCGAAATATGATTTTATCTGAAAGAGACAAACTTCAATTTTATTTTCAGCTAAAGTTGGAGTACTGTTAATAACTATGTATGAAAGCTCATGGTGAATAGGTACCCTTAAGGGTGGCTTAAAGATTCCCTGATTTTCAAGATATTTTAAGAGCTGGTATTCTGGAAAAATTTCTTTCAAAGGTTCTGATATGTTTTCAATAAAATGTTTAAGTTTCATTTCTGGAATATCAGCACTATAATTATTCAAAAACTTTAAAATTGGATTAGATATTGGTTTGGTTATAAACTCGGTAACATTATTCTGAATTTCAGTTATAACTTTCCTAGAAAGAGACGGATTCGAATTCAGTTTTAAAATAAATTGTACTATTGGTTTGTCTAATTTCAAAGTAACAAATTTTGATTCTAAAATAATACCTAGTGCTGCCTCTGCTGTACTATTTACGGCCGCTTTACTAGTTTGATGAGTAGTAGAACACTCATTTGTTTGATTTATTTTTATCGGATGGAGTTTAAAATCGTTAAGTATATGCTTCTGAATATGTTTTTTAAATGCATAAATATTTTGAAACTTTTGCCTACAATTTTCTTGCCTAAATTTGAATTTATGTATATATAGTTGGGACACCATGAACAATCTAAATATGATTGATCAGGTTATTTAATGATAAACTAAAATACTCGCACGTAAAACAGTTTAGTTTCGCCATAGTATGGCTATGGAAACCTAAGAAAATTTTTCTGAAGATAAATTTAAAAAAAATTCCTCAAAAAAGGACCAAACTATTTTAGAAATAATTTATATACATAAGGTAATTTGATCATTACATCTATACATTTGATAAAATTACAAACTTTATATTTTACGTAATCGAAAAACACAAAAAATTCTTTTAAATTCTCCAACGTAGTGCTAATAACAATAATTCCTGGTTAGGATAGGTTGCTTATTTTTGAGAAAAGCTTCTCATATACTTTCCAATTTAGGTTCCAAATCGTTAATTGTTTGTAAATATATTAAGAAATCACTCTGCGCATCCAATATTGTCGGCTTATAAGTTTTGGACAAACATTTCGGAATTAACACGCTATGAAGCAGCATTGCTGTGATAGAGTGTTGTGAATCTAAAAGCGAAAATTGGATAAAAACAAACTAGTAATTATTTCTGGAACGCTTTTGGCGTTTACTATATTACTTACTTTTGTCCATAGGTTTCTCTTTCAAAGATTTTAATATTATTTTTGACTGTTTGTCCTTAATTTCTATTTCGAATATTTGTAAAACTTTTCTGCAAAACTGGTCATATTCGGCACAGTGGTCTGGAAAGGCAGTAAAGTTATATTACTTCTAACATTTATAAGTCTTCATTTGCTATTTTATATTTTGTGAAACATGGGCAGTAAATGCGATCACAAATGCAATCATAGGCATGTGTACAGCTTAAGCATTATTGCTTTCGCAAATTCTATTTTTGAAAATAACAAAAATAACTTATTTTATATTTTTCGTTTTCAAACTTGCTTTCTATTTCTCTCTCATTTTGTATTGAAAGATTTCCCTCGCGTAGTTAATAATGGAGGTCTACTGATGTTCCATTTCTTTATTAGAGGAAAATATTTTAGATAATTATTCCTTTTTTTTCAAGAATAGAAAGTTCTTCAATCGCTTCAACAAAAGACAGCTACCAATTTGTCACCGATACCATCAATGAATTTGATATCCTGTCTAAAGTACTAACTCGTTTTCTACGGCTATTATTTAAATAATTATTGCGATTCCGCAACATTGTGGTAATAATTTCAGAAAATGATGACACTTTAATCATTTCTTTGTTCAAACGTTTCGGGATAAGTTGGACTATATTTTCTGAAACTGAACGAAGAATTTTTAACGGAACATAAAATGAAAATTAACGATGATTGTCTACGAAGCAATTAATAAAGCTACTTAGTCTGGTGCGCAACTTTTGTTTAGTCTCAATTGATTGCATTATATCCTTTGGCATTCTATTCCAGCGAATTTTACATTTTTGGAAAAGCTTGGTAGCTTTACTGTTCTTTGTCGATGATGACGACGATAGTGCTGTACTTCTAAGGCTTAATTTGGTAGCTTACGAGGTCTAGTTGGAGAAACAGTAAACATTTTGTCGCGTTTATTCCGAATACTATCATCCTCTATTAATGCTTTAAGTTTTTCTAACAAAATTTCGTTATTTTTTCCAGTAATTGTACATAATTCATTATGTACAATATATATATATGTATATACCATGTATATATATATATATATATATATATATATACAGTGCTGGTAAAAAAAAATTGAGCAAACAAATTTATTGCAAATTGGAGTCTTTTTTTGCTAAAATTACAAAACTTTTGAAAGCAATTGGTTTATTGTTTCATTTTAAATATATGTATGTATGACGTAATTTTTTGAAAAAAAAAATTGACCTGCAATTTAGGGGCAAAACACCGAAAAATGCCAAAATATTCAATATACGTTGATTGGTGTTAAAGTAATGTAATAAATTAAACACTTATTTTTTATTTTTTTGTTTGTTTTTTATTGATTTATAGAAGTTCAATCTTTAACATTAATATTTTGTTGGACCGCCTTTTGCTTTTATTACACCGGTACAACCCCGCAACTGATGTGCAAAAAAATTGGGCAAGCAATTATTTTTTTTTATGCCTACCGTTCTTGGCCGTCATTAGGGTGCAGATGTTTTATTGCCTGTTATTTATTTTTTGAGTATAAATAGTGCATATTTTGTAAGATTAAGTTATTCTGTAAGTGATCCTAGACAAATAAAGAATAAAGTGCAATTTTAGTTAAAAAAAATGGGAAAAGTTAGTGACCAGTGTAAAAGCAATATGTTGATTTTGGCGCGAAAAAATTTAACCACGCGTGAAATAGGTGAAAGATTAAACATTCCTAAAAGTACTGTTGCGTGGAATATTAAAAAAAATCGAGAGATGGGCGGTACACAAAGAAAGAAAGGCTCTGGAAGGCCCAAAAAGACAACGCCAGTGGAAGATAGTTTTATACTATTACAATGTCGTCGGAACCGTTTTAAAACTTTATCGGACATAAGACAGGATCTTGAGCGAGCAACGGGAAAAAAAATTTCAGCCGGCTTAGTGAGAAAAAGACTTCTTAAAGCTGGTTTGAGAGCACTTAAACCAGTCCAGAAGCCTGAGTTCACATTACTAGTGAAAAAAAAAACGTTTGCTATGGGCCCAGGAGCATGTTAATTGAACTCCAGAGATGTGGAATGATGTGATTTTCTCCGATGAATCAAAATTCAAGCTGCATGTTGGAGATGGAAGAATTCTCGTAAGGAGAAAACCTGGCGAGAGACTTAGCAACGAATGTCGTTTAAGACTTCCACCGAAAAAAGAAGGAGTTATGGTCTGGGGATGCTTTTCTGGTAATGAAACCGGTCGATTGTGCTTCCTTAGTTCCTGCGTTACAGCAGCTGTTTATCTGCAGGTCCTTCAGAACGAATTTGAGCCTTCTGCGTTAAAGCTTTTTGGAGAGACTTGCAAATTTATTTTTCAACAGGACAACGCTCCGTGCCATACCGCCAAAATTGTGAGTTATTAATTTTGAATTGTAGATAGACAAATTGGCTTTCAGATAAACATAAATAATTTGTTAAAACTTGTTTTTTTTTCTTATCTCTTCATTTAAAGGTAAAAAAGTACTTCGAAGAAAAAAGTATCGATGTGTTGAGCTGGCCCCCGTATAGTCCAAACTTTAATCCAATTGAAAATATTTGGTCTATAATGAAGCTAGAAGTAGCAAGGAAGCGCCCAGAATCGATTGAAGCTTTAAAAAGTTTGTTGATGATGATTTAGGAATCCATATCTCCTGCGACTTTGAAAAATTTATCAAATTCAATGAATCGGAGGTGTATCGCTGTAATAAAAGCAAAGGGCGGTCCAACAAAATATTAATGTTAAAGATTGAACTTCTATAAATCAATAAAAAACAAACAAAAAAATAAAAAATAAGTGTTTAATTTATTACATTACTTTAACACCAATCAACGTATATTGAATATTTTGGCATTTTTCGGTGTTTTGCCCCTAAATTGCAGGTCAATTTTTTTTTTTCAAAAAATTACGTCATACTTGTATTTAAAATGAAACAATAAACCAATTGCTTTCAAAAGTTTTGTAATTTTAGCAAAAAAAGACTCCAATTTGCAATAAATTTGTTTGCCCAATTTTTTTTTACCAGCACTGTATATATGGGTGTTTCTTTTAAACTGAGACGATCAAATATCTCGAAAAATAGCCACTCTACGGAAAAACGCGACTTCAATGCACTTATTAATACGCATTTCCAATGGTTGTACACAACTGAGAAGTGTGTTTGGTTGAATTTCAGCACACGCATTTCTGATTCGCTCAATCATGTTCTCACGTGTTGTTGGTTCTTGTTTGTAAACTTTGTCTTTGAGATAGCCCCACAAAAAGAAATCTGGCGAAGTAAGATCTGGTGATCTGGCGGGCCAATTTATCGGACCAGCTCTACCGATCCAGCGACCATTGAAATCACGATCAAGTACCTCACGTGCTACCAACGAATAGTGTGCAGGACAACCATCATGTTGAAACCACATGTTCCGTCTCACTTCTAAGTTCAAATTTTCAAGTAATATTGGCAGTTCATCTTCCAAAAAGTTTCGGTACATTTGACCATTCAAGTTGCCTTCAATAATGTGGGGGCCGATGAGTTGGTTGCCAATTATTCCACACCACACGTTGACAGTCCAAGGGCGCTGATGTTCAACTTGGCGAAGCCAGTGTGGATTTTCAACACTCCAATAATGCATGTTGTGTCGATTAACCGTTCCATGGTTTGTAAAAGACGATTCGTCAGAGAACATTACGCAACGAAAAAAATTGGGGTTTTGTTGTATTTGTTCACGTGCCCATTGACAAAAAGTTACCCGATTTTGGAAGATCTTGGTGTAAAGACACATGATATGGATGATACTTGTGCCGTTTTAACATTCTCCAAACACTGGTGAGGGACAATCCGGAATCGCGAACTATTTCTCGTGTACTAACATTAGGATTATGAGTCACTGCAGCCAATACAGCAATTGCATTATTTTCTCCAGTGACTGTTGCTCTACGGGTCCTCTTTTTCGGTTGAACATTTCCATCAGTAATAAATTGTTTGATAGTACGGCCAAATGAAGCACGTGAACGAATCCTATCCGGAAAACGTTGAGCGTAAATAGCAACAGCATTTTCAAGATTTCTGCCAGCTTCTCCATAAACCAGAACCATTTCAATTTTCTCTGGCACAGTTAAACGGTCCATTCTACAGTATTTTATCGTTTATTTTGCAATTACGAAAAACATGAAAATAAGAAATAACACAAACGTTAAATGTGATTTACACAACTGAATAAATTGTTTTGATGACGAATTTCGAGTATTTCCAATGAAAACGTGATGTTTTTTATTTCAAACGTATTGCAGAATCGAATGCGTGTGTTCTAAGAAGAAGAAATTGAAAAAATTGAATTTCGTCGATTACAACGCCATCTATCATGAACCGAACAAAATATTTCATTCAAATCTTACGTACTTTTAGTCGTAGAATCCGTATCTGCAATAAAAAATATGGCTTCCTATCTTAGTTTAAAAGTTACCCCCGCCCCACCTACAAAGCGGGGGGTGGGGGACTATTTTTTTGCACTAATGTATTTCCCCCGCGGTATGATTAAATTTTGATTATGGACATTTTTTCCGTAGAGTGGCTATTTTTCGAGATATTTGATCGTCTCAGTTTAAAAGAAACACCCGGTATATTTAAGATTATTAAATAATAAATGGAAACTACTTTTCTCTAATTTTGTCTCGTCACGGGTTTGACATGTGTTATCAGTTAAATTATTACTTTCCGCCATGCTGGAAGTTTCCAGATCGGCTGTGATTTTGTCGAGTGAATGTATTTTGTCATTTTATTTTTTATGAAACCTAAAACAATACACACGGAAGTTTCATTGATTGTTAAAATACTTTTTACAGATTCTGCCCGGGCATTTAAATTCTTCTTTCGCTTTTAGACGATTTCTCACATAAGAGACAATTTCAATAAATTTATTCACTTTAAATTTGCACAAACTATACTCGAAGTTATCCTGCGTATAAATATTAACCGTCCGAGAACACACAGGGTGAATTTGACAAACGGAAGCATTTTGTTTACTTGCAGGTATGAAGCGGAAGAACATTTGTTTGCTACGCCTGCTATAAAGTAACTTGTCTTTCACCTATTTACACCATACTTGCAAGAAAAACTAAAAAATGCCACGCTATACCAGAAGTTGATCGACCGCAATTACAAAATAGTGCAAGATGTTCCCTTTTCCCTTACGCGAAGGATAAAAGAAACTAAAATATGTGTAATATGTAATGATTGCGCCAGATGTGAATAAATAAGTTAATTATTATCGCAAGTCAGGTAATTGATAGAATATTTACGTGTAATAATACGAAATAAATTTTTAAACAATATTCGTCACCTAGTGAAATAAATACCTTATTTTAAAGCAACACTTAAGTAAAAATTTTTTCTCGATTATACTACATTTCATGAATATACGAGTCAAGTTTTAGCACAATGCATTTTTTTTGAAAATTACGTTTTTTTTTTTTTTTTGGTTTTTAATCTCTGCAATCTGTTCTGGGGCTCAAGGCACTCCCAACTCTTTCGCAGTTTACTTTTACCGTCCTACTTTACGCAGTATTAGCCAAATCGAGGACGTACGACTATAGACCCGTTTTGTATAAACCACCTGCACATTGCATTGCTTCATGCCCACCTTTAGTGCTGACATGAAAGGTGGGTCGGCCCATGGATTCTGCACTCTCTTCACATAGTTGTGTTCATCGTCATCACCGATCGTAATCAGATGATGAAAAATTTCTTTTGCATCCCGCCCCTATCGGGATTCGAACCCGGTACCTCCCGATCCAAACGCCACAGCTATAACCACTGCGCCGTTTGGCCGGTCAAATTACGTTTTTTTTTTTTTCAAAAAAAAAAAAAATATTTTCATGAATTTTTTCGAATATGTACGAGGGTGAATCAAAATGTCTTGCAATATCATATGAAAAAAAAGAGTGAATGAGACAACTATATATTTTTTTAAAAAAAAATTTGTCGCGGTGAAACTTTTAGAAACAAAATTCGATGTAAATTTTACAGTTCGTTTGTTTTCTTCAATTTAGTAGCCCGTGTTTTGAAAAAAATTCAAAATGAATGAAATTGAATATCGTGCCGTTATTAAATTTTTCTGTAAAGATGGACGCAATGCAATTTATATATTCAATTACATATCAAAAGTTTACGGCGAATTTGCACCATCATATTCCACAGTAACAAAGTGGGTAAAATTGTTCAAAAGTGGTCGGGAGTCATTAGAAGACGACAACCGCCCGGGTCGTCCCGCAGGTGCTATTAGCCATGAAAACATACTTTTGGCAGAATCAATTGTATTAGAGGACCGCCGTATTTCTGTTTCGCGGTTAGCGTGGAGACTTTCCCTTTCATATGGTACCACTTATACCATATTACATGACCACCTTCACATGTCAAAAGTAAGTGCGCGATGGGTTCCCCGTTTGTTGACTGCACAACAAAAGAAAATTCGTGTTCAAACTTCAAAGGCGATTTTAGAAATGTATGAAGAAGATCCAGAAAACTTCTTGGATAACATAATAACAGGCGATGAAACATGGATCCATCATTGGGATCCGGAATCCAAACAAGAATCGATGTAATGGATTAAACATGGTGAACCACCACCAAAGAAATTCAAAACACAACCGTCTGCGGGTAAGGTTTTGGCAACAATTTTTGGGATGCTGAAGGGATATTGATGATTGATTATATGCCACCGAAAACCACAATCACAGGCATCTATTACCCAGAGGTTTTGCGAAATTTGAAAAAATCGCTCCGGGAAAAACGACCAAAGAAAGTTAGAAAAAAACCTTACTTCTTCACGACAATGCACCAGTGCACAAGGCTAAAGTTGCTCAAGCTGCATTAAAGGACTGCGGCTTCCAAAAATTCCGCATCCACCATACAGCCTAGACTTTACAGACCCAGTGACTACTTTCTGTTTCCCAATTTGAAAAAAAAATTAAGGAGCTGGAAATTTTCCAGTGATTCTGGAGTACAGTCTGTTGTAAATGAATATTTTATGGAGCAAAAGAAAATTTTTTTTTTAGAGGGCTTAGACAAGAATTGATCGATGTAACAAATGTATAAACCTTAAAGGAGATTACGTCGAAAAATAAAAAATATTGCTGTCTCACTCACTCTTTTTTTTCATATGATATTGCAAGACATTTTGATTCGCCCTCGTATGTTAATATTTCCACTGGCCCTTTTGAATTATATTAATTGATTTATAAATATTTGAAGCACATCTGAGAATTTGTTCAATTGTTCATTTGTTCCAATTTAAGATGGTAAACGATCAAAAAGTGTTTATGGTCAAATTGACCCAGCGTGTTCTCCGTGATTCAAAAAACAGGTGTATTCTCGGAGGGTTAATTGCAGGAGCCAAGAGCGATATTAGCTGGTGCGAAGAAACGTACAGTGGTGATTTAAGATCGGATGACTAAACTTGTTAACTACGTTAATGAGAAAATCACAAAAAAAGAGTTCGATTTTGAGCGGGTACATGCAGCTGTTGTGAAGCTTCCAACGATAAATTTACCGCCATTCTCGAACGATTACACGGAGTGGCAGTCTTTATCCGATTTATATAATGCCACAATGCCAGATAATAACTCGTTGACACCAGTGCACAAATTTAAATACCTGAAGAATTACGCGGTGAGGCCGCTAATCTGTTGAAGCAGAACCATCTTGATATGAATAGAACCGGCATATAAAAAATGAACTTAAAATAAAGGGCATAGAAACACTAAAAAATAATTTATTTTCATAGAGTTTATATGAAAAAACGCGATTTCGATTGAGGAAAAAATATGAATTAAAAACTAAACCTAGATAAATATTTTTTTCTGAAATCACTAATAAACAACTCAATGACTAACTCATTTAAAGCACAGATTCTCAAGCTTCCCCATTTTCTAGACATAATCAAAAGATAATAAAGGAATTAAATTAAAAAACGTTCTACAACAGCAAAAATATGTATTAAAAAGAGAATATTCTATTTAATGACGTCATCACTTATCCACAACTAAATCAATGGTAAAAAAAGACAATACGTCTTCGCTGACCAGCCAAAAGTAAAATAAATCAAAGAGAGTCAAACAGAAAAAATTATAACAATATGCATTGAGCGAGAAGAAAACAAAAAAATCAAATCAACCCAGATTATTATGCATCACAAATATACGACATAACCAACAAGCATTAACTGTACTATAAATGCCTTATTTATTTCTCAAGTATTAGAAATATTATTTAAATTAAGTCACAGCTGAAAATTCAATAGAACATGATTAATATTTGGCATCGATTTTTATTCCCAAAAATTAATGACCCATTTAAAATAAGTTTTTGTTTAGAATATTTGAATTGTCATAACATTTGAGAGCGGTGTATAAAATAAAATAGCTCTTAGTTATTATTCCCATTCCTAGACGTCACCTAACCTACAAATAAAAACAACAGGGCTTCGGGCTGAGTAAACGATTTGAAAGAAAACTTTTTACGTAAAATTGGCATAATTTCTTTCAAAGCAATGGTTTAATTTTAGTAAATTGGTAAAATAAATTATATTAAATTAATTATTATTACAATTTAGTTATTATTATAGAGGGAAGCCACCAAAAATATGTTTAACCGAATCAAAAATCAGACCAATTTTAGAATCCGACCGGTTCGATCACTTATTTGATTTTTTTTATATGTTTTTAATTGTAAAAACCTTGTAACCTTTGGTTTAAATAAAATGTCGTTAATAAAGCATTGCCACATGATATGAATCTGTATTCGGGCAGATTTTTGTCATGTAGCAATGCTTTTAGAAGGAGACTAAAAACCCAGCGGGAAAGTCATTTGAGACACGCTAATGACTCGTCAGCGACAGAGTCAAGCATGACACGTATATAGACATCTATCAGAAGATAGGACTAATTTTCGTGTGTGACTATGGTCTAAGACGAATCGTTTGTGACAGGTCATAAACTAATAGTACTTGACTCGTCTTGACTGGTCAATATATGACAATGCTACGATGAATCGTATATGACATATGAAAAGGTAATCGCTTGTGAATCGTCATGTTTGATAATGTTCGGACCTTTCATAAATGAATCATATATGACAGGTCATATAAAAATCTTAGGTATATGCCTTTCTTAAAATATGGATTTTCTTTTTATGGAGAATAAATTTATATTAATCTATATCATTTGAATTTAAAGAAACATTTTATTTATAAATTTTTTTTTAAAGTTTTATAAATTACATATTTAATATAATTTTTTAAAAATTGCTGCATATATTGTACTTATATAGGGTTTAAGCAAATTAAATGCCTGTTTGTGAAATATAAAACCAATTTAAAAAACTTAATAAATAATTGAAGCTTCAAGAATTATTATTATTATTATTATTATTAGGTGGTTGGTGATGATGTAATGATGTTGTTTGCAGTTGTGCTTGATTTGGTATCGGAGACTCAACTATTTCGTTATATTTTGAGGTTTGAGTGCTGAATGTAGAAGTACCTAAACAATAAATTATAAATCGATTCAATTTAATTACAATTAAGTAACTGCTAAATCTTTTTGCTTACTTACGCTTATTTTTTTCCGAAATGTTATTTTCGTCGTGTATATGAAGAACATTCGATGTGGATCCGCTTAACAAAAAAATATCCGGTGACTCTGGCACAAAAGACAAAGTCCTGTGCGGTTTTTCATGATGAAGGTATGTTTTTGGTTGAGGTGATAAAAATATCGCTGATTCCACTTTTTGTTGATAATTTTCAATTTTCGGACAGAAGGTTGAGTTTGTTGTACCTTCAAAGACAATACAAAATTATGTTTATTTTTTATTTATTGTAATTTACGAATAGTTATTTAATAGGTTTACTTTCGTAAATTGTACTCTGATATTTGGCCATCTTCAAATATAACATCGTCAGAATCGGTAGTTGTAAAAAGGTTTGAGGACTCTACCTTAGCTGCTATGGGATGGAACACACAGAATGAAACACATAAATTTTATTAAACAGACAACAGAGCAAAAATATTTCGTTTGTTTTCCTTTCTTATTACTGCGTATTATAAAGAGAATGATCGTAGACTTGTCGTCGTATATGTTTCGTTAAGGACTTCGTCATGAAAGAAGAAATACATATGACATGTCTCATACTTGTCGTACATCGTGGAAAATCAGGCGACTTCTCATTTGAGAATCCAATATGACTTGTCATAAATTGGTCATTTAGTCAACATGGCATGAAAAAGCGAAATAAAAATATTTACTTTCTTTTTTATACTCATGACAAAAACAAGGTTAGAACCAGGAACGTGTGTTTTTCGCACAAATTTAATTCACATGCATGTTGACAAGTTTGGTGATATTTGTTTATACATTTAGTGTAAAGTTATGACGTATTTTACAAAAGCAACATTCCACAAAAGTTTAGCAATAGTTTATATTCCAAGAGGATTTTCACGAAGAAATAAACATTTTCATGATTCGATTTTTCAATCAAATAAAATTACATGTTTTATGAACATTTTCGTATAAAAATAATATAAAAGCTCATAATTCTTATAGACTAAAAATGTAAATGAAAACAATCGTTTTCCCATATAATTTCATAATAAAGAAAAAATTGTATGTACTTTATTTTAAGCTTAGTAAAAAATACAGTCAATGTGGAGGCTCTTATTTATAGAGTAGGCTCTGGTTGAAGCATCTTCTTAAGTGGTACGATCAAAAAAAGCACACAGTGAGGTAAATCTCTGACATTCTTTTTGCCATAAATCCTGTGAAGCGAGCTGATAAATTAAATGTTCATGGTTGATGTTGCAGAGTGAAGTGGTCAGACAAACTTAATAATATCTACATAGTACAATGTCGTGGGCCAGCAGACACTTAGCTGAAAAGAATTTTGGAACGTTCGAAGATTTCTTCGATTTTCTTCAGCTACGGGTCAATTCTCTGGAATCTGTTAAGGTAGATCCATTTATAAGTAGGCCTTATTAATTGAAAGCGAGGAGTTCTCGAAATTGGTATGTGTCCACTTAGGCCATTTGTTCAGATTACAATGTGACAGGGAATGACAGTTGCGCAGCGCCTTGAGTATAAACTCATTGGGTTCTTCGTATTATTCAAAGAACAAAGGAAGACATTCTTAATGCCTCAAAAAATATCATGCATTTCTACATATCGAACCTGAGGAAGAAAACAGTTTTACAGTAAGCTTAAAATGATTTTGTGTTTAATCCAGCTGGAATGCTGACATCGAATATTTTTGGATTCATTCCGCTTGGTGAATTGATTTTTGCCAGTACTACGCTTTTTTCGTGTTCTTTTGGATTCAAGGTGTGTGTCATCTTTTGTTACTGAAACCTGCGCTCAGAAGCTGAAACTGTCAAGGGAAAATGTGCATATTATTAATACTGGACTTGGCCAACTTGGTACAAGCACATTAATAGGGCGAATTACAGTGGCAATATCTTCAGTTTACCCATATGAAGGCATTTCTGTTCAAGCAAATGTGTCACCTGTTGTTACGTCAACCTTACTTTTCATTAAGTTAAAGGCCGAAAATGGCAGCACCTGGAGCATCTTCAAGTAGCCGAACCTACGTTTAACATCCCTGAAGGGGTTAATTTTTTAAATGAGAATTTAATGGCACAATTATATGAATTCTTTTTCATAATATAGTTCTTATAACGTTCATTAATATAGAATGCATTTCATTTTATTTAACAATAAAAGAAATGCTCACTAAAAAATATAAATTCACATTTTACCGGAGAGGCGTGATGATGCGGCATTTTTATAACTATCCAACAAGATGGCTTCCTTTTTGCAACGTTCTCCAGTTTTTTATGGCTAACCTTTTACAAATATACACTTTCGATTCGGCTCGAAGGACCAATAACTGTATTCAAGCAAATATTTTTCCACAAACAACCAAATGAAATTAATCAAAAATAAAACTCCCTCGAACTACAATGGCTCACTCTGCTTGAATCGCTGAGTTTTTTTTTGTGACAAGCTGGGCACCCAGGTGGTAAACCAAATTCGAGTACGCTGAATCCAATGGTGCTAGTCCCATTTCAAAGTTAGTTGATAGCTCTTGAACCATTGAGACTTCCGTTTTGCTTTCTTCAGCAAAATTGTTGCCCAAGTCAAACCAAACAACTTTGCCGAACATATCAGTGTTATTATTATTATTTTTTTCATTTCATTTCGACGAAAAACTTTTTTTATCTCTATATTTTTGACCATTTATTGAATTTCAATCGATTGAAATAGATCGAATAAATTTCACATCTATAAATATAGATCCAACAGAAACTATATCAAAAAAAAATAGAATCGATTCAGTAGATTTTATATTGATTTTTCATCATTTTACGAAAACAACAACAATTTACTTAACGACAAAGTCAACACCAACACTTACAATCAAAGGAGGCGCCAAACAACATAGCAACAGCAAACAAACAGCATCAAAATAAATTATGTAATAGTAGTAGAAAAGAAACCGAAGAACAGACTTTGACAAACTTTTCTAAAAAAGTTAGAATATTGTCACAATAAGGAAGAAATAAGAACTACAATATAAAATTCAAAATAAAAAATAAAAAATTTTTTCATTTAAATATATAAAGTGACAAAAGAACACAAAAAATTAAGTGAAAATCGGTTTGTGAAATCTGGTGAAATATGTCAATCAATTTTTTTGTTATGTGTGTTGAACATTTAAAATTATGACTATACTTTTCACAAAATATTATTAGTGGTATAAATTGGACGCCGTCTATTGTTTGTACGGCATGCATTTTCCATCTGCATAGATGGCAAAACACTGGAGCCGCAATGTCATTTGGTGCCCCGATGATACGGATAGAGCCACAACGTACAAGATCTAGTTCAATGTTATGGGTGTGTGAATTATATTCTCGGTACAAACAGAAAAAAAATTGTTTTTTGTTGACAAAAACTGCAACGGCATATGTTCAATTACCGCTGCCGCATTTAGATGAAATTCCTGTTCCGGAAAGATCAAACCCAATCGAAAATATTTACCACCAACATTTGAATCTGATGAAACCGGAGAAACACCTGCATCAATGTATCAACCATCAAATGTCATTGCGCCATGCAATAAAATCGTTTGGTACGATGGTACGATGCCTGAAACTATCGCAGCGGCATCCATTCTTTTGTCAAAGGATTTAAAACAAGTGAACATTTTGGCTCCAAATATTCGGATTAATATCCGCTCACTGTCTGCACTGATATCCGTGGTTTGGTTTCCACATTGTATCATGCACATAATTCCGAAGATTGGCGATTATTTATCGATTCCTCCAAAAGAAGTTTGAAGGCAGTTCTCCTTGCTTCACGTTACCAACTTGAAAAATTCCGTTCCAATTGCACTTAGCACAAACACAAAGAAAAACTTATACATCAATGAAAATAATCATTGATTTGATTAAATACAACGACCATCAGCGGAAAGTTTTTGCAGAATTAAAAGTAATAGCTCTTTTAAGAGGCATGCAATTGGGTTACACTAGAAACATGTGTTTTATGTGTTTGTGGAATACACGTTTTGAAGGCGACCAATACAACGAAAGGAAATGGGCTTTACGTAGCAATTGAAAAAATATTGCTACCACCGCTTCATATCAAGCTTGGAATTTGGAGTTTGGATCTATTCGAATCTAAGTTTTGATTAAATGAAATTTCATTTCGTATCATCTTTTTTATCACAGAAATACTTAATGGGCCGGATAATCGTCGTTTGATGAACAATGCTGCATTTGAAAATGCTCTCAGGAGAGCTTGTGCCATGGAAATATATAAAAGAAGTTTATACGAATGTCCTCGGAATTAATCGATTCGATGATTAGCGCAAACATATTGAAAACATGCTGACCGCTTTGCATAATTTAAACGTTCGAATGTCATTGAAAATACATTTTTTGCATTGCCATTAAGAAAAATTTGCCGAACAATCACCAGCCGAATCCGATGAGCACGGCATGCGTTTTCACCAAGTGACGGCAAGGCTCGTATATTGGTGCAGCGGCAAAAAACTACCTGCACTCTTGGGTGACATTTGTTGGAATTTATAAGAGGAAGAAGATTCCGAAGACGATACAAAAGAATCAGAAAATAAAAATTGGAATAGTTAAGAAAAATCACCACAAAATCGACTGAATCGATTCAATTTTTTTTAAATTGTTTCTATTGGATCAAAAAGTGTTTTTCATCGAAATGAAGAGAATAAAAAATGTACACAAAAATATCAATGTGGATATGGCTTTTCGGTCTTGATATGTTCGGCAAAACTGTTGGCCGGAATAATAGAAACAAATTTGGTTAAGAAAGCAAAACGAAAATCTTAATGGTTTAAGAGCTATAAACGTGAAAATGAGTGTATATTTTGACAAATTTTTGACTCTGAGCCAAAACATGTCGAAAGCGATATCTCAAAAATGGTGGCTAACTTTAAAATGGGACTAGCACCATTGGATTCAGCGTACTCGAATTAAGTTTACCTCCTGGGTGCCTAGCTTGTCACTATTTCCAACTAGCAGAGTGTTATATTGATATATTCAATGCTCACTACCATATTATTAGAAAGAGAGAGAGAGAGCTTTTTTGAGTGACTTTGAAACCAAACTGAATCTGTTTCTGAAAATTTTTGGTGTCTCCATTATCTATTGACAAGACAACTAAAATCGATGAAGTTGTTCAACCCCTTTTTACAATTTTTACAATTATAGCAAAAGGCAAGCTGTTTTAAGATATTAGACCCAATTAACTAGAACCATTCATATATTTTCTGAGTCTAATATTTGCTCTATCTAACGGGATATACCTCTTTACTTTTTTTGATTTCCCAGCAATCACAATGAACGGGAATATTTCGTGGTACCTAAAATCCCAAAATAATTCTGGCACTGAAGCTAAATATATATTGTCCTACATAAAAAAATGTACACCAATCCATGTTCTGTTTAGATTTTTAGCTTAATGAAACCTTTAAAAATATTTTATTTTTGTTTTATATGAAATCGTATCAAGCTTTAAAATAAATATTAAATAACACGTTACCAAACTGAAAACATATTTGTGAGTGAAATGTCTCGATAATTTTAAAAATTTTAAATGTAACACTTCATTTAGATGTTAATAAATTTTAAGTAATATTAAAACACAAACTTAGCTTTAATTCATTTTTAAATAAATAAATTTATATTTGGTAAATAATTTTAAATCGATATAATCATAAAATTTCATAGAATTAAATAAGTTTCACATTCTGTTTGTTCACATTGTATACATACACCCCGTTTAAACAGCCAGATACAAATAGTACAAAGAGTAGATTGATTTTTCCGCAATATTCACAATTTCCCTGTGTACACATGTACGTTATATTTATCCCATATGCTTCGTATATACAAAAAAAATTTGAGTATCAACAAAGCACAACAACGAATTATGTACTTCTTTCTATGTATACATATTCCTATAGTACAATATGTATGGGAAAATTAAAGCTCTCTACATTTTTTGAACCAAAGCAAGCAAAATAAAATAAAATCTATGTACAATGTGAATACAAATATTTTATTCCCCATTTTATATTTAATTATTTTAATTACTATTATACAGGATTATTAACTTTAAAAAAAAAACAAAACAAATAAATAATAACGTAAATGTAATATTAGATGTAAGTAAATATTAATCTCTCATATTCGAGTATACATACTATATGTACATACATATGTACAAGGTACTTTGAGTTTATGTTTTCGTACAAATTAAATTACACGTACCTACAAAGTTCATAACGTACACAAAAATTTGAATGACTACATTATTATTCCTTTTTTTTATAAACCATAACAATATATTTTAGTTTGTGTCCTGTTTTTCAAATTTTTTGCTTTTTTTGTTTTTTTTTTGGTATAAATTAATTTGTTGTAAGCGCAAAGTGATGTATTAA
The DNA here is from genome assembly GCA_958295665.1 of Tipula vernalis. Lineage (NCBI taxonomy): Eukaryota > Metazoa > Arthropoda > Insecta > Diptera > Tipulidae > Tipula > Tipula vernalis. The sequence goes on along the minus strand of OY282558.1, from coordinate 386,135,132 downwards.
AAAAAATAAATTTTTATAATTAAAAGTTTTGTGATTTAAGCTTTTGTTTGTTTTGTAGCATAATATTGAAGTTGGTTGTTAAATTGTATCATTTTTTGTAATAATAACAGTACGTTTGATATCTTAATTAAAATAAAATTTTAGAAAGTTTGGAAAAGTTCAAAAGCTCTAGTTTAAAATGAGTTAATGGTTTTGTTTTATTATATGTACGTAGAATAGAGATTTGATTAAAATATCTTGCTTCATAATGAAATATTTGTGCTTCTCGTTTTGTTTAATTTGTGTTAAGGGGCTGCAAACTAATGTAAATGTACATTATAATATTACAGTTCATTATAATATTAGTTTTGATATAACTATTGCAGTAACAAGTGACAAGTATTTGTCTTCTTTAGTTCTTAATTATTTGCTAGCTATTTTGATTATCTATATGTAGTTGTTAAATACAAAAAACAAGCTTATTGTTTCGTTTATCATTCAATAACATTAAATTAACTCCTTAATAGCATTAAATTAAAATCTGCAATAAATTACATTCATTGTTGTTCTATGTGCCGATTTTAACTGAACCGCTTCTCGAATCTACTAAGTTTCGGAATTATTCTGGAAAGATATTTTGACCTTGAAAGGTTAAGAATTTAAATAGGAATCCCTCCTTTTACTTTCTTTTACTCTAGTAAAATAAAATATAGTAATCATGAAAATTTTGGACCTTGAGATTTTTAGAGATTTATTTGTTCTGAGGTCCCCTGAGTCCGTAAAAGTGGGTTTCGAAATGGTGTCTGTCTGTCTGTCAGTCTGTCAATCTGTCAGTCTGTCAGTCTGTCAGTCTGTCAGTCTGTCAGTCTGTCAGTCTGTCAGTCTGTCAGTCTGTCAGTCTGTCAGTCTGTCAGTCTGTCAGTCTGTCAGTCTGTCAGTCTGTCAGTCTGTCAGTCTGTCAGTCTGTCAGTCTGTCAGTCTGTCAGTCTGTCAGTCTGTCAGTCTGTCAGTCTGTCAGTCTGTCAGTCTGTCAGTCTGTCAGTCTGTCAGTCCGTCAGTCTGTCAGTCTGTCAGTCTGTCAGTCTGTCAGTCTGTCAGTCTGTCAGTCTGTCAGTCTGTCAGTCTGTCAGTCTGTCTGTCTGTCAGTCTGTCAGTCTGTCAGTCTGTCAGTCTGTCAGTCTGTCAATCTGTCAGTCTGTCAGTCTGTCTGCGTCCTCTCTACAGCCCAGATGGTTTAACCAATCGAACTGAAACTTCAGATTTAAGCTTCTTTGATAAATTGGGAGGTCCCAGTGAATTTCACGCCAAATCGGCTAACCGGAAGTGGCCACTCCCTTGGTCCAGAAAATTTATTTTGCAAGTATCTTAAAATGTATAAGGTTTACAAAAAACTACTAAAAACAAAATGTTTCCAAAAATTAAAAAAAAATAAAACTAAAAAATAAAAAATTAAAAAAAAAATTTAAAAAAAAAAATTTAAAAATTTATAAAATAAAATAAAATTGAGTTGTGCCCAACACACTTTCTCCTACGAAAGGGGAATTTTGGGGCACTTATTACGCAAATTTCTTTGAAATTTATTATTTTGTATTACTTTCTCTAACGTAAGTAAAATAAAGTAATCATGAAAATTTGGGACCTTGAGATTTTTAGAGATTTTTCTGTTTTGAGGTCCCCTGAGTTCGAAAAAGTGGGTTTCGAAATGGTGTCTGTCTGTCAGTCTGTCAGTCTGTGTCCTCTCTACAGCCCATATGGTTAACTAATCGAACTGAAACTTCAGATTTAAACTTTTTTGATAAATGGCGAGGTCCCAGTGAATTCTACTCCAAATCGGCTCACCGGAAGTGGCCACTCCCTTGGTCCAGAAAATTTATTTTACAAATATCTTAAAAAGTATAAGGTTTACATAAAATCTATTAAATTCAAACTGGTTCCAAAAAAAACAAAAGAAAATAGAGGTGCGGCTAACACACTTTCTTTTACGAACGATTAAAGGGGTATGTCGGAGTCCACCATGGCGCGAGTCCACATTCTTTGTTTCAAATTCTTAAATAAACTGTATTTCGTCAGTGGCCAAGGAATCTTCAGCGAGATATATATCACCAAATGCGCAGCTGTAACGCTCTGATGACGTTGACTTCCACTTGCTTGGTCACACCGCGAGGTGTGATTATTTTTTCTTGTAGGGCACTAGAAATTGCGAGTGAGAATAGAAACCCTCGCCCTCACGCAAAGAAGTTTTGCTTAGTGCAAGGTAGTCTCGTCGCTGTATAACTGACTCTGTTGCCTGCGTGAACCTTGAGACCCTGCACATTAAGATTGAATACAAGTGCCTGACTTGCGGACCGGTTTCAATGTGACAAATTATATGTCTTTATTTATCTTTTTCATAAGAATTTTCTTCGTATTGTTTGAATTTTGTAGTAAAAGTAAATTTTGTAGTAACAAGTTTTTTGTTATAATTTGAATTTAAATGTATGTAGAAATAATTATTTTAATTCAAAGTAAATTAACCGTCACGTCCGTTTCTTTAGGTAAATAAAAATTGACACCACAATTGTCTGATCATATGAGGCGTTCTCTTAGGTAGGTTCGTGATGCGGCTTTCCCTGCCGTCTTAATTGTCCGCGACCAAAGGCTAAATTTCGAGTCGCTCATTTTCTAAAAACAAGGTACTGATTTGTAAGACGTTTTCACTTGTCACGTCAAAAGTTAAAACAAGTAAACATTACGTACTTAAATATGTATTAGGTGAGTGTAAGGGTGACGTGGTTTTCTACCAAAAGTTTGAAGTTAAACCTTAGAAAGCGTTTTTTAATATTTTTTTCTAATAAAATGATTTTGTTGGTTTTACTTTCTTATACTCTAGTAAAATAAAGTATAGTAATCTTGAAAATTTGGGACCTTGAGATTTTTAGATATTTATCTGTTTTGAGGTCTCCTGAGTTCGAAAAAGTGGGTTTCGAAATGGTGTCTGTCTGTCTGTCAGTCTGTCAGTCTGTCTGTCAGTTTGTGTCCTCTCTACAGCCCAGATGGTTTAACCAATCTAACTGAAACTTCAGATTTAAGCTTTTTTGATAAATTGGGAGGTCCCAGTGAATTTTACTCCAAATCGGCTAACCGGAAGTGGCCACTCCTTTGGTCGAGAAAATGTATTTTGCAAATATCTTAAAAAGTATAAGGTTTACAAAAAACTACTAATAATAAAATGTTTCATAAAATTAAAAACAAATAAAATAAAAAAAAAATTTAAAAATTTAAAAATTAAAAAAAAAAAATTAAAAAAAAAAAGTTACAAAAAAAAATAAAATTTCTCAAAATTCTCTGTTCGTAAAAGAAAGTTGTTTGTTGGCCACACCTCCATTTTTTTTTTGGTTATTAGAGTTTCACATGCTTAAATTGATGTTTTTCTTTTAATTGGCAGTATTTTTCTAAGCGAAATACAATTTATATGGATTTTTGGTATAATTGAGTTTGGAGCATTTAAAATTCTTTTTGTAATTTAATTTGTATATATTTGCACATGATTTACAAGAATTACTACAATTGAATTAATAGGATGTTTTAATGGACTTAATATGAGATACTGATAAGATATAAGTGCTATAAAGAGCGAAACATTTGACCCTTATCACTGTAGTGATTTTAGTTCAATACGCTACTACTAAGCCACATCCAACGTATGAAAGTATATTTAATTGTTATTGTTATATTGTTTTATTTCTTCAAACAGCATGCTATGAAGTTTATGACAGGAAAAAAATCAGTCCTAAATCGTATTTCGTTACAAAAAAAATCGTATACAAGTTTTTTTCAATAATTTTCCCAATTTTTTTCGTATTTTGGTGAAAAGATTTCATAGTAATTGGTGATTTGTGACAAACAACAAAAGTCGCGTACACAGTTTAAACAAACAGTAGCTGTGCACTTAGTGTACTGTAACTGCCTGCAGGGAGGATGCCGGAAATGTTCAAAAATAGGTTTGCGCCCCGAGAAAGGTTTGTCGATGATAACATCTCATATCAAAGAGACGCAGCGATTACGAAGTGGAGATCTTTTGGTTTTAACCAATAAAGAAGAAGGATACCAACAATTGATGAGGGCTGTGAAATTGGCAGAGATGCCTATTAAAATTGAAGAACACAAGTTTTTAAATTTGAGCAAAGGTGTTATTTACAGCCGCAACTTAATGATGGGAAAACAGGAGGAAATCACAAAAGAGTTGGAGAGCCAAAAGGTGATCAAAGTGGAGCGTATAAAACGTAAAATTGAGAATGAGCTGAAAGACACCCCACTTAAAATATTCTTACCTTCAATATGATCGAATTATCAGAGTTAATTAAAGCTGGATTCTTGAGATTGTAAGTGTGTATGCATTTCCCCAATCCAATGAGGTGCCACACGTGTCAACAATACGGACATTTCAAAGCAAGATGTGAGAAAGTACCGGTATGCCCTAAATGTGGAAATTGTATATCCAACGGTCATGAGACAATATGTTGCGAACCAATTAAGTGTTTAAATTGTAAAAGCGAGCATACCACGTTTGATAAGAAGTGTCCTACCTTCCAAATGGAAAAGGTAATAATCAAAATAAAAACCATGGAGTGAATTACGTACTTGAGAGCCAAAGAAGTATATTTTCGAGAAAATGCCAATACTACTGGAGCAACGATTAATGGACAACCAAAAAAATTATACAGTGATGTACAACAAAAAACGCCGAAAACCGTACAAACATTAACCAAGGCAACAATAATCAAATTATAACAATAATACAATTAATTCTAACAACAAAAATAATTAATAACAACAGTATTAATAGAAATATTAACAGCAATAATAAAGAAAACATTAATAACAACAACAATAATAATGAAAGAGTTAAAAATATACAAAATAAAAACAACACAATCAATAAAAATTCGAACCAGCAACCAATTGAAACATAGAAACAGCAGAAAGTAATAACAGAGAGGGTACACTACTACAAAACAAAGCCGATACTCATTTCTAAACCCAAATGAGCTAAGAATAGCACTACAGGATGACAGGATGAGTGAATGAGGGGGACTCAAAATTCTTCAATGACACAGAAAATGTTAAGATCCAATGAATGTCTGAAAATTGGCCAGATAAATATCCAAAGTATGTACCATATGCCAAGAGTGATATGCTGCGGAGTTATCTGCCCAATAATGATTTGAATGTAATACTTGTGAGTGAGACGTGGGAGCGTGAGGAAAAGGCATTTCCCGTGATTGGACAATTTTCTGTGCAGACCTAGGGTCGATGGCTTCGGTGGTGTAGCGATATTGGCACGAGCCAATATCAGGTTGATCAATGTGGGGGTCCCGGATTTTGAGTACATCGAGGTCATAGCTCGCAAAACTATTAATTTGGATAGACATTTGTTAATTGTATAAGTGTATATGCATGTATTCAATTCAAACTGTGAGTGATAGAGATAAAGGCCTGAGGGATTTTAAAAAATTATATGATTGGGTGCGTGGAAAAAGTGATTTGATTCTGGATGGTGATATGAATGCACATTCGCGTGTTGGGGGTATGCAAGAAATTATCCTTGGGAAAACTTGTAGGCTGACCTCGTTCTGGATTCCGATCTCGTGATTCTGAACGGTGTAAGGCCAACAAGGATGGTATCGAATCACCGGACTGGCGGCCCAATTCACTTGGAATGTAACAAATGAGAATTTGGGTAGTGATCATTTTATGATCAATTTTTGTTTAGGTGCTCTAAATGTAGATATTGAGAAAAAGGTCTTGCTGAATAGTAAGAAATGGATTGAACGTGTGAATGAGATTCTCATAACAAATGAAATAAATGATGTAAACCAACTTGAATGTGAAATAGAGAGAGTGAATGAAATCTGCAGTTCTGAAATAAGAGCGAATGAAATTAAAGTAAACGGTTGGTGGAATATTGAGATTCAGTATTGGAATGAAAGGAAGCTTTGCGTGAATTTAACAGGTGTATTTGTCAAAATTGAACACGAAATTATGAATAGGTAATAGTAACGATTGGGTGTTACCTGAAACTGTTAGTGAAAATTTGAATGAAATGTGTGTACAATTTGAATGGAATGAGCTCCTGAGGGTTTTAGAAACGGCAAAATCTACGACCCCAGGAATAAATAGAGTGAGTTATAAAATGATTGGGCTGTTGAGCGATGAAGCAAAAGAAATCTTGCTTTGAATTCTCAATAGGGTATGGATTAGTGTTCAGATACCGGAAAGATGGAAGGATTGCAGAGTGCTTCCAATTCCCAAAAGGGATCGCGACACAAATCTGGCAATAAACTAAAGAGGAATATGTATGTATGTTGAATGTTTTTATTAAAACGGTGAATGAGATGATGAAAGGCAGGTTTGAAAAGTTTATAAATGAAAATAGTTTATTACCAGAGACGACTTTTGGTTACCGATGTAACAACTCTGCAAACGAATGTGTGGAACAATTTGTGTGGGAAGTACGAAAGGAAAAGAAATTTGTTGTGGCGGTATTTCTGGTTATTGAAAGAGGGTATGATTAAGTGGTTCCAGCGAAACTATATCAGGTTCTTTTGAACCTAGAATTTCCTGGGAAAATTTGTAAATGGGTGTATGAGTTCATGAGTGAATGAAATTTCTTTTGTGTGGATGATGTTACAGATTGGAGGGAGCGAAATAAATTGTATGTGTAAATTTATTTACTAACAAACTTAGGCGAAAACCAAATATATAAGATTACCGCAAGAAGGTTTATATTCGGAAACTATACTCTAAGCAACATTACGTTTCTTATTGTAGTTTGAATGATTGTAGTTCAACAATAGTATCAAGCGTGTTAAGTTTCTTACAAACTTTTCGATCACTCCACATTCACCCGATTTCCTGTAAAGACAATAGAGTTTTAAAATATTTTCGAACCATTTTCAGTGGATCTAGCGTAGTATTCCATCGAACTCTCTTACTGGACTTCGAGCGGTTTCTGAACTGACAAATTTCTTCTGCACAGTCTACTGATGAATAATGGAGCTAAGTAGTGTATGAAATAGAACTAGTTGGGATGGGTAACACACTACTAAAGGGTTGGATAGACCTTGTCAGGAGAAAAAGATATTGTTGAAAACATCATGAAGATGAGATGGTCAAAATTAAATTGCAGTCGCAAGGGCAGTTCATATAGCCCGTTTGTTGTTTAAGTGGACCATAAATCGATTCACTTTGTAAGGCTCCACACCAGACCTATAAATAACTCGAGAATGCAACGTCAAAAATTTTTAAAATTGTGGAGCACGACTCTAAAAGTTTAAGAAAATTTTAAAGAGTTTGGTAAAATTTCTTTCCAGTGGATTGTAGCGCATTTAAACCAAAAATTATGCGTTATGAAAATCAATAAAATGAATAACTAAATCCAAAAACCACTTAGTGATCACCTCCGATTTGATAATTTGCATTTATTTACCTTTCGTATATTCCAAATATTTTAGAATTGTTTTTGTTCATTTTCCTATATTTAATTAATGAGGATACCTCTATTATCTCTATATACTATCAGCCTATATAAAGATATCGGGATGAGATTAAACCAACATTTTGTTGTTGCGCTCGTCGTATTATAACTAAATTTTTAATTGTTTATATTTTATTAATATACAATAGATTATCGACAAAATGAAATTCGTTGTGTTAGTTAATTAAATTATTTAAATATTTAAATAAAATTAAATCTGTTTGACCGCATACACACACACACACACACACACACAACAGGAGGATTTAAAATATTTATTTTGTTTGTGGTACTAAAAATTAGTTTATTATACATACATAATTTTGGCCATATATGTGCATAGAACAAAGCGCACGTTAAACTAAACGCGTTGTGCATTTTTGTCTTTTGTTAGATATACCATTATCACCACGAGTGTATCACATACCACACAAAAATATGTTTGTATAATCGAAAAAAATAATTCTATTAAGCTTTTTAATTCTAAAACTGTAAATATATACAGATTAAAGAAAAAGCTCTGTGTACACATAGGATTTTAGAAAGCTTCTATTTGTTTTCCAATTCAGATTTTTTTTTTTAGGTCATGACCGCACACACATACATACTTTTGTATACATTATATGTAAGTAAAATAAAGTATAGTAATCATGAAACTTTTGGACCTTGAGATTTTTAGAGATTTATCTGTTTTGAGGTCCCCAGAGTCCGAAAAAGTGGGTTTCGAAATGGTGTCTGTCTGTCAGTCTGTGTCTTCTCTACAGCCCAGATGGTTTAACCAATCGAACTGAAACTTCAGATTTTAGCTTTTATGATAAATTGGGAGGTCCCAGTTTACTCCAAATCGGCTAATCGGAAGTGGCCACTCCCTTGGTCCAGAAAATTTATTTTGCAAATATCTTAAAAAATATAAGGTTTACAAAAAACTACTTTGTTCAAAATGTTTCCAAAAAATAAAAAAAAATAAAAATTCTCAAAATTCTCTGTTCGTAAAAGAAAGTCGTGTGTTGGCCACACCTCAATTTTTTATTTTATGGTGATAACGATTCGGCTCGACGCACAGTGGGGCCGATTGACAAAAAGCTGGCCAAAATTAGAGAAAAAACCTTTTATTTAGGTTTTTTTTTACATTTAGCTGGCCTTAGTAATACCCTAAGGGTCTTAAAATAATCATAAGATGGTCGAACCTTACCTTCTCTAGAATTTTAGTTGCAATGTATCCTTCGCTTCGGGGTAAAATTAATATGAAATATTGAATATGCCCATAATCGAAAAATATAAACCAGTTTTCGCGGAACTCTTTACAGTTGTAGAGAATGTATTCGAGCGCATGGTGAAACCTTACCTAAATAATCGAAGCGAATTGCTGAGAAAAAATTTGTCGAACTACGGAGAAATTTAAAGAGAGCCAATATGATTCAATAAGCAGTATCGATTAACATTCGACATTCTCTAAAATTCTAAGAATTGATTCCGCACAAGTAAAATTGGATAGAAGTAGTATAACAATGTTGTATTTCACCTTCTAAGTTTACAATCGGAGTAAATAAGACCAAATTTTTTTTAAACAAACACGTTATCGATTAATATTCAAAGGACGCCTAATTTTAGAAAAAAGAAATATCAACTGGCCATACCAGATGCGTCCATTTTGCATACATATTTCAACTTAATGTGCCGGTTTCTATTCTACTACATGTATAACAAAGGTATCCTAAATAATAAAATGTGGGTGTTTCCTAGTTTTTTTTATTTTTTGTATTGAATGACTCATCCCTAATAGGCTATAATCTTTGATATTACATACTACAATTTTAACTTGTTGTGTACCTTGGAACACACAAATCTAATATTATAGATGTAAAAGAGTAACTCCTCCTCTTTTGGCAGTATTTGTGTGCTACTTCCGATTTTGTGCTAGTTCCGAGAGCAAGACTCTTTAATATCTTAGTGTATTACGAAGCATTTTTACTTAAATGATTTAACATGATCAGTTGCCTTTCGTGATCAAAGGCTAAATTAACAAATTTTAAACATAATTATTGTTCAATATATGCCATTAGGTGGCTTATATTCATTCGTTGTCAGAAAATTAGAGACAAGTGAAGAAAGAAGTTAAGATGAATTTAATATTGTAAGTGTAACCTATTTCCAGTATTTAATTTAATTTTATAAAGTAAAATCTGGTCACAAAATTACGAATAATAAACGAATAAAATAAATTATATTCGATTTTTCAGTTAAGAATCCTTAAGGTCTTACTATTTAGTGGCTTGTCCTTTATTTTGAATTACTGCCTAACAACAAGTACTCCTGCCTGGCAACAAGTCCTAACATCATTCCATACATAGTGTTTCCCTATTTTTGCCTACATTTCCCTGCGGGCCACATGTATTACACTACTATAAGAGGGAGTAAAAGGACAAATCACAATACTCCCTCTACCAAATTTCACTATTTGGAATACTGTGGGAAAAATGCTTTGTTTTTGGCCTACGCACATACTACATATTTACCAAATAAGTTAATTTTTGTTTCGTCGCTGAACAATAGGTTTCTCCATTTTTTAGCCATTGTCACCTTTCAAATCAGCATGATCTTTTACAAATCGAATTCTTTCCCATACATTGATTCTGCTTAACAGTGGTACTCTCCAGGCTGTTCTTCAAGCTTACCTAGAAAATTGCTCTCTACCAGCCTGCTACGAAATGTCCGCATACTAATTTCAAGATATGAGTGACTCTTTCTTAACATCATCAAATATTTTAAAAGGGTGGTATTAAAAGAGACTTTATAGCACATGCGATCAAATTCAGCAAAAGTTCAGCAACGTCCTATCATCTGATTAACAATCGGCGTATTACCCCATCATTATTTAACAAAATTTATAAAAAAGTTTATTTATATTTATTTTATCAAATTTCTATGAACTACAATGTTTTCTTTCTAATAAATACTAATTGTTCATTTTAAACACAAGAAATCAAAAACCATTTAAAGAATAATAGAAATGTTCACTCTTATTTGACATTTTCAAATATTTCAGAGGATTTCTCTCTCACGTTTTATTTGACGGCTCTCGATAGCAGCTATCGGAAGCAAAGCAAAAAACACAGCTAGTATTGAATATCGAGTTATTGTTTTATTTAATTGCTATCCCTAATTTTCTGCCCAGGACTGTATATTTAGATGGCCTAATATTTTGACTTTATAATGTTGCTAAATTAGACTTAAAAAAATTGAATGTTTTTCAAATTAATTTACAATCATGAGATAAATTGGGGCTCACACTACATTTGCGCTTAAAGTTGAGCGCCCTTAAAAATGTTGAGCCCTGCGCGACCGCACTGTTCGTATACACCTCGAGGCGGCCCTGCATAGTATTGATACCATAGAGTTGAGTTGAATTTAGTAATGATTTGCTCAAATTAAATAAGTCTATTTTATACCAATTTATTTGTCAAATGAGGAGAAGGCTTTGAGTTTTACGTCAGTTGGGCGTTTTTTATTTTTGTTCAATTATTTTTTCTTGTGTACTACAGAGTTTGTTTATTGTGATTTGATTATTTTGAGATTGTTACTTTTCTTCTTGAGTTTAGATCGCCTTTCATTTACATATAATTCTTTTTTTTTGTCGTGTTTCACTTATGAAATAATTTAAGTTAGATTTAATTAGAGTAGTTTATATTGTTATTCGCGAGTAGTTTGAAATTTATTTTCTATTACGAAAACAAAACGGTTTTTTTAACGCAGCTATCAAAAATTAACAAAGGTGGGTAAGATTAGTGCTTTTAACTATGAATTTTGGTTTCTTTTGGTTGGCAGTTCTGTGACACCTTTTGCTCAAAGTATGAAATTGTTCAACTCGAGTGACATTTTAAATGATTTGTTTGGCGTGTAAATCTTCCATCGTCTTATCTTCCTATCTTCCTAAGTCATAAACACAGCTCTTTGATCATATTCTGGAACTTCATCTTAAAATCATTTAAAATCTCATTTTTATCGTGCATGTTAAATTTCATTAAAATCGGTTCAAAAATGGCCGAGTTCCATCCTATTGATCTTATTCCAGAACTTCATTTAAACATCATTTTAGGCTCTCAATTCCATCCGACGTTTCACTCCATCCAAAAACTATGTTGTACATCACAACCGAATCGTTTTCCAAAAAACCCCAACAAAAAAAAAATGGTGTACTATGAAGGATGTAGAAGCCTTCTCCAATCAATCACTTTTCGGCGACATATTTTTCAGACAAAGTCATTTTCCGTTGCACAATTTCGGCGGATCCAAATTACGAAGAAGCATGATAGAATTGGTGAAACAACTTTCAAAAATAGTTCGTGGATATTGGATAATTGACAGCTTGATCCTCATCTATACATGCAAAAAAAATTCCTTTAAAGTAAAAAAATAAAGCGCACTGATTGGTTGATTTGAATTACTTTATACGACTAAAAAAAAAGTCGTATGTCGAGAATACATGTAAAATTTTGCCGTACGAATTTTTTTATGTTATGACATTTAATAAATTCAACATTTTACTTGTCATAAATTTATAATTCTCACTGTTTCAGGTTTCCTTCCCGATTTTTAAGATGAACACAATTATAAAAAATAAAAAGAAACAAATTTGTCATATGGTAAATCTAACTAACATTAAAAAAATAACCGCAACTTTTTCAAGGTTTTGTAAATTTACCACACGACAGTTAAAGGTTTTCAAGAGGGCCGTTTATTGACCAATTAGTGCGCTGTATTTTTTTACCTTAAAGGAATTTTTTTGCATGTATCAGCTTTTGACAAAGATTTCTATTTTATGGATTTACCGGGTATTTGCGATTGAATTACTTCGGTTTAAAAAAACCAAAGTATTGAAATCCTGCCAAAAATGACAAAAACTTGGTTGGTCCAAAACCATTTTTGTCGACGTTTTGAAAGGGCCTGAGTCTGAAAAAGCAAAAAAAAAAAAAAAATATCCGTCCGTCTGACTTAACGTCTGGATGTCTGGATGTCTGTACCGATGCTACCTCGAGAACGACTTGTCCGATTTGAATTTTTTTTTCGCCAATCTGTTTCTGTGGTCAACGCGGAGTATTGAAAACTTTTGGAAACTGTACGTCAAGAGGGTGAGGTACTTATATGTTATATAAAAATATGTATTTACGATTTTTTTTATACATCCTGGTTTGATTATTGAATTGGGCATTGAAGTTGGGGTTGATTTGAAGTTGAAGTTGAATTGGGGTTGGATAGGATATATTTAGTTGTTGACCAATTTTTTATGTATGCTGGTTTGAGGATGAGTTTGGCGTAGAGTTTGCGGTTGAGTTGAGAGTTAAGTTGGGTTCCCTTTGCGAGTTGAATTAGGGTTGAGTTGGGCTTAGTTGGAGTTGGATTAGGGTTTAGTCAGCAGTTGAGCAATCTATATACAGGAAAAACTCACTAGAATGGAAACCGACGGGACCAAAAAAGTTGTCCGTTGTAGTGTAGTTGTCCGTTAAACTGAGGATTTGTGATTTTTTTTTTGTTTATAAAAATTTATTGGGATTCAATGGGTGGGTCCGAAATGCGAATTTAAATGCACATTTTTTATAATGCGCATTTTCCATAAAATTAAAATTCTCTATAATCATTAAATTAATTGAATTTCGACAACTCTGAATTGATAAATCGATAATTATGATTAATTTAAATATAAATTGATATCAAACAACATGTTAAAAATGCACATAAAAACTACATCGCATGTAGTTTTTTGAAACGTGTCTTCGCTAAATGTACATTTTCCATTTCGGACGCACCCTATACCTTATCCGATTTCGATGAAATCGAGCATTTCCAATGGAAATGGGATTCTCAAATAATTTTTAGACTAAGTTCTGGAATATGGCCAAGTAGGATGGAACTTGGCTGTTCTTTAATTCATGATGAAATTTGACATGTGTGTTTGAAATGGAATTCTAAAATAATTTGAAGCTGAAGTTTTGGAAAATGGCCAATTAGGACGGAACTTCCCCATTTCTAAACCGATTATGATAAAATTTGATATGTGCGTTGTAAATGCGATTGTAAAATGATTTTTAGATGAAGTTCTGGAATATGGCCAATTAAGACGGAACTTGACTGAGTGAAATTTGGCATCTGCCATGGAAATAGGATTCTAAAGTAATTTTGGATAAAGTTCTGGAATATGGCCAGGTAAAATGGAACTTGGCTATTTCTTAACCGATTATGATGAAATCTGACATGTGCGATGGAAATGGGGTTCTAAAATGAGTTTTAGATAAAGTTGTCAAATTTACATGTCAAATTTCATATATTTATTTTTTTTTTGGCCTTATTCCAGAATTTTATAAATCCAAAAATTATTTTAGAATTCCATTTCAATCATGGATGTCAAATTTCACTAAAACCGGCTAAGAAATAGCTAAGTTCCATCCTAATTGGCCATACATATAATTTGCTAAAGGCTCAATTTGAAATGTTAAAGGTTCAATTTGAAATGTAAAAGGAGCAAATTGAAGTGTAAATGTCTCAATTTAAAGTGTACTCGAAAAACCTATGTTATCGCAGAAATATCTGTCCGTGTCCGCTCTAATAATGTGTCAGCTTAACTAAGGGAGGTTTTCATTGAAAAACTTCAGTTGCATGGAACTTAAAAGTTTGTCCATTGAAGTGAGGATTTGTACAGTATGTATAGTATATGTGTGTGATATTTAAACAAATGCTCACGCATTGAACGATTTGAACCAAACTTTACACAAATATTGTTTAAGACTTAAGAAAGGTCACAGTTAATTCTTCTTCAGAGATGATAATTAACTCCAAAGTTACTATAGATGAATTTCTAAAACTTCAAAAATTCAGTTGATTTTTGATGACGGTTTGATGGTACCATGTTATGATGGTATAATGGTATGATGGTTTGTATATAAGAATTTGTGATGGTGATGATAATGGCGATGGCGGTATGATGATGATTCTGGTATGATGGTATGATGGTATGGTGGTATGATGGTATGAGTTGAGCAGAGGGTTGAGATTTGTCTCGAGCCAAGTTGAGATGAAGTTGAGTCAGGGTTTAGTTAGTCTGAATTGGGGTTAAGTGAGTTGCTCGGTTGGGGAATTATTTAAGAGTTGATTTGGAGTTAGGTTAAGGGTTGATTTGGTAATTTATTTGTGGGTTTGGTTGGCGGTTAATTTAGTGATTGCGTTTAGAATTGTGTTGCGATTGAGCTGGAGGTTGATTTGTATATTGAGTAGGAGGTTGAACTGAAGATTGACTTAAGAGATTAATTTCGGGATTGATTTGGGAATTGAATGAATCAAGACCGAAGTTCTGACCACCTCTTGAGGTTCCAGCCCTTTATATTTTCATAATTTACTTTATTGATGTCGTCATTATTCGGAGTCTTGGAATCTTAATTCGAGTCTCGTATTCGAGTCTTGGAATCTTAATTGATTTGAATCAGATTCGTTCGTTTCTTATTTAAATCAAATATGAATCTTATACTTTGAAGGGTCGAATACGCTCGAACCGAATTCACAAATGTCCCCCTAAGTGTTTCAGGCGCTCTTTTGGGTTTCATCTTCTTCAATTTTGCCGTAACTTGTCCAACAGATCTTTTTGCCGGTGGCATTATTTAGGCAAAAATGAAACCTCGTTTACCAATAAAAAGTAAATATACAGATTGACACAAAATGCAAGCACGGTGAAGGTTTTGCAAAATGAAATCATTTGAATTCTATAACGTTAGTTATCAAGTTTACCACTCTCTCATAAATATTCTGCACAGTGAGGTACAGGCGCCATTTTCCAGGTATAACCAGATGGAGGTGTCTTTGGAAAGTTCTTCTGTTCTCCACAATAGTGAATACTATTGTCCTGAATTTGGTGATGAAGGTTCGAAAAATGTGAACTTGAATTTTCGTTATCAAAATCGCCGTTATGGCGCTGCTGATAGATATAACTGTTTAGTCACTTGCGGTGATATTGTTGTAAAATGCCTTGATTGAGAGACGCGAAGAATCTGAATATTTTTCACCATTCAAATAAACTTTTTCTGTTGAATTTTACAGTGTAGAATTTCATTGTAAAGGTCTCGATGAACGCAACAATAATAATTCTGCCACGTTAGTTAGGGCTCTACCGGAAGATATACAAGCTTGGTTCTTGCAGATATCTTAGCAACTTGGAAGGAGGTTTTTTTGGAAAGGCACTAATATACGCACGTAATATTCGCCGTGGTGAGGTGAAAAGCCTTTCTCTCAATCTAATAAAACCATGTCGTATATCGTTGTAAAGGTCTTGAAAAATTTAACAATTTTAATTCAGCCACTTTCGTTACAAACATTACCACTATGGCGCTGCTAATTTTTGGCAATTTTAATGTTTGCTTTCTGATTTGGGAACCCCTGATTAACCAAGATACCAATCCTCATGATGGGAAAAAATATTACAACGAGTTGAATAACAATTATTTCACTTTCACATATGAGTTTGATTCGCAATTAAGCAGGAAGTCTCTAAACACTAAATCCCTTAGATGTATGAAATCGGAAACCCAACATGCTCATAATATTTTATTATTATTAAAAATACAAAGATATAAGCAATATTTTATGTATCACAGAGGCTTGAAGGAGACAGCTACTCTTGTAACGGTTTTAAAAATGTCTAGCATCAATGTGAAAAGTATTTTTTTTAAAACCTGTTTACGATGCTGCTTATATTTACCATCATGTGTTTATTAATTTTCAGATGTGCCATTCAAAATGCCTTGACCGCCGAGCAATTAGAATAAAATAATTTGGGGTAAGATTTTACGAGACCACTGATGAAATATCATAGAAACAATAAAAATGTTGATAGTTGAGAGTTGAAAATTAATTGGTCAGCATTATTACGAGAATTAATTCATCAATGTTTTGAAGCCTTACTAATTTAGCATTGAAACCTTTAATATGAAAACTAACCACTTTCAATATTTTTTCGATCCGTTTTACAATTCTGTAACGCCTTAACATAAATATTTAATCCGTTTACAAAAACAACACTTACGCATGCAGATTAGGCATAAATTGGATCTATTACTGAAAACAGTAATTTTATAATTTATTGCTATTTGCAGTGCATTTTAACGACGTATATTAAACTGCGAATTATATCGAAAAAAGGATTAAATAATAATTGCATTCTAAAATATCCTATTTTGCATTTATGCAAATTATATACGATATTCAATCAATTCGTATAAATATAATATTATCGAATCCATTTTCAAATCATTATCACCCACCGTATACCATCTATTGAATATTGTGAGCGCATTTCCGTTGCCTATTCCTACATAATCGTCCATATATACATACATCAATGTATATCCTAGAAAATCGATTATTCATCTACTCGACTCGATGTACATTTTATTCTATAATACTCGTTTTATGTACATAAACATTAAAAAAATACTCATTCATTATCATGTCGATTAAAAGGTCAAATTAAACTACATACATATTTACATTTGAAACTCTATAAACCATTAAATAGAAGTAAAGTTGTTGTTGTCTAATTTTGATTTATTTAAATTTTCCAATATTGTCATATTTTATTTTATTTATTTAATATCATTTTCTATAATCTATAATTAAATTTAATTATTTGTAAAACTTATAATTTTACTTGACTTTTTTCTGTCCCCTCCCTCGTTCCCTACATTGTATGTAAATTGTATATATCCCATTAAACCCAACAAGCATTTTTGTTTTACTTCTACAAAAAATCGTAAATTAAAATCTATAAATCTTTACATTATCTCAACGTGTCAATCATAACAATTTTATAAAACACACGCACATTGAAAAAAAAAAAAAAAAAAAAATCCAACCAAAAACATCCACCAACCATTATAAGAGAAATGGGTGAATTTAAATAAATCAATAATTTAATTAATCAATGCACACAGCAGAGCCTATTTTTGTTTCAACAACAAACATCGCACAGCGAACAACCAAAAAATAAAGCAACAAAAAAAAACGTTTTTCAATTTCTTATAATACGAAGAATTAAACGCAAAATGTGTACCATATATTATAGTAGACAAAACAACAAAACCTAAAAGTTAAAATTCGAAATAAACACCAAGCACGTAAATTACGAAACATTTTCATCACCAATGCATAACAAAGTGCGCCCACCAACAAAAAAAAAAAAGGAAAAACGCAAAAAATATTGTCCCATGCATGTCCATCAAAAATTTCGAATAAACTAAAATTTATTCTCGTGCTTTTCGAGCTTTTCATACAATTCCTAAACAGAATATAATTTCCCCGACTCGTTTTTCCTTGGCTCTATTCAAATTTTCCAAGAAAATTTCCTTTTTGCGATTTAAACGGAGAAAATACGATTTTGTTGTTGTTGTTGTTTTTGGTTAAAAAGTCAGAAATTATTTCGAAATGCATATACAAATATACGGAAAACCGAAGAAATTTGTTACCTGAATTTTGTTTTAATCGGAGCTTTTTAAATTTTGTCGTAAAACTTTCTGTTTTACGGATTAATATTTGTAATTGTGTGGGGGATAATGCTCGTTTTTTAATTCGGAATTGGCGCATGATTTGTAGAAATTTGACTAAAAATGCGTTTGAGTGTTTTGTTTTTAAGGAGGTGAGTGTTTCTTGAAATATTAACAAATCAATTTAGAGGGGAACTATTGGAAGTATGTATGTCGAGTCGACTGGGGTAATTGGAAGTTTAATGTTATTTAATCAGAGTGGTAAGTTATATTAGTGTGCTATTTATTTGGTTTTGATTCATGTCTCGGATGATATGGTTGTACTGCTTTTAATTTAGTCTGATAAGTGTTTTTAGTATCTTGGGCTGGTGTTAAACTATATGTGAAACATTTTCAACTTACTCAAAAAAATCGATACATCAATGTATGGTAGTCAACTTCTGGTGATGTGGCATGTCGTCTGGCAAGGGCAAGATTCAGAAACATTGATCATAAACTTAATAGGCTACTTCAACACAGAGTAAAAAAAAACAAACTTTTATTCAGACTGATGGCACTCGATCTTAATAGCCAGAGTGTTTAAACAAAATCTATATACATTAGCAGAGATCATGACAAGATCCTCACGCTCATAGCCCCATCTGGTTGAAAGAACAAATTAATCGAACGCAGTAGTTACAAAAAATGTGATTCATGAACCAAGTGGATCTTAATTAAAGTGCACTAAAGATATAAAAAAACTCCAAAAGATGAACGATACACAGTAAACTAGAACAAAATAACAAAAGGATGGTAGTGGTTATATATTCAGCACTTCATTCAAGTAGTTTCAGGCGCAGCAAGTTTGATAATAAAGTGTGAAAATGGGTTAGGTTCACTAAAAGTTTCGAATGTTAGTGATAATCCAATTACATTTTCAAATTTAGCAATAAATATTGACTAAATGATGAATTTAACATTCATCGATTAAATAGTTGACAAATCCTGAGCACAATCGTTCAAAGAAGCTTGAAGATGAATTACTGTTCCATTCACTTAATTTTGAGTAAAAAGATACAACTATATTTCTGCAGCTTGTTACATCCTTTGTAGTATGTTATGTTCATTGAAATAGAGCACTTTTTTTCAAACGGGTGGGTGTTTGTAGCCCAGAGCACTGCGACCGTTTAGGCCTATTGTGCATCCCTAGAGATTCCTACGTGAAATGTAGGTCTATGTCCTTGATAAATGCCGCTACCTGATGCATATCCAATGGGTCGGCGTTAGGCCACTGGATTATGTACGCATTGTGGAACTTGAATCTTTTTAGGATAATAGCATCGCATGTGAAGAGTAGGTGTTTCGATGTCTCCTTACCGCAGTCACAGAATCTGCACTGGTCCGTAAGGGACCTTCCCATTTTATGTACCTGGCCGTAAAAAGGGTCGTGCCCTGTTAAAAGCCAGGTAAGGGACCTTGCCTCTTCCAGACGTATAATATTATAACTGAATAATTTCTTGGCCTGTCTCATCCCAATGGAGGACTCCCAGAGTAATCCCATTTTTGCACATCGGTCTGCTGCCTCATTTCCTTTAATAGTGGAGTGGCCAGGAGACCACAAAAGGGTGACTTTGTTTGCTTAACCAGTTGTAATAAATTACAGTAGCAGCTCCAGATCAATTTCGATTTGAACACTGAAGCTCCTAAGGCTTGCAGAGCTGCCTGGCTCTCTGAGATTATATATATCTCGGTCTTCTTATATTTCTTTTTGAGACATTGAAGTATACATACCTCAATAGCAAGGGTCTCCGCCTGAAAACTGTGGGGGTGCTACTCAGTAGTATGCATAGTTCTAGGTCGGGCCCGACTTTCCCTGCACCGGTACCCCCGTCTGTTTTTGACCCATCCGTATACCAAACAGAAGCATGGCGGGAGGGAGTAGATAATATTTTCTTCCAGTGCCCTATCCGGTAAACTAATGGTAGAATTCCTCCGACAGTCTATTGTCCTTACCATCAAATCTGATAGTTCTATCAATTCCTCCTTAAAGTTTAATTTATGTGGGATACTGTTGTATCCCGGCTTATGGTTTTAATTTTAGCTATAACTGTTAGGCTCAGACCTCTTGAACCGGCTACTTTAATGCGTAGGTGCAGTGGTGACAGCCCCAGTATTCTCTTAAGGGCAGCTGTTGGACAAGTCCTCATTACTCCAGTTGCACTCACACAGATTAACCTCTGGATCTTGTCCAGTATTCTCCGTGCACCAGTCTGCTCCGTCTTTGGCCATTCTTTGGCAGGTGAAGTACGCCTTATTCGCCTTGCTTGTTATATGATTTAAGTGGGGATTCCATGTCAATTTCTGATCAAGTACGACACCCAGATATTTAACCTCCATCGACAGTTGGAGAGTTACCCCCTCCCTCCCCCAGCGCTATAGGCGGGAGGACAGTTTTCCTCCGGTCAGTAAAGAGAGTGCAGTTGACCTTGTTAGGATTTACCGTAAGGCCCACCTCCGTGCACCAATCATTTACTACCTCTAGGGCTTGTTGCATTATTTCTCCTACTGTATTTGCGAATCTGCCCCTAACCATCAAGACTAGGTCGTCCGCATAGGTAATGTTCGAGAAGTCTAAATTTCTCAGTCTGGTAAGTAATTGATCCATGACGATCAGCCACAATAAGTGAGAGAGCGAACACCTCCCTGAGGGCAACCCCTGGTGACCGCTATGGTGAGGGTATTGTCTCCAAAAGATCCACCTTACGGTGGAGGGGTTTATACCCCTTGCTAGTGATTGATCCTGAATTACCTCGAAACTAAGTAGTATTATCAAAAGTTCCCTGGATATCAATGCAGGAGCATAATAATAATTCTTTATTCCGGAGCGTATCTTCGATTTCCGTTGTCAGCTCGTGTAGAGCCGTTTCTGTGTATTTGCCTACCCTGCTTGGTAGGCGTACTGCCTAGAGTCCATTGGGTATCTTTGGAGAGTGTTGGATCTGATAAAAAGTCCCAGAATTTTCTCTATGGTTTTCAGTAAAAATGATGTGAGGCTAATAGGTCTATAAGACCTAATCTCCTCTGGGGATCTTTTTCCCGCTTTTGGGATAAAAATCACCCGAACTTCCCTCCAGCATTTTAGAACATATTCCAAGATGTAGCTGGCTCTGAAGAGTATAGTAAGATAAGGCAGCAAAGTCTGCAGGCCTTGTTGTAAAAAGTCGGGGAATACGCAGTCCTCTCCCGGTGATTTGAAAGGGCCAAATGATTTGACTGCCCAGCTTATCCGTTCCGGTACAAAAAATTGCCTCGATAACTCGTGAGCCCCCTTTGGAACCAGATACGAATGTATGCTACTTGCGTTGGATTCTACCTGATCCCTCAGTACTACACATTCTGGGAAGTGATCTCTCACTAGACATTCCAGAGTCTCCTCCCTGGTTGTGGTTGTCTCTCCACTTGGTTTCCTAACAGATCCCAAGGGATTGCTGAGGGTCCCTGTCCGGAGCACTTACATATCGCGAACCCATGAATGTTTTAATTTCATCATGATTTAAAGCATTCTCTTGTATTACCACATTTGCACAATCATGACCTTTGTAAACATATTTAAAATGATATTGCGCACTCTTGACAGAGGCACAACTTTCAACGTTAACTGAAGTAGGGGTTGTTTGGTACAATCCAAGAATTATCTATAGTTTTATTAAGCACAACTACAGTTCGACCGTTGTTTCGCATTGATGTTGGTTTTCCGGTCGGTTCGATGGTTTCCTCTTGAAACGATTTCGGAAAGTCCTTTGAACATTTACCATGAACCATGTACATGGTGAATTCATTTTTGCTACCCCGCAAGGACCATATACCGTGTGTTAGGTTTTGATTTCAATATCTGGAATTTCCGCACAAATGAATTTAACAATGTCTTCATTATCCTTTGGTTTATCTTTTGTTTTAAGGATAAGTAAAATATGAGCGTGTAGTGCGTTCTGTGTACCAGTTTCCAAAATCCTACAATATATTCCAAAATCCCTTTTCCGAAATCCCGTTTCCAAAAGCCCTTATTCCAAAATCCCGTAATTTAAAATCCCGTATTAACCATGATACATCGGCTTAGGTTAGGTTAAAAATCGCGGCGATTTTTAACCTAACCCAAGCCGATGTATCATGGTTAGTACTGGATATGCGTTTCCTTAAAGTTGTTGCGCGTAAGCGGTATGCTGGACTATGGAAAATTATCCAAGATTTTTTGAAAGAATTGATTTTGGAAATGTCTCTCATTGAGAAAGTAAAATATGGGGAAAAGTTACCGAAGAATGAAAGGAGAATTCAAAGGAACAAAAAAAAAAAATCAAAAGAGTGATACAGAAAGAAATAGTCTTGGAAAATTAGACTACTTGAAGCGTATTGCGTAATGGTGCGATATACAGAATTTTTATTGTGCGATTTTCTAATTACAGGATTTTGGAATGCGGAATTTTATAATTAAGAGATTTTGTAATACGGGATTTTGGAATGCGGGATTTTGAAATGCCGGGTTTGGTATTACGGGATTTCATAAATTTACGGGATTTCGTACTTTTATAATACGGGATAATACGGGATTCTGGTCTGAACTCAGGAGATTGACCTTCTTTGAGATTTTTAACAATTTCTAGCCATTCAAGGTTGGATGTCATAGTTACAATAAAGTCAGGCTTTCCATTTCTTTCATCGTTTCGAAGGTCAATGCTCCAACTTTAATGTCCAAATGGAAACAGTAATGGATATACCATTGGTTCCAAATTAGGATTTAAAACACAGATTCTCTCTGTTTGGCGTGAATTTGGATCGTTGCTTTTACAGCGGATAATTAAGTCTCTTTCAAGCGGAGGTTCACCATCTGCATTTTGGAAAACAATAGTTACTTCATTTACTCTTGGAGGATTATAACGATGTTGCACTATTGCCATTGCTACTGTTGTTGGATCAGTACTATTCAATCCTGCATAAACATCTTACATACTTTAGCAAATGGGTTATTGTCAGCCATATATCGACTTAATCTTGGCATCAAATCAGGATTGCACTTATCATTTAGCATACTTAAATTTTTTTTGATCATCATTATCTGGATGAAGTGCGCCTTCTCTATGATATATTTGACCGTTGATTCTGAAGCAGTAAGGTCCATAATCGGAAGGAGGTGCAATATTGGCTCCCATTGAGCATAAAAAATGTTTCATAAAAATTGTTTGAATGGTGATATTGAAATGTCATTAATTGTTGTAACAAAGGAGATGTAGGAATTGGATCTAATTTACCATAACTTTTCCTTTTTGACAACGCTGAGTGAATTTTTTGTCAGACGGCTGTTCTGCTTTAAAGTGTTTTGCTTGGCAATGTTCGCAAATTATGTGTAAGCTTAATGGTCCGCAGTTATGTTAGTCTACTTCGTTTTTGCAACTATTAAGGTAAAGCATTACTTCTTTCTTGAAATATTTGCTTATCTGTCATATTTGTAACTGATATTTTCGTTTTTCGTTCATATTTTCTCGAGTAGTTCTGTGTCTCTGAGAACCATTTTCTCGAATTTGAGATCTCTGCTCTTCACTCATATTTGCACAATAATTTCGCATATATTCTGCTCGTCTGCATTGTCTTTCAGCATTATCTTTTCTTACTAACCTTCTTTTTGGTGACATCTTTTTCAAATAAATTTTTTTGAAATGGTAAAGTAAAAATGAAATAATTACTATTTTCGACCCATAATGCCGCAAGGCATTTAAAACTCACCTTTCTAATGTAAATACTGCGCTAACTTGTAAACGAAGCTTCTACGGCAAAAATGGTTTTGATTTTCGAAATCAGTGTAAAAAACTGAGTAAGTTTCATTAAAATCGGTGTAGAGGTATCAAAATTATTTGGTTTTGAAGGTATGTTTGGGAATGACAAATTGAACTAATATTTAATATAATTTGAGTACCCTTGATTCAAAATATAAACGTTTTTTTTACAGACAGACAGACGAACTTATCCAATTATTGAACTTTTATATTTGATTTAGTTAACAACTTAAAAGTAGACCTAATTGAAGCCAGTACATCCTAAAATGATTTTATCTATCCATTCAATCTTTCTAGAAATAGAATTTTTCTCCTATAGCTTCCTTCCGAAAACTCGTATAATACATTTGTATAATATAAACCGCATCCACCCGCACATCATATATTTCCCTAATATGTACAACATAATTTTTTTTTTCCTGTATGCATACTAAAAATCATGTTCTTGTTATGTTCTACGGTTGATTAAAAAAACAACAGCAAAAATACGAAAAAGGCAACATAAATTTGCTTTACATACAACAAAACATCACAAACAACAACACATAAATTTATTTCAAAACAAAAAATAAAAAACATTATTAATCAAACATTTATAATACATTTTTGGTTATTTAACATATTTTACATAAATGTTTATATGTTCTCCTATATGTTCAACATACATACATAGAATATTATGTAACATTTTAAATACAGGAAGTACTTACAAACGATTATACATAAAAAAACATACCAAAAACAACATATCAGAGGGAGAGAGCTTTTTTTATCCATTTTCTATATTTTATGAGTTCAATTAGAATTTTTTTTTTGTGCTTCGTTACTGTTATAAAACACAAAAGCTTTAAATTATAGATTAATGGAAAAATTTATGAATAAATATTTGGGCAAAAAAGAGTTTGTCTGGCGCTGTATGAATTGGTGATGGATTAAGGTATATACATATACCAGTGGATTAACCAACTTTGAACAAAAGTTTGAAACTTAACTTTTCGAGAGCTTTGAAATTTAACTTTTTTTTTCACCTAAGTAGTTTTCAACTTTAATTTTAACATAATTTATTTACTAAATAACCATTAACACTGAACATTTACCCTAACTTATATTTATGTGGTCAACGTTTATATAATAAGTAGAGACAATTAGTATTTGAAGTTTTCGTTGTTTATTTCTCTCTTCCGCGTTCTAACAGTTTTTTTCCAAATAAAAAAAAGCCAACTGGCCATCCAACAAAACGTTAATAAAATTTTCGTAATTTCTCCTATTCGTAAAATTATTATCTATCCGGCTAATTTTGCGGAATAACCTAATGTTCATTAAATTAAATCTGTTTAAAAATGATTGTGTTTACTATTTTTTTTTTAAAGTGAAAATTACTACGCTCTAAAACGAAAAAAGTATTGAAATCTTGTCAAAATTGACCAACAATTTGGTTGGTTCAAAACCACTTTTCTCGACGTTTTGAAAGTCCCTGAGTCTGAAAAAGCCAAAAGAAAAATATGTCCATCCGTTTGTCTGGATGTCTGGACTTCGGAATGTTTGTTTGATGACCCATATGATGTCTCAAAAACCGCTTATCCGATTTTGAATTTTTTTTCGTCAATCTCTTTCTAAGGTCAAGGTGGAAATTTGAAAAGCTTTTGGAACCTGTATCTGCCATACCAATTGACCCAAATCCACAGGGTTAAATAAATGATTTGAAAATTGAGTTGGGCATTGAATTTGGGGTTGAATTTTAGGTTAAGTTAGTGGTCAATTTGTGGGGTGAGTTGTAGTTGAGTTGAAGTTGGATTATGATAAAAAGTCATTAGGATGAGTTGACCAATTTTCTATATATAACCAGCATCTAGGGCGGATTGATTTGGGATTTGAGATTGCAGTTGAGTTGGGTTCCATTTGTGGGTTGAATTGAGGATGAGTTGGGGCTCGATTAGGGTTTAGTGACCAGTGGAACAATTTATAGATATAAAAGTGAGCGTTTACGTAAATGTGTAGGCTATTTAAACAAATCCGCAACCCTTGACCGATTTGAACCAAACTTTACACAAATATTGTTTAAGACTTAAGAAAGGTCACTGTTAACAACTCGTACATCCACCTCCTTCTTGAGGGATGATAATCAGGTTAAATGTTATTATGGAGGAGTTTCTAAAACTTCACTAATTGAATTAATTTTTGGATATTGATAGTGTATCATAATGCTTTTAACGGTAATATTGATGATGATGGTGATGGTGATGGCAATAATAATGGTGATGGTAATAGTGATGGTGATATTTGTGGTGATGGTGAAGATTGTATTATGGTATGATGGTATGACGGTATTACAGTATGGTGGTATGACGGAATGATGAACCGTCATACGATTTGTTTATATGATGGTATGACGGTATGATGGTTTGATGTTACGATGGTATGACGGTTTGATTCTATGATGGTATATTATGGCGGTATAATGGCATGATGGTTTGATGATATGGTAGTACAATAATAAGATCATATGATTCTATGATGGTATGATGGTGATGGTACGATTGTATGATGGTAAATAGCATTAGCAAAATCCCCCTTTAAAGAAACGCAAATCAAATGTCACTAACAGCAGGTATGCCAGATCGTGTATTATATAAAATAATCGAAAATAATCGGTTGAGGATTGAGTTGGGCGTCTAGTTTGCGGTTGAGTTGGGTTCCATTTATGGGTTGAGTTGCGTTGAGATTGATTTGATTTGAGATTGAGTTGAGTAGGAGTCAGCGCTTAAGCTGGGAATTTATTTGTGTTAAGGGTTGAGTTGGTAGTTAGTTTGAGTTGTTTTGAGTTGAGTTCATGTACGAATATAGCTTTTCGAGTCGTGTTGATTTGAGGACTGATTTGTACGTTGAGTTTGGAAAAATTTCAAATTAATATACTTGCGAATTGTGAACAGGTTACCCCTTACACAATTGACCAGAACAGCTCACGTGATGCGCATCCTACTGGAAGGTTACGGAGCTGGTAGATTAATCTACTCAACTTTGGCCCACCCTCCAATAGACGCCAAACCACCATCCGGTACCCATAAGATAGAAGAACTTTTTCATACAAATAACGCAAGATGTTGAACAGCAGATTAAAAGCAGGGTTAAAATTCAATTGGTGTACTTCAACAGGTGTTTTTATTTTAAATATAAACAGAAATATATAAAGGCGCATTTGAATAGAATTCCTCCAGTGAATTGAATAAAATCAAGAAAAAATAATTTGTTTGGTTTACAACAATGCTGACTTGTTAACCACATTTTTTGATTTTGCTCCCGGAATAAAACACACAAAATTTTGAAAGTTCCTATTCTCGGAATAAAGATGCGTTTTTTTTTACGTAGACACATACCTAGAAGACCCAATGAGGAAGATCGAGCACTGGTAATTTATTGGCTAGAGATCTGCCTACGGAGCCTTGTGGTCGGTGTTAATTCCTAATTGATTTGTAGGAACGTGCGTGCCCAAGAAGTAAATCCCCCCAGAAGAACTACCATACCAAAAGACCATCGGTAATTGAGTTCTGTGTTAATAAAAATGTTTCCCTCAAGTTCTTCATTATGTTTACCTTCTTGCTTAAAAACTCCCTAGATGAGATCTTGATTTACAGATGAACTCACGTGTTGTCATGGAAATTTATATGACATGCTCCCAAAGGCGGATTTTATGAATGATACCGATATCAATAATAATCATATAATTATAACAACATACTACCGAACTATCATACAACCATCCCAGAATACAGTATACCATTATACCACAACACCATTATACTGTCATACCATTATACCAACATATCATAATACACTCACACCATCGTACCATCAAACCATCATACCGCCTTAACGTCATACCATCATATCATTACACCACCATATCATCACGCGCCATTCCATAATAACATTCTACCAGCTTGACATCATTCCATACACAATTGTACCATAGAATTATACCTTTATACCATCAAACCACCAAAACCATCACCATCATCAAACCATCTCACCACCATATCTTCACATCATCATATCATTGAACCATCAAACCACAATACCATCACACCATCATTCCATCATACCACCCATCACTGTATCATGGTACCACCGTACCTTCATATCATCATACCATCTCCTACCTTTATACCATCATACAATTATACCATCAAAATCACAATCACCATTACAATCACCATCACCATCGTCATCTTCCTCATCATCATTATCATTACCATTCCCATTACCATCACCATTACCACCACCGTTATTTTGGACTAAATATCAAAAAATCAGCTGAATCGGTGAAGTTTCAAAAATACCACTTGTGAATGCCTTTTCACAGGGGGGCATGAGGAAGGGGTAATAATTTTTGACCACTAAGCCCCCTATGGTTTTTCTCGACTGCCATAAAGTATTCGTGCAAAATTTGAAAACAATCGCTCGAGTGGACCAAGACCTTTTGTGGAACATAGATAGACATAAAATTCTGGAGTTTTAAACCAATGATCTCGGACCTAATTGATAAAGCAATCAGAATGGCTTTGGATTTTTAGATTTAAGTTATCAATTTTGTTTCACGTTAGTATTGTTAAATAATGTTTAGAAATTTTGGGGTTCGCTGAGTACGAAAAATTGGGTTTCAAAGTAGTTGTCTTGATAGACATTAAATAAAATTTACAAATTAGTTGGAGTAACCAGTTTCTCGACGTCTAGCCCATCAAATAGTTTTACCCAAATCCTTTGTAACATGGATTTGGGTAAGATTATTTGATGGACTAAACGAAATAAATTCTATATCAAAGATGATTGTGTACGATTATCGTCAAATGTATTGTCATGCTGGTGTGAGCTTGTGCTTATCATTAATTTTAAGAATAGACCGATAGTGAAAAATCAGTTAATGGAGACACTGGCAAAACAACGAGTACAACTTTCCCACACATTTCTGGCAGTAGGAGTTGACTATTGTGGCTCGTTTGAAGTAACAGCAACAAAGGGTCGTAGAGTACATTCTCTGAAAACCTATGTATGCTTACTCGTATTTCTTTGTTTAGCAAGCAAAGCAATATATGTATATATAGAAGTATTGGGAAACAATCAACGGAAAACTTTATTGGGCAAGGCATTATATAGTAATATTGGAGCGAATTTTGTCAGAGCTTGCTAATCTTGCCATGATCGGCAGAGCGTTGGTCGATTTACCGGAGAATGATCATGTTCTCTTTAACTATACCACTGCTTCAAGGTGGCATCTATAGTGAGACAAATCTATTAACATTTTTGGCGTAAATGGCATACCGATTACATTCAACCTCTGCAAAAAAGAAGTAAATGACACGAAGCAAAGGAAAACGTTAAAGTATATGACGTTGTACTAAGCGCTGATAAGCGTTCGTCGTCGAATTGCTGGCCTATGGGGTGATTCATAAAGGTTTATCGTGGTCCTGACAATTTAGTGCGAGTCATGGATATTAAGATATCACGTAAAAACACAACAGTACAACGGCCAGTAAATAAGGTATGCAAATTATCCGTTGAAGGTGGGAATAATTGAATCAACCAATTCAGGATTGACGGAATGTCTTGATAAACAAATTACTTGGAGTTGGAATAAAATCTTGTATGAAAAAAAAAATGTTTTGCGAGGAAATAAATTGTCAAGCCTTTTCTAAGAAGATATTTAAGCATTTTCCCACTTATCAGATCAAGAATCCTATTCCATGTGCTAGCCAATCCTTTGTCATCATTGTTGGCAATGGCCGATATTGGCCCTTGAGTGTTGAGTTCGATTTCAAAAAAATAATATTGTAGAACTTGTATTAAACGAACGATTCGTATGGATTAGGTTTTTTTGACTAGGTAATTAAGAATCCTATTCCATGTGCTAGCCAAACCTATGTCATCATTGTTGGAAATGGCCGATATTGGCCCTTGAGTGTTGAGTGCGATTTTAAAAAAAAAATTTTGTAGAACTTTTATTAAATGAACGATTCTTATGGATTAGGTTTTTTTAACTAGGTAATTAAGAATCCTATTCGGTTGGCAATGGCCGATATTGGCCCTTGAGTGTTGAGTGCGATTTCAAAAAAATAATTTTGTAGAACTTTTATTAAACGAACGATTGTTACGGATTAGGTTTTTTTAACTAGGTAATTAAGAATCCTATTCCATGTGCTAGCCAAACCTTTGTCATCATTGTTGGCAATGGCCGATATTGACCCTTAAGTGTTGAGTGCGATTTCAAAGAGAATAATTTTGTAGAACTTTTATTAAACGAACGATTCTTATGGATTAGGTTTTTTTAACTAGGTAATTAAGAATCCTATTCGGTTGGCAATGACCGATATTGGCCCTTGAGTGTTGAGTGCGATTTCAAAAAAATAATTTTGTAGAACTTTTATTAAACGAACGATTGTTACGGATTAGGTTTTTTTAACTAGGTAATTAAGAATCCTATTCCATGTGCTAGCCAAACCTTTGTCATCATTGTTGGCAATGGCCGATATTGACCCTTGAGTGTTGAGTGCGATTTCAAAAATATAATTTTGTAGAACTTTTATTAAACGAACGATTGTTACGGATTAGGTTTTTTTAAATAGGTAATTAAGAATCCTATTCGGTTGGCAATGGCCGATATTGGCCCTTGAGTGTTGAGTGCGATTTCAAAAAAATAATTTTGTAGAACTTTTATTAAACGGACGATTGTTACGGATTAGGTTTTTTTAACTAGGTAATTAAGAATCCTATTCCATGTGCTAGCCAAACCTTTGTCATCATTGTTGGCAATGGCCGATATTGACCCTTAAGTGTTGAGTGCGATTTCAAAGAAAATAATTTTGTAGAACTTTTATTAAACGAACGATTCTTATGGATTAGGTTTTTTTAACTAGGTAATTAAGAATCCTATTCGGTTGGCAATGGCCGATATTGGCCCTTGAGTGTTGAGTGCGATTTCAAAAAAATAATTTTGTAGAACTTTTATTAAACGAACGATTGTTACGGATTAGGTTTTTTTAACTAGGTAATTAAGAATCCTATTCCATGTGCTAGCCAAACCTTTGTCATCATTGTTGGCAATGGCCGATATTGACCCTTAAGTGTTGAGTGCGATTTCAAAGAAAATAATTTTGTAGAACTTTTATTAAACGAACGATTCTTATGGATTAGGTTTTTTTAACTAGGTAATTAAGAATCCTATTCGGTTGGCAATGGCCGATATTGGCCCTTAAGTGTTGAGTGCGATTTCAAAAAAATAATTTTGTAGAACTTTTATTAAACGAACGATTGTTACGGATTAGGTTTTTTTAACTAGGTAATTAAGAATCCTATTCCATGTGCTAGCCAAACCTTTGTCATCATTGTTGGCAATGGCCGATATTGACCCTTGAGTGTTGAGTGCGATTTTAAAAATATAATTTTGTAGAAGTTTTATTAAACGAATGATTCGTATGGATTAGGTTTTTTTGACTAGGTAATTTAGAGGCTTATTCCATGCGCTAGCCAAACCGTTGTCATCATTGTTGGCAATGGCCGATATTGGCCCTTGAGTGTTAAGGGCGATTCCAAAAAAATAATTTTGTAGAACTTTTATTAAACGAACGATTCGTACGGATTAGGTTTTTTTGACTAGGTAATTTAGAATCCTATTCGGTTGGCAATGGCCGATATTGGCCCTTGAGTGTTGAGTGAGATTTCAAAAAAATAATTTTGTAGAACTTTTATTGAACGAACGATTCATACGGATTAGGTTTTTTTAACTAGGTGATTAAGAAGCCTATTCCATGTGCTAGCCAAAACTTTATCATCATTGTTGGCAATGGCCGATATTGGACCTTGAGTGTTGAGTGCGATTTCAAAAAAATAATTTTGTAGAACTTTTATTAAACGAACGATTGTTACGGATTAGGTTTTTTTGACTAGGTGATTAAGAATCCTATTCCATGTGCTAGCCAAAACTTTGTCATCATTGTTGGCAATGGCCGATATTGGACCTTGAGTGTTGAGTGCGATTTCAAAAAAAATAATTTTGTAGAACTTTTATTAAACGAACGATTCTTATGGATTAGGTTTTTTTAACTAGGTAATTTAGAATCCTATTTGGTTGGCAATGGCCGATATTGGCCCTTGAGTGTTGAGTGCGATTTCAAAAAAATAATTTTGTAGAACTTTTATTAAACGAACGATTCGTATGGATTATGTTTTTTTAACTAGGTAATTAAGAATCCAATTCCATGTGCTAGCCAAACCTTTGTCATCATTGGCCCTTAAGTGTTGAGTGCGATTTCAAAAAAATAATTTTGTAGAACTTTTATTAAAGGAACGATTCGTATGGATTAGGTTTTTTTAACTAGGTAATTAAGAATCCTATTCGGTTGGCAATGGCCGATATTGGCCCTTGAGTGTTGAGTGCGATTTCAAAAAAATAATTTTGTAGAACTTTTATTAAACGAACGATTGTTACGGATTAGGTTTTTTTAACTAGGTAATTAAGAATCCTATTCCATGTGCTAACCAAACCTTTGTCATCATTGTTGGCAATGGCTGATATTGACCCTTAAGTGTTGAGTGCGATTTCAAAGAAAATAATTTTGTAGAAGTTTTATTAAACGAACGATTCGTATAAATTATGTTTTTTTGACTTGGTAATTTAGAGGCTTATTCCATGCGCTAGCCAGACCTTTGTCATCATTGTTGGCAATGGCCGATATTGGCCCTTGAGTGTTAAGGGCGATTCCAAAAAAATAATTTTGTAGAACTTTTATTAAACGAACGATTCGTACGGATTAGGTTTTTTTGACTAGGTAATTTAGAATCCTATTCGGTTGGCAATGGCCGATATTGGCCCTTGAGTGTTGAGTGAGATTTCAAAAAAATAATTTTGTAGAACTTTTATTGAACGAACGATTCATACGGATTAGGTTTTTTTAACTAGGTGATTAAGAAGCCTATTCCATGTGCTAGCCAAAACTTTATCATCATTGTTGGCAATGGCCGATATTGGACCTTGAGTGTTGAGTGCGATTTCAGAAAAAATAATTTTGTAGAACTTTTATTAAACGAACGATTCTTATGGATTAGGTTTTTTTAACTAGGTAATTTAGAATCCTATTCGGTTGGCAATGGCCGATATTGGCCCTTGAGTGTTGAGTGAGATTTCAAAAAAATAATTTTGTAGAACTTTTATTGAACGAACGATTCATACGGATTAGGTTTTTTTGACTAGGTGATTAAGAAGCCTATTCCATGTGCTAGCCAAACCTTTGTAATCATTGTTGGCAATGGCCGATATTTGCCCTTAAATGTTGAGTGCGATTTCAAAAAAATAATTTTGTAGAACTTTTATTAAACGAACGATTGTTACGGATTAAGTTTTTTTAACTAGGTAATTAAGAATCCTATTCCATGTGCTATCCAAACCTTTGTCATCATTGTTGGCAATGGCCGATATTGACCCTTGAGTCTTGAGTGCGATTTCAAAAATATAATTTTGTAGAAGTTTTATTAAACGAACGATTCGTATGGATTAGGTTTTTTTGACTAGGTAATTTAGAGGCTTATTCCATGTGCTAGCCAAATATTTGTCATCATTGTTGGCAATGGCCGATATTGGCCCTTGAGTGTTGAGGGCGATTTCAAAAGGTTTTTTTACTTTATTAATTTTTTTGTTGAATATTAATTAATTCATGTAATATCTAATATGCTACCGGTGGTTAGACCATTTTAATTGTGTTTCGATTAACACGAGAAGTATATTAGTATTTACGAACAGTAATTCAACGAAACCGACTAATAGACAGAATTCTATTTATTTAATTATATGATTTTAATATGTTCCGAAGATTGTAAGAGAATTCAATCCAGTTTCGAACTGATGAGCTTACGATTATGAAAAAATCAATCTTCTCATCAGGCCGCGGCGACTGGACTGATAATACTACAATTTACATTCTATATATACAGAATGTGCTGTGCGTTAAGTACTAGCGAATCGTACTAATACAGATGAAATCTCTTACCAATTTTCTTCTTCACAATATTCACACAGCTCTATTTCATAATCATAAGCTCATCAGTTCGAAACTGGATTGAATTCTCTTACAATCTTCGGAACATATTAAAATCACGCATACGCTAATGCTTTTCTTCGATCAAAGTTTTCCTTGATTTCCTTGTCTGCCAATTATGGCTGGATTTAGTGCATATTGAGCGTTTTATCATTAATAGCTGCCGAATATTCTGAGACGATCTGTCCAACTTTAAGTAAACTGAGCTCGTCAGGAAGAACTTGCAGGTTCAGTGTTATTACCGGTGAGTGATCAGAAGATAGATCGTAACACGTTTCGGTCATTACAAGAGATCTAGCTGTACCATTGTTACAAAAAACCCCAATAAATTGTGAATTTTTCGTCTCTCAGTTGGCCTATAAGTTGGGTGGCCATATAGAAATGTGAACTAATCTACCCTACTGGATATGTTTGGCATTGTAGTCACCTCCCGCAAGGAACTTATCTCCCAGAGTTTTGAAGTAATTTGCAATCTGATGTTTTTTTATGGTGCATTCCCTATTCGTTCCTCCACAAACAGATACTAGTTGCTTGTACTTGTGCCTCACTAAATTTTTGAAGTTCATAATTCTTTTCTTGATAAGGATAGCAGTTCCCCATATGAATTTTCGCTAGCATACGTAGTGTTACAAAATGTGTATTCTTTGATTTTGAGACGGACACTTGCTGCTGCCATGCAGTTGGCCAGATACTTCATAAACAGCAAGGAGTTTGCAATGGTTTGGCGATATATCAGTAAAACTGATTTATATTTCGATACAATAGACACCTGATATTATTGATCGCGTGTTTATCCTTAGTTTTTATTATTTAATTCAAGTTCCAGCTCAACTTTAAACATTGGTTGAGGTTCCTTGTCTTTCACCTTGTAGTTAATTTTTGTGTACTCGATCCATTTTATCAAGACCGTGATTCCTTTTGCTCTTTTTAAAGAATATATGTAAAAGTATTTTACATTCTTTTCAAGAGCGGCTACAATTTTTTTGTATCGGTCGATGTTTTTGGTTTTGTTGATGCTACCACGTTTAATGTGGGCAGTAAAAAAGTGCTCACATGCATTAAGCGTTGTCAATAAGAGTTTTGATGTCGCCTCTCTTAAGTAGATTGGAGGAAGCCTTTGTTTAGGCTTTTCCTCCTCATCCTTGTTATCACCTTCCACTAGTAGAACTTCGAATCGGTTACCAGATGTTATTCCCAATGGATTTAGCCTTATGGTCTTGAGGTTTTAGGCAGCTCCCTCTGATGATTTTGGTTTTTTTTTATGTCACCGTAACATTACCTTTGCACTAATGTTTGTGGTAGAGAGTTGTGTCACTTTCATTATTTTCATTTTCATTTTATTGCTATGTTTGATGAGCTGAGAAAATAAACCTATCGTCACATGCGATCCATGCCAGTAAATCGGTGAAGTCAGACTAAAACATTTTTGGAGTTGGTTGAAAGTTGTGCTAGATTTACAGATCGGCGATGCCACACGAGATCCCAGAACTTGCGCCTGGAGCTCCAGTCATGTTGTTTTTTGTTAAAATTGGTTTATAAATTAGACCTTTATACGGTAAGCAAAGCTTTATGGCAGCAAATGCAATGGAAGCTTTCCCAGTTGTCCTATACAATTTTTCCAGTGCACGATTTGGGTTTGAGTTACAATTTCGGATTTCGAACCCTCCGGACGAATGAATTTTGATTCAGGTTTAGCGAGCGAGCATTTGAACCCAAAGTTTGCTGTTGTAAAAAATCCATTAAATTGGCGGTGTAGTTAGTTCGTTATCTGTCATTTTAGTACAATTTACGATGTGATGAGCAGCTTCTTTAGTATCATCAGTAGAAATGTGGTGATAAGAACCAAACAATGGCCATCCGAGAGGCATATTAATGGCTATTCGCTTCCCCAGTTACCTAACCAAATGCGAAGGGACTTACCAAGCTGCCAGGGTTGCTTTCCAATCAGGATTCTATAGGTTTGGTGTTAACATACAGATTGGAAATCCTGCGAGATGTTGTATTTAGAACGTGAGCCATCCAAATTTATTATTTGGATAAGTAGTCAAGCGATGGGACTGTTGAGCATTATCGATTTGGGCCTCTTGCATTTCCACACCATCCCATCTGTCGAGTTGTATTTCCGGTTCACTTTAATTGTAAATTATGCTGCTCATATGAGCCTTCATCTAAACCGGAACTTCCATAAAGAATGGCTGACTCGATTCGGAACCGAAGCTTTCTTTCTCATGGTGCTAATTGGGATTGCGACAGAAATCGCAATTAGGGCATTGGGCGCTAATGCTCATTATTTACTAGATCTGCATTTCGTTACATGGTGAAAGCCTAAACATTTTTGAAATAATCGATTCAATTTCATAGCCTCTCAATGTTCCTTCTTTCCCAATGTTAGGTTGCCACGCTCTGCATCAATGCTCAGTAAAAATTTAAGAAAAGTTAACTTACCAATAACCTTTTCGATCAACTCTAGTTCAAGTATATATTAAGCATATTTTCGTGAGAAATATTGAATTTAAACTATTTTGGATTTTACAATATTATGTTCCAAGGAAGCAGCCAAATTAGTTAAATTAATTTTTGCAGTTCAATTTGGTCGTTGTAGCGATACACATCAAAATATTCTAATTTTATATTTATTTGTGTTAGTACATAACAAATAATTAATAAAATAAAAAGTGAAATAATAATAATTATTTAGTACAGTGGCGTATAGTGATATCAAATCGTGTAATATTATTGTGCGAACACTTAACGGATTAGTTTGATCAACCAAAACGGCAAGAAAGCCGCTTGTTAAAAACAATAGTGACGGAAATACCGCCGCCTCATATTTAAATAAAATAAAATCACTTAAACAAGCTAAGTAATAATCTTGAATACTTAAGCAAAACAATCTATTAATTCCGTCCGGAAGTACAATGCCCAATAATATTAACGTTTCTGTTAAACACGCTACCGCATCATCTAATTTGGTCAATGAAATCGTCATGGAAACAGAAACTGTAAATACACAAGCAAATATTTCAACTGATAACCGTTTTGATTGTTTATCATTGTCAGCCGATAATCCAACCGATGATTTAACAAAGTTGAATAATAACAAAAATATCAAAATTTATATACCACCTATTGTTGTAGAAGGTCAAAGTTATACCCAAATTAAACAGTTGCTGGTTTCATTGAATATTACCAAATATTTGATAAAAATTATGAGAATTGGCATAAAAATTATGGTTTACGAAAATGATAATTATCAAAATATCCTAGAACAACTTAAAGCAAATAACGTTGAGCATTTCACATTCAGATCTGTTATTGATCGACCTTTTAAGGTGTGCATCACTGGATTGCGATCTGACTTTAGCCATGATGATATAAAAACTGGACTACATCAACACAATATCGACCAAGATAACATAATCAGTATTCATACAATTTATCAAAAATTACCTGATGCCAAAATAGTTTTTAAATTCTTTCTGGTTAAATTAATAATACGGACTCAATGTCGCCGTTGTCAAATGTTTGGGCACGGTTCATCTTATTGCAACAAAAAATTAAAGTGTGGTAAATGCAGTGCAAACCATTTAACAAGTGTATGTAATCTGGATCCGGTTAATTACAAATGTGCTAATTGTGGTGCCGCCCATCTCACCAGTTCAAAAGATTGTACTAAATTAAAAGAATATCAATTAATCAAAGAGAATATTCTCATAAACCGGAAAATACATAATCTACAAACCCGGAGGACTCAACATCCAAACCTAACCAACACAAAGGAGTTTCCAGATCTTCCGAAACCTAAATATACTCCTCTACAATCAACATGGAATTCTATTTTTGATAACAGCTTGAATACTCGCAATAGAAGTGATAATAATTTTCGTCTCA
This sequence comes from Tipula vernalis, assembly GCA_958295665.1. Classification (NCBI taxonomy): domain Eukaryota; kingdom Metazoa; phylum Arthropoda; class Insecta; order Diptera; family Tipulidae; genus Tipula; species Tipula vernalis. The sequence goes on along the minus strand of OY282558.1, from coordinate 386,097,340 downwards.
GGAATCAAGCGCAGCCAGTCATGTCAAATAATAATATCAATTTTATTAATTCTAATAACAATAATACTTGTAATACTAACAATAATAATTTATTTACAGAATCGGAGTTTCAATCACTTATAAGCGATATTCTCTGCAATTTGTCAAAATGTTCAAATAAAACAGAACAGTTCGAGGTATATTTCCAACTGTCAATTAAATATCTACATAATCTTAAATAATGATGAAGTGGCTAAATTGTTGTACATATTTGGAACGCTACTAGTTGTAACTAACAAAATAGATGAAACATTTGACTTTCTTATTAATAATAACATTCACATTGCCTTGGTGACAGAAACTTGGCTTAAACCAGATAATGTAGTGTACCATCCTAAGTTCAAGGTTTACAGAGTAGATAGATTGCGTTCGCCACATGGGGGAGTAGCTATTATTATGAATAAATTGATTAATCACACTCTAGTTATTGCCTGCTCTTAACTTAAAAATAATAGAAGCCTTGGCCATTACTATTGGTACTCCATTTGGTGAAGTTATAATTGTAGCTGCTTATTTCCCCGGTGGAACATCAAATGCGATCTTAAAAGATTTTGCTAGTGACATACAAATACTAACTAAATCTAACTCATCTTATCTGATCTGTGGCGACTTTAATGCCAAACACAGGCTTTGGGATAACTTTAAAAGTAATAGAGCCGGAATAGTCTTGTGTAACGAATTAGTTAATACTAATTTTGTAATTGAAAACCCTACGGAACCCACTTACTTTTCTCCTAATTCAAAATACGGCTCTGTACTAGATTAATAAAATTACGCAACGCGCGGCGTCGGCAATGTCTAAGAACTCGTAATACGTACCTTAAAGCAATCGTTAAAGTATTAAACGGAAAAATAAGGGCTGAAATCCAATATATTAAGAATCTTAGATTTCAAAGAATGTTAGCTTATATCAATAAGAATAATAACACAAACAAGATGTGGAGTCTATCCAAGGTTCTGAGAAAACGAACTCGGCGTTTACCTACACTTTATCATAATGATAAACCTATACTCACAAACCAAGAGAAATGCAATTGCTTCGCTGATAACTTTGAACCTTACAAAAATAATATCACTGACAGTGGGGTTGTAGGTAACATAATAATAAATTCTCGACTGGTTTTAATAAATTGAATGGTTCGATGATAATATAACCCAGTGAACTCCGAAATTATATCTGGAAACTGAAAATAAATAAAGCACCCGGGGTAGATAACTTAAACAATCGATTAATTAAAAATCTTTCTCGTAAAGCCATAGTATTTTTGACCCAACTTTTCAATGCATGTTACAGGCTCTCCTACTTTCCTAATAAATGGAAGATAGCCCGTGTAGTACCAGTTCATAAATCTGGAGAGGATAGGAGAAGCCCAAACAGTTACAGGCCCATAAGTCTTTTAAGTTATGGGTAAACTGTTTGAACGTTCCATCCTTAAAAGATTAAATCAGTTTATTGTATCAAATAATGTTCTCCCAAAAGAATAATTTGGATTTCGGGATGAACATTCCACCACCTATCAATCAAATAGACTGACGAATACTATCAGGAAGAACTTATCGAATAAGCTTTCTACTGGGCTTCTTCTATTTGATAGAAAAAGCATTCGATAGAGTCTGGCATAACGGTTTAATATATAAAATAATAATTCTAAATTTCCCCGCCTATATTATTAAAATAATTGAAAGCTTTATTAGCAACCGCGTCTTCTTTATATCTATTGATGATAAAACATCAACATTTCGAAGTGTAATTAGCGGTGTTCCTCAAGGCGCAGTGCTGTCTCCTACCCTCTACAGCATTTTCACTGCTGATATTCAATCTATTTTTAGAGTCGATTCAGATTACGCATTATATGCAGATGACACTGCAATTTATACATCTTCAAGCTGTCCTGGTACTATTATTAATACGCTTCAACATAATATTGATGCACTTATAGATTACTGCCAAAAATGGCATATTAACTTAAACTGTGAAAAAACACAAGCTATATTTTTCACGATAAGAAGAGCAGCAAGATATCTGCCTAATAATAATATATTAAAAGTCAATGATTCAGTTATTCAGTGGAATGAAAACGTAAAATATTTAGATATCAATCTCGATAAAAAATTAACATTTAAAAATCATGTAGACTTGGTTATAGAAAAATCACAATATCTAAGAAGTAAACTAACTTATGGTTTTCCGGCCTGGAGTTTCTGTGCCAATTCCCATCGCAAAAAATTACAAATAATACAAAATAAGTGCTTAAAAATTATACACGGTAAACCACGATATTTCTCAACTCGGCGCCTCCATATCATGTCTAATGTTTCATCTATTAATGATTACTTAAATCACATAAATACACATTTTGAATTCAGTTGTAGACATCATACCAACTCACTTATAAGTGGTTTTTCCCCCTGAATTTAACAAATAAGCTGAACATATTGTCAGTCTTAACAATTATTATATTAAACTAATTATATGTATTTGTCTGTTTGTATTGTCTTATTAAAAGGGGGTAGGTTTTTGAATTAGTTTTTCCTAATATCGTATTGTATAATAAATTTTCAAACATAATTAATAATAAAAAAAACTAAAAAAAAACAGATATATACATCAATAAATATTACCATAGTTGTAAAGTTTCTGAAAACTGATCTCTATAATAATTGTAATGCTCAAGTTGTTAAATAAGACTGTGTAGTCAAATAATAATAAATTAATTTTTGTTGGATATAAATTATTCGGATAATATTGGCTAAACTCGCCACGCCAGGTAATAAAGCGGTTTCCCAGGTTATTTCGGTATAGTAAGGAATGGGGGCTACAATCAACACACTTTGAGCTCACCATTTTATGGTCAGTGCCAAAGTGGTTGTTGTGATATTCGCTGATATTAAGGCCAAAACTAACTGAGATGATAACGGTATTTTTGAACCGAACCAAAAAAACCACCAACCCAATGAAATTTTTAAAACCAAAACCAGGCTAAAAAAGAACATAACAACAAACACGAAACTATTATGTTTATTTTTTTCCGAATTAACACCGAACCAAAACTGAAACAGTCCAAACATAGACACGTATTCAGTGGTAAAAATAAATTGCTTCTAGCGAAGGAGTTGAGATTTTATTAAATTGAGAATTATCTTAATGTTATTGGTTCATATCCGATCGTAGCATCAAACTAAAATATTTTGCAAAAACAGCAAGTTGATTTTTATGAGTTTAACAATATTTACGTTATAAGAGGTTCCACTTTTGGCAATTACCATTGATCGATAAGAACCTGTCTTTGCAAAAAATACACGGTGGTAAAAATCGATATGCTGGTGTCGAACGACCCTCAGTGCCTCAATCAAGTTTGTCAGGTATCGAAATATTGGAATCAGGTAGGCAAAATTGTTAGACAGGAAGATTGTTATCGATTTATACAAAAACACGTTTTAGTAAATCACTCTCAAAATTGTAAAACCAACATTTGTTTTTTCCAAATTAACCTACCTTACATAAAATTCTCTTCCATGCAACATAATACACTTTATAACTATGTATATACATACATATCAGTAATCATAACTAATTGTTACAATTTGACCTTTCTTATTGCAGCTAATTTTTATTTCACAAGCCAGACATTTAAAACATTTCACAAACATACACCAACAAATCGAATAGAACGGAAAATTTGTTCATTCCCATATTACACCCAAGTATAGGCTATAGTTACGTTCGTTTATGTTTGTAGTGTTGTTATCAAATTAGGTTTTTCTTTTCTTCCAAAGTCTCTATTTGTTTTATGGTCTACCTCCAAAATGCAATAGGTATTATATGAAACGAAATAAAAAATAAAAAATTTGCAATTTCGTGTTGTAGATTATAAATTTTATAAAAATACAAAAAAAAAAAACAACAACAAATATTTTTATTAGGTTGGTTTAAAATGTAAAGTCGGTTATATTGTATATTGCAAACAATTTGATTCACCTCAAACAAACTCTTTTGCAAAATCATTATTATGTACACATATTTTTGGTATGCTCGTGAACTATTTTATGTAGGTAATAAGGTGAGGGTGGAATGAAAATGTATACACATATTTAAGTTTGAAAAAATAGAAAAAAATCGCTTCCACGATAATTAGAACACGCGATTAAAATATCAATGATTATTGTGTTGTGTACATGCGGTTTTGTATCGTTTCGTCTGTACACCTCTCTAGCGCTATATAAATAGAAGAGAGAAACCAGGAAGAACGTGGAATTAAAACACCTTTTCGGAGTTTTTTTTTTTTTGTAATTGTAAAAGTTGTAACATTAAATTTATGTTCTATGTGGTTATAATGACACTGATAAAATTTATGTGACATGCACATTTTAGGTTTTTAATAATCACTTTGGATAATTGAAGCGAGTGAATTTGAAAAATTAGATGCAATTTATTTAATGAATTTGCAACGATATGGATCTAGGGCGGAAAGAATGCCACATACACACACACACACACACACACATAAAATCGAGCATTCCTGCTATAATCCATCATCTGTTCCTACTCGTTAAATGACTCTGTATATGTAGTGATTAATTTTGGAATTAGTATGCGACTGAATATGACGGGTCAATTTATTATTTTTCTGGTAGCAACTGACTGTACGTAATTTCACCATATTTCCTTCGACTAAATATTTATTGGAATCATTAATAATATGTAAATCATCAACTAATGTGAACTACCAGTTGTAAAATATCTTATATTTATTTCTCATGTCTGCACAATAATTGTACATGTATGTTTAACCAGAACATACAAATAATTAATCGTTTGCCCTGATGAAACAAAGTTGGCAAATATTTTAATTTATTTTATTTACATATTTACAAAAATGTTGGTATACTCTATTTTTAGCATAAGCTCATACCAATATAACATTAGTATAGACCATAAAGTTGACAAAGTGCTAGTGTTTCCATGTTTACTTAATTTCACTAGCGCAGAATTATTATTAAAACTCATGAGATACCATAAATTTATTTTCACGGAAGCTGTGAGCGGTATCTCAAAATTAATGAAAAAGTTTAATCATGAAGTTGCAGTTTGATTGGTTAAACCATTGCTGGCACACTAGGCACGTGCCTAGCGCTCGTGATTTTTGAGCCTTGTAAATTTCATGCTCCGTTAATGTTGTAGCCGTTGATTTTCAGAAATTCCGCACAGCGTTTCGGAATACAGGCGTCTAATGTTCGACAATGCGATGCGGGATTGTTTTCTCAGATTTCCTCGATATTTTGGAACAGTTCGTTTGAATTCCTGAAACTTTTGTTTTTTAATCTTCGCTTTTGTGCCACTAAGTTTTTCCGATTGAGTTAAGCTCAGGGCTTTGCGGTGGCCAGTTTAATGCACATCTATTCTTCGATCCATAAACTAAAATTTCACAAACCTTGCAGTATGTTTAGTATCCATATCCTATCAAAAGATAAATGGAACTGGCATTTTTTTGAAGGAAGCCACGTTCAACATAACGTTCCCACCGCCGTACAGCTTTTCGTCAGACCTAAGCAAATTATATGATTTTTTCAAAACTCTAATGATTTGTGCAAGTGTTGTTTCGCGAGATTTATCATTCGTTTTAGGTTTTGTTTGGAAACAATTATGCCTCGAGATTCAACAAGCCGACGTCTAACAGTCTTGTCCGATAAACGCTGCTTAATTTGAGGGGATTCTGCTTCATTTGTTTTCTTGGCTTCATCTTCCCTTTCGGTAGTTTTTCGAGCTCGTTCTTTTCTGGGTCTTTTTTCGAAATCCCCCGTATCTTTCTAGGTTAGGTTTTAATGGCACTTTCGATTGGTTAAACCTTTTGGGCTGTAAAGACGTCACAATCAGACAGACTGACAGTTAAACAGACACCATTTCGAAACCCACTGTTTTCGACTCGGGGGGGGGACCTCAAAACACATAAACTTCGAAAAATCTCAAGGTCGAAAATTATTTCAACCGATGAACGAGCATGAACAAAGCTGTAGTTTATCTTAATCATTTGATTGATGAATTCAATGCAATATCTGAGGATAGCAAGTTCAAGTATGAGGACGATTTATGGGGCAACCAACGAGGTTGTAACGGGATTGCGTTGCAAGTTATTATATTATTTTTAGTATTAAAAGATTTTATTGATGTTGCTTTTATAGAGTTCTCTACATCATCGTCGTCATCTTTTATATTATGTTTCCTGAATGTATATAAAAAATGTATTTACGCTGAAAGTATGCAATTTCCGCCTAAATTACACAATTCCCCTGAAAGTATGCTTATCAATTTAACCTTAACATATGCAATTTACACATAAATTCCCCTGAAAGCATGCTTTTATTTATATATAACTTACCACCTGAATGTATGCAATGCCATCTAAATGTATACTATTGGCCCTAGATGTATGGGTTTAGCCTGAAAGTATACTTGCAATAAATTTACCACCTGAATCTAAGCAAGACCACCTGAATGTGTACTGGGTTTACGCCTGAGAGTACGCTTGTAAAATAATTCACCACCTGAATGTATGCAATACCTCATGAATTTATGCTATTACCCCTACATGTATGTATTTCCCGTTGAATGTATACTAAAAAATGGTACGTAGACGTTTACGTCATTAATCCCAATCCCAAATTTGGTAGAACCGGCACAAATACACTATGTACTTATGATGTCTTGTTTTATAACTTGGACTGTTACTCTAAGCGGATCATTCAAGTGGCTTCCAACAAAAGTATTAGATACATTTATGATCTTCCTCAATTTGATAGATATCTAACTACTCTTCGGTAATTTTAGGATGTCCACTTTTTATTTTTTATCAATTTCGTATTTCCAGTTTATCTCCAAAGTTCGTATTTCCAGTTTATCTCCAAGTTGAATGTGTCCAAAAGAGCTATTCACTTGAACCTAACCCAAGCCCAACTCAACCCCTACTGAACTCGAACATCTTGAGATACAAGTTACAAAAGCTTTAAATTAAGCGCCTTGCCCATAGAAACAGATTGGCGAATATAAAAATCAAATGGGACAAACAGTTTTCGAGATACCGTGGGTCACCCAGACACCCAGGCAGACGGATGGACATTTTATTGTTGTCTTTTATGGAGACTGAGAACTGTAGCCAAATGGAAATGATGAAGGAGGTGTTTTTGATTATTTGCGGTATTACCAAATTTGCTACATACATTATTCAGGCAGAATAAAAAATTACAGACGACCACTATCAATCGATTGCAAAGGTTGGCCGAATATTATATAGAAAATGTCTAACTCGTCTTATACAACTTAACTTTCGTGATTGAGAAAGCCGTATACGCTCTCCCCAATACAAACATAGGTACCGAATTGTGACCACACTGCTATTCAGATTACTCGCGAGACAATGAGATGATTCGGATGGTCGATTTCGACGATACGAGTAATGAATTTTCAGGCCAAATTATTTACACGCGTGGGTACACAAGTAACAGACAGACGGACAAACCCAACTTCGAAAATCATTTTTCTTCTGATTCAGTAAACCATAACTACAAATTATTTGTACCGCACAATGTACATAAATAGTTTGATAAATTAATTTCATTTTATCTTTTTCATTCTGTAAGTAAATCAACATTAAATATTTAAAAAGCTTTCCACCTGTAAATTTCTATCGATTTTGTATGGCGCTGAGAGATACACACTAGGGGTAGGTTATATATTCAAATTAAATGTTGTTTGAGTGTAAAATAGGTTTTAGGTAAAATTTTTCGTTCGACCATAATTTGTAAACGTAGCTGGGGGTATGTCTGATTTACTGATACGGTTAATGTTTTGAAAAAAATAAATCAATGATTTAGTTGTTATTGCAGTATTAGTTTAGTATTAATAAATAATTAGAAACAAATTAGAAAATGTTGTTTGTAGTCAAATATTATATTGACATTGGAAATGTATGTGTGCTTATGGTGCGGTTATTTGAAGACTCTAGGCAGTTGACTGCGGAAAACAATGAAACAAACAAACATTAGGCTTTCATATACTGTCCAAATATCATTATCACAAACTTTTTATATTAAAGGTTCAAAACTTTAACCTTGAAATAAAACGTAGATTTCCTTTCAGTCTATAACCGTTCAATATACATTTTTTATAGTTGTATAAATTAATTTAACCACGATTAAATAAGCCTTGAGACAAATCAGAAATATGGTTTAATTGATAGTTTGTTCAAGTTTATTAAAAGTCCATACTTACTCTTTTTTGTCTTAAACAAATCTTTATAAATTTGGAACGTGACAGAAAGTTATTTTTAAATTGTACATGTGTATTTTTGTTTCCTATAAAATTTAGCGAAACGATTTTCCTTGGCAAACCTTTTTATTTGATACCCATATCATGGAGGTGGTTAAGGAAATTTAGTCCACCATCTTGGGGCGTCCGCCATATTAGATGGAGGCTGCCATCATTTAGACGAGTCAAGGAGGTTGTGGCGAAATAGGTTACCGTCTAAAGGTGGCCGCCAAATTTTGTTTATTATGACATCAATCACCTTATCGTTTTCTGCTAGTCAAGCTCTTTCATTTGATAGCCATATGAACGGGTCTGTAAAGAAAAAGGTAAGCCGGCATTTTGGGGCGGCGGCCATTTCCAACATATTACAAATTGAGTTTATACATAAATTGTATTGTCACATGAATTAAAGGTGTGTACAAAATTTCAACTCATTTAGACATTACGAAGTGGGATAAATATCGATTATAAAATTTTGCCCAAACACAATAAACCAACAAACAGGAGAAGTTTAGTACGTAGTAAAAACTTAAAAATTCAACCAATTTAAAGAAATGAAACAATTTAAAGTTTTTAAAGAATTTATGGAATTTAAATAATTTGAACCCTTTATGAATTAAAGAATTTAAAGAATTAAACAACTGAAGAAGTTAAAAAATTTTAAAAATTTAATTAAGAGATACAAAAATTTTATAATTTTTTAAAAATTTTACAAAATTAGAAAATTGAAAGAAATAAACCAATTTATAGATTTAATAAATTTGAATGAAATTCTAAGAGATTTAATCAATTAATTTATTAATGAATTTTAGTTTAAGAAAATTAATAATATTTAAAGAATTAGAATGTTTAAATTATTAAACAATCTTAAGAATTTTTAGAGTAAAAGGTATTTGCAAAATCCATATTATTTTCAACAAATTTTGAAAATTTAAATTTTTTTAAACATTTTGAAAGATTTAAAGGGAAATTTAAAAAAATTTTGAAATTAAAAATATTTACCAAAGTAAAAGGTTTTAAAGAATTTAAAGAGTCCAAAAAATTTAACGATTTAAAAATTTAAATATTATTAAAAATTAAAAGAATTTAAATAATTACACAATTTAAAGAAAGAAAAAATTTATTGACTTAATAAAATTTAAATAACTTAAATATTAATGGAATTAAAATATTCAAAGAAATTTAAGATTATATAATTTTTAAAGAATTTGTAACATCTGCATTGTTACAAGGCAAAATTGTCTGATTATGATACGCCACTGAATATTACTGATCAATGAATCGATCGACTGTGATTGTTTTGTATAGGTATTGTGTATGGATAGTCTTCGGATGGTATTTTTTTTTACTTCCCCTCTTATTATTGTTTTTGTTTTGCAATTTTACTGTTGCGAATATGGACCATCATACGATAAGCCTTATACAATTTCATATTGTCATTCCAATTTGTGCATCGATCTAATAAGATCCAAGCAAGTGAAAAAAATACAGAATAATTTACAATTTAAATTACCTTAAAAGTTAATATAAGTAATTTTATTTGCATAAATTAAGTGTAATTGTCGGGATAAATTATAATCAAACGGGATTTTACATCTTTTTATTGGCGGAAAAAGGTAAACTATAACTTAATTAATAACTTTTTTCAAAGCTTTTACGGTTCTGAAATTTACAAATTTTCATTTTTTTTGTTTTTATATAAAGTCGTGGTAAAGTTTTACATACCCACCCGCAAGCAGCAAAACGTAAAAAAAAAAAAATAAGAAAAACTCGAAGCGGATAAATCGTGCGGTCACGAATTCGAGAAAAGCTTTCGCGACTTTTCCGCCATTATATTAAAGAAATAATTTAATTAATTAAATTAAACTTTAATTGCCGTTGCGAAACATTTGGTACCATTTGCCAAACAACCGGTTAATTCGTGGAACAGCTTGAGAGGGAAAAAGATAAAATAATCCGATCTACATCGCGCGGTTAAATTGAAAATGCGCGCTACCTAGTCAGAGTACTACTACTTAGTGAACTTAGTGCAAAAATATTAAAAATCAAAATAAAATCATAAGAAAAAAAAAACCCTAAAAGAAATGATTTATTGTTCGTAGTGTTAAGAATGTGCCATTGTGTAATTCATTAATAATTATAATTAAATGATGAATCCCTTCTGGATATAGTTCTGTTAGTTTTAAGATCATTTTTTTTTATGTACAATATTTCTGTACAATTATAAACGGTATTAATCTGCGAACGTCAAAGCCATGGTTTTGGATTCAAAGCAGCTGATGTAAGTGTTTAAACATGATATCTTTTTCTTATTAATTAAATTATTAATTATTTTTATTTTTAAATAATTAAAACATTTCTTTTATCTAATTTTGATTGATTCATTAATATTTGATGTTTATACATTTCGTACATATATAAATTAATTCAGAGTATCTATACAAAACAATTTCAGTGTTTATTTAAGTTACAGTACGTCTTAGTATTACGTATAGATTTCTGTGTCTCAATTATTATGATACGTTTAATAAATTATATTCAGTGTCCAGTATAAATCCACATATTTTTTTTATTTTTTTTTCCATATTATGTTGTAAAGAATAGTGACAAAATGTGCTAAACAAACAACCTAAGTTTTGGGTGATGAAGACAAATGACGCTGGGCGTGCAATAACATATACTGAAGCACGGGGTGGGAATATGTACTAATGCAATGGCATTAAAGTGCAAAAGTGAACTGTGATCTGTGATAAACAAAGTGTAGACCAAAGATGTGATATTCTTTTATTCCGTTCGTTAAAATTTTTCGTTTCCGTAATTATTTATTTTTATTTGTCGCTTTACTTAAGGGTTGATAATAGGGTACCGCCCTGCAGCACTATCTAGCTCTAAGCAGTTTTGATGACAAGAACCACCCCCACTTCTCACTGTAGTCATAGCCGGCAAATGTGCTGCATCATCAACATTCAGCTGCTAGAGATTCTGTTAACGGCTTTTTAATGATAACGCTCGCGTGTTTTTCATAGCGTAACCCAAAATTAAAAGCGAGCCGTTACAAATTTAAAAACAACAATTTTCCGAATGTCAGGTATTTAAAAATGTTAAAGAATTAAGAGTATATTTTAAAATTCAAAAATTTAAAGAATTAAAGAATTAAGAAAATTTAAAAAATTAAATAAATGAAAAAATTTTAGTTAAAAAAATTTAAGGGAGTTTAAATTTTTTTAAATTTAGAGAACTTAATGAAATTAAAGTACATTCTTTAATTTCATTAAATAAAAAATGAATTATAAAGAATTTTGAAAATCTAAAGAATTAACAGAATTTAAAAAAACAGAATCGAAAGAGTTTAAAAAATTTAACGAGAAAGGCCTAACAATTTTAAAGAATTTATCAATTTTAAAGAACTTAAATTATTTAGGATTGAAAGAATTTTAAAAATTATAGAAATTTTATAAAAATTTTAGATTTAAATACAGGATGTAAACATTTAAATTTTTTGTTTAAATTTTACCGAAGATGGAGTACGAAATGAAGCAATTTAAAGAATTAATAAATTTGAATGAAATTCTAAGAGAGTTAAACAAAAATTTAATAATGAATTTGAATTTAAGGAAAATAATAACATAAAAATAATTTAACAATTTAAAAGAAAAGAAAGTTTAAAGTATTAAAGAATCTTAAGAATTTTTAGAGAAAAATGGATTTGAAAATTCACTTTTAAACAAAGAATTTAACAAATCTTGAAAATTAAGATTTTAAAAATTTAAAAGATTTAAAGAGAAGTTTAAAAAGTTTTAACAATTTAAAATATTTAAGAATATAACGAAGTTAAAGGATTTAAAGAATTTAAAGAATTCAAAAAATTAAAGGATTTAACAATTTAAAAACATTAAAATTTAAAAGAATTTAAATAATTAGGCAATTTAAGCAAATGAAACAATTTGTAAAATTTGATGAATTTTTAGATTTTAAATAACTTAAATATTTATTTAATTAATTAATATTATTTCGTATAATCACAAAACACCAACAGTTTTCACTTACTTAAAAATAAAAAAACCAAAATTTTATTTTTGAATTTATTTACTTTTATTTATTTAAAATTACAACTAGTTTCGATCTTGTAAAGATCATCTACAGGTAATTTTTTGCAATTCTTGATATTGCAAAAAATTACCTGTAGATGATCTTTACAAGATCGAAACTAGTTGTAATTTTAAATAAATAAAAGTAAATAAATTCAAAAATAAAATTTTGGTTTTTTTATTTTTAAGTAAGTGAAAACTGTTGGTGTTTTGTGATTATACGAAATAATATTAATTATAAAAAGATCACTTACGTCACTCCGCTTCAAAAAATTTTTTTTTTTTAAAAAATGTTTAATATTTATTTAATTATGAAATTTAAAGAAATTTAAGATGATATAATTTTTTAAGAATTTAAAAACAACAATTTTCCGAATTAAGAACTTAAAAATGTTTAATAATTTAGAGAATTTAAAAAATTTGAAAAATTAAATAAATGAAAACATTTAATGAATTAATTAATGAAATTAAAGTACAATCTTTGATTTCATTAAATACTTTATAGAAAAAATTATTTCTTCGTTAAAATTTCAAGAATCTCAAAATATTTTAACAATTTTCTTATTCTTTACAGAACAATTTTAAAGAGTTTAAAAAATTTAAATAGGATCTAACAATTTTAAAGAATACTATATACAGTATTTGGGATTGAAAGAATTTTAAAATTTTTTAAAAATTAAGTATAGTATGTAAAAATCCAAATTTTTTTAAAAAAATTTTCAGAAATAGAGAATTTAAAGAAAGTAATCAATTTATAAATTAAATAAATTTAAATAAAATTCAATGGGATGCAAACATTTAAATAATTATTGATATTAAGGGAATTTAAGTTTTAGCAATTTAAAGAAAAAGAAGTATGTACAAAATTCAAAGAATTAAAGAATCTTAAAAATTATAACAATTTAAGGAATATGACAATTTTATAGAATTTAAAAATTCTAAGGTTTAAAGAATAATTTAAAGACCAACGAATTTAATGAATGTAAATAATTTGAAGGGGAAAGTTTAAACTTAAAACGTTTAAAACGTTTAAAATACAAAATGATTAGAAATTTAAAAAATTTAGCACGTTTAGAGAATTTAGGTTATTTAAAGAACTTTAAAAGAGAATTTTAAAAGCTTAAAAAAAATGGTTTAAAAATATTAAACAATTTACAAACAATTTACAAATAATTCAAGAATTTCAGGAATTTTTAAAACTTAAAATTAATTTCAAAAACAAAAATTTCAAGAATTTGCAGAATTAAAAAATTAAAGGAAGAATTTAAAACAAATTTAATGAAATTAAAGATTCTACAAAATTTAAAGTTTTAAGAGAATTGACTTAAAGAAAAAAAAATATAATATCTAAAGACTTTAAAACTTTAAAAAAACATTAAAAATTAAAGAACCAGTATTTAAAAAATGTAAGGTACATAAATAGATAAATTCTTCTCTTAAATTCTTTGAACTTTTAAACTTTCATGAAATTTTTTCTCTTTAAATTTTTTTCTTTAAACAGCAATTTTTTAAATGTCTTATATTTTCTAAATATTCTATCTAGAAAGAATTTAAAAAATTTAATATTGTAAAACATTTAAAGAATTAAAAAATTTAAAGCATTTAATCAATCATAAGAAATTTAAAAATATATAGAATTTGAAAATTTAGAAAATTATAGAATTTTAATAAATGAAACAAATTGAATCAAAAATATTAAATAAATAAACAAACTAAAGATTGATTAAAATATAGAGAATTTAAACAAAATAAAAATTTAAAGAATTGTACAAATTTAAGTATCTAGGAATCTTAAAAGTTGCAACAATTTACAAAATTTTAAATCTATAAAGAATTTTAAAAAAAATTGTATTTGAAAGGATTCAAACTCAACTCTCGGCCGATATGTGTGCTGTCAGCAGATGCACTAGATGCTCTTACTCCATCCCATTTCTTAATTGAGCATTCTTCTACAAAATTACTTGAACAAGAAGTGAGTCATCTTAAACCATCTTATTTATTACGCTGTCAAATGGTCCAGGTAGCAAACTTTGTATTTCCAAATTTATTTGGTTGACGTTGTCATTTTTTTGGCGCAAGTATCTTTCGCAGAGCCACCCATAGTTCTTGTAATTTTTTGCAATGTTTGGATGTTTGGAAACACGATTAACTTAAATCATCAACTGAATATACCACTGTACAGAAATTTGTTAGATAACTAACACAATCGTTTCGGTAATCAGTTGGCCATTTACCATCACCGTGTCGCAAAATTTGATTTGAGAAATTGTTCGCAGACGCATCTCTAAGCAAATGAACTCTTATAATAGTCGTTAGTCCCATGCGTCTCAACATGCGTTCAATTCATCAGCTGGAGTTCCTCTTGGAATCGCAGGATGGCAAAGTGATGTTTTTCCTGTTCCTCCCGAAAGCGTCGAGAAAAACTGACCTCCTTTACCAATTTCAAACATACTACCTTGATCAACAAGTTCCCGAAATAACCACCATGTGGCGCTCCCATTGTTCCGATTTGAGTTCTGTTTTTTTGTTAAGTTGGTACATATGTTGTTGATATTCCCTCTAAATCTTAGCGTCATAGTTTGACATTTGCAAAAGTTACGTAGTCAAGAGTACATCTATCGCTGGCTGAATCCGATCCCACATTCATCGAAAGGATCATTACTGGAGACGAGA
Source organism: Tipula vernalis (assembly GCA_958295665.1). NCBI lineage: Eukaryota > Metazoa > Arthropoda > Insecta > Diptera > Tipulidae > Tipula > Tipula vernalis. Next base: position 386,082,238 of record OY282558.1, on the reverse strand, counting down.
CGTGGGTTTATGAGTACGACACGCAGTCCAGACATCAGGCAAGTGAATGGCGTTGACCAAACAAAAACCACGTCGTTTTCAGCCAAAAGATAAGGCAATGCTCACAGTTTTCATGGATTTCAACGGTGTAGTGCATCATGAATTTTTGCCAGAAGGCCAGACCGTAAACAAAGAGTATTATTTGGGTGTTATGAGACGTTTGCGTGAAGCAATTCGCCGAAAGAGACCAGAATTGTGGGCAGAAAACTCGTGGATTTTGCACCATATACCATCCAACAGCCACCTAATTCACTTGATTTGGCTCCCTGTGACTTCTTTCTGTTCAATCGAGTTAAAAAACCATTACGGGGAACGCGTTTCAGCAGCCGAGAGGAAATAATGGAAAAATCGCCAACACACACAGAGTAGATGTACTCTTGACTACGTAACTTTTGTAAATGTCAAGCTATGACGCTAAGATTTAGAGGGAATATCAACAACAGATGTACCAACTTAACAAAAATACAGAACTCAAATCGGAACGATGGGAGCGCCACACGGTGGTTATTCCGAGATCTTGTTGATCAAGGTAGTATTCAACAAAGCGTTGTATGCAAGTTCCCGAACAGTCACCATGAGTGGTTTGTTGATTTCGACGAATCGATTCAATTGATTGATATCGCAATTCGATTCGGGTAATATTTCAGAGACAATAGTGTTATCTTCCATAGGGATATCTTCTATCGTTTGAGGCAATTCAAGTCCCAATTACTGAAGATCACACCCTTGTATCGATAAGCATTTATCTTCGAGAAGAATCAAAGCACGATTGAAAATTTCATTTGAAAAATTCAAATCTAAATTAGGATTGTCTCTTCGTGTTTCTCTCATAATATCTTCACCCAACTTCTCTTTGTACCTTTCCCAACGATTTTGAGGATTTTACGGAAAGCAGGTGGTAACAATAATTATGGAAAGCTTTCGTAATTGAGACAACATAGAAAATACAGATGCTTCAGATAAAGTCTTGTCCCAGTGTTGATGATTCTCAAGCAATCCGAGTCTATGGTAGACTTCTCTGTATGTTTCACAAACAGTCCCATGTCCCATCCACTGTCTTTAAAGTATCAAATGAAGTTGGATCATTGAAGTTGGCATTCTCTGATAAGCATTGTTTGGATGGACTGTATATACGTGCCCCAAAGCGTCGGACGCGCGAACACCACGATATCCCTCTACTTCAGCACCTTGTTTCCTTCTGTTTGTGTCGATTTATTCAAGGTGACATATTTCGGAACTTCTAAATACAATAATGTTCCTGCAAATGAGTCGTTCTCACAAAATTTGAAAAATGCAGTCGATGTGGTTTTTGGAGGATTCGCAGACTTTTTTTGGGCATTTTCTGTTGTGAATATAACACGTTCTCCACTTTTTAAGTGTATTTGAAATCTTAGAATATGCCAAACTGCTGCATTGCTGCTAATGTACCGCCCCAGTTGATATTGCGTTACTTCTTCATTCGCCTTTCGATTCTCCACTCCGAAAATAGCTTGATCACTCACCTTGGTGACATTTCAATGTTCAACGTTTATATGGGCTCCAAATATTTTAGATAGAAGTGGACTGTAGGGGACAATCCACTTGTTATCAATTTCAATTTCTTGACAATTTTTGCTATATTACCACCATCTTCAGGCTTACGGCTTCGATATAATGAATATCCGTCATCACCAGTTGGTTTTTCTCGTGTCATTTCGCAAGGATACTTTTTCGTACATCGCCTTTCCTTCATATATGGCGATGATGTTATCTATTTGTGTCGGTTGAATTTTTTCCTTAAGCCGCATATTAAGGTGTGCGCGTGGGACAATCCGTGTTTTTGCCACTCGTGTAAAAACGTGACTTTTAGTAACGCAATCCATTAATTTTTTGAGCTTTTGCTTGAATACTCGAGCAGTTAAATCGCGTCGATGGCGGCTGGGCTTTGACCAAGTAAAAGCAAATATTTTAATTCAGGCAAAGTTGGATTGCATGTAATATGTAAATGTCACAAATCAATCAGGACGTCCATACCCATGAACATACATACATACGTCATCACATCTTGCGTATATTCAAGCATATGTCAGGAACTTTCTATGTACAGTCCAAACCAAAATTATTTGTACCTGCTAAATTTTTGATGCAACTTAACGCAAACAACTTTATAAATTATATAAATAATAAACTTTTTGAAAACATGAATTTTAATTCAAATTAAATTTTTTTTTAAATTTTAGTTCTAGGAGAAATCACAGTTAATTTAGTTTTTGCCAAAATTATTTGTACCCACAAATTGGTTCTCAAAGTTATTTGTGCAATATGGCAAAAATCAAAATAAAATAGTAAATCAATTAAATTTAAGATTATTTTTTGTTAATTAAATAATGATATAGTCACTAATGTTTTGTATGCATATGGTCAGTCTTTGTTTAGCCTCTATAACATCTAGCAAGTGGTTCAAAATTTGTTGTTAACTTCACTTAGAATCTTATTCTGCTCGGTCTTCTTGGCACCCTTTTACAAATTTTTGGTCTTGTTAGATCATGAATATCTTCCACTTTAAATTAAGCCTCCACATGTTTAAATCGAAACCTTGCCCTGGCCAAGACAAATAATTATATTCAAGCTTTTTGTATAATTTTGTGGTAATAACTCTTCTTACGTATGGGAGTATTATTGTGCTGAGAGCAAATTGAGGACTGACTGGTTTTTAATCAACCAGGAATGTTACCTCATGAAATAAACCGAAATTGAACTATGGACTTGAACAGTTGTAGTTTATAGGGCATACAGACAAACGGAATATAGTATGATTTACCGTCAGGAAATGAAAACTGAACGGCTTCATAAGATAAGCCCTTTGATCTATGGAGAACTGTTTTATGTCCAAATTTGTGCGTTTTTGTCTTAATTTGATAATATTAGAAATATTTTTATTATTACATAAACATCAAACATCAATTAGTGTGGATACTTCCTCGTTTAGTTTTCCTTGGGCAGCAAATAAAAGGTTACACGGCTGTACAAACTGAACCATTTAAGGAGAATATTCTTACTATCGTTTATTTGGTGAAGTAACATTCCTGGTTGATGATAAACTGGTCGATCGTTAATTTGCTCTTCAGCACAATAATGCTCGCATACATAAGAAAAGTCATTGCCACGAAATTATGCAAAAATCTTGAATATAATTATTTGTCTTGGCCAGGGCAGGGTTTCGATTTAAACTTGCGGAAGTTTAAGTTAAAATGAAAGATATTCATGATTTTAAAAGGCCAAAAATTTGTAGTGGAGTGCCAAGAAAAACTAACCACATGCATACAAAACATGAGTGACTATATCATTATTTAATTAGCAAAAAATAATCTTAAATTTATTTGATTTACTATTTTATTTTGATTTTTTCCATAATGCACAAATAATATTGAAAACAAATATGTGGGTAAAAATAATTTTGGCAAAAACTAAATTAAACGTAATTTCTCCTAGAACTAAAATTTAAAAAAAAATTTGATAGAAATGTAAAGCAGGTTAATTAAATTTATTGAATTAAAATTAATGTTTTCAAAAAGTTTATTATTTATATAATTTATAAAGTTGTTTGCGTTAAGTTGCATCAAAAACTTAGCAGGTACAAATAATTTTGGCTCGGACTGTATGTGTCTCCCTCATCTGCAATGGCATCGCGAAGATGCATATAGTTGTCCACTCTCAATATTTGCTGACTAAAGCGAATAAATTGCAAACGTTCAATTTTTGCATACATGTCGACGAAAAATTGGCTTAACAATGGTCGATATTGAAAAAGTGGTTTCTTGGATATTCGCGATATTTCGATGTTAATAAAAATCTAATGCGGACACCTTTTTTTGATGGTAGCTCCAGCTTGACGATCAGTCTCCATAATTTTAAAATGGTATCCATCATCTACATGTCAGAAAATAAAAGGATACTGCAAAGCATCATACGAACGTTGCGTTTCAGTGGTTCGCTGTAAATGATTACTTCGTAAACAGCCACATTGCCAGCAATCACAATTACAATTTCATTAGTTGTAAGCACATTGAATCGTCGCTCGTATTCTCCTTGTGGAGTTTTCTCTGCTCGAATCACGATTTTGTAATCATCATTTGGCATTTTGTCCAATGATGTTTCGAAAAATATTACTGAAACGATATAAAAATAATTGAAAACAAATAATAAAAAAATTATCTTGTACCCAAGTCATTGTGTTCATGGAAAAGTCGTTGCAAATTAAAAATAATCTCGCGGCTGGTACCTGGAACAATTCCACATCGTCTCTTTGCCTCAGTTTCTTCGTCCCCCTTAAAATAAATTTGAGGAAATTTTGAATCCTCTTCAGGCAGAGGAAGAACTGATTTGTGATAGATCCGGCCTTGAATCTTGAATGTTGGCATATATCCATGTTCTTGAACTATTTTGTTCGCTCCCATCGATGTCATTTGAAATGCGCTATTATACTTTCTTATAAGCCCTTATTGCCCAAGAAGGATTTCGATTGTTGAGAATCATTTGAGAGATAAGAATGTAGTGGCTCTGGAGGCGTCATTAAAGGTAATAATTGTAATTTTCCGTTCGAGCAGCATATTCCAGATGGTTCGCCTGTAAATTTCCGGGTTCCGAAAAAGGTATACTCCTTATCAGATTATCCAATTAATACTCTCTTATCATTCTTCGTTTCGTGCTCTCGTTTCGTTCTCTCGAGATTGAGCATTTCTGACACGATTTGCATTCGTGCGATTTCCGTTTTGTTATGTTGTCTCTATGGCCCGGTTTAACTTTGTTTTTTTTGCCCTATCAAGTCTTCCAACTGATCCAACTGATTGTCTTTTTTAGGTGGCATTACGATTTTCTTCATAAAAATTAAAATTACCAAATTGAAATATGTAGTTGCCAAAAAATCAATATTTATACAAATTGAAAACATGAAATTTCTCAAACAATTTGTTTTGCACTAAATATATAAAATCAACCAATTAATATCAAAAATAACTTTTGAAATATGTACGTGTCAAAATATTTGGGCACTCACTGAGTCACTGTGTCACTGACCGAAATTTACTTATGATTGATTTTTTTGTATTTTTCTGTTTTTCTGTGTATTGACACAAATGAATTTTGTTTACAAAGGTTGCTTGGTTCGTACAGAACATAAATTTTAAAACTTTTATCACTGGCTCTGTTATACCATATAGTTTCTAATTTTTATATTTTATCACAGAATATATATAAACAGAACAATATCTTCTATTGTGCTTTAATCCTAAGTTTGTGAAAAAATATTTAAATTAAGATTTAGACAACATAGAAAAACAATTTTGTATGGAGAAATATTTCTTAGGAGAAATTAAAATTAGGGTTTATGGTATTAGAGTATTTTGAAAATTTAAAGCTAAGAATTTAAAATATTTAAAGATTACTTAAATTCTGTTAATTAGAAGAATTTAGTAAATTTAAAGATTGTTTTTTATTTGAAGAATTCTTCAAATTCATTAAACTATTCTCTTTAATTTCTTGAACTTTTTAAAATCTTCATATTATTTAAATTTCTTTCTAGATGGGAAGAAGAGTTAAAAACGTTCTTCGAGAATTTTAAAAATTTAAAATATTTTAATAATTTAACGAGAAGAATTTAAAAATCATCAAAGAATAAAAAAATTAGAAAATTAAAATTTAAATCAATAAAACAATGTAATGTATTTTTTATTTATTAAACTATTAAAACTTATTTAGAATTTAAATAACTGAACAAATTTAAAGAATTAAAGACGTTAAAAAAATTAAAGATTCTACAAAATTTTAAGTAAATATAAATTAATTGATTTGAACGATTATGTAAAAGACTTAATGGAATTTAAAAATCAGAAAGATTTAATTCAATTAAATCATACAAAAATTAAAGAAATTTAAACAATTTAAAAATTTAAGGAATAAAGATATATTAAGAAAGATTATACAAAATTTTAAGAATTTAAAAACTTCAAAAAAAAAAAAAAAATTAAAAGCCAGTATTTAAAGAATTAAGGAAATTAAAATAGAAAATTTTTCTTTAAATTCTTTGAACTTTTGAACTTTCCTTAAATTTTTAAATTCTGTAAACTAATTAAATTGTTCATTTCGATTTTTTTAACTGTTTAAATTCTTTAATTTCCTTTAATTTTTTATATTTTTTAAATTTCGTTCTAGAAAAAATTTAAAAATTAAAGATTAAATAAAGTTTAAAGAATTGAAAAAATATTAAATATGTAAAGAATTCAAAAATTTAAATCTTTTGAAGAATCTTAAAAAGTTTCAAAATATGTATAAAGAATTTAGAAAATTAAAGAATTTAAAGAAATTAACGATAATTCAAAATTTAGAGAATTTCAAGAAAATAGAAATTTAAAGAATCATAAAAACATAATTTTAAAACTTTAACGTAAAAATGAAGAAATTTAAAAAATTTTAAAAATTGAGAGAGGAGCTTAAAAAATTCAAAGATTATAAAATATTTCAAGATTAAAAATCAATTTAAATGATCTTAAAAATTTGAAGAATTTAAAGAATTATAGAATTTGAAGATATGAAAAAATCTAATGAATTTGAGCTTAAAATTCTTTCGAATTTTAAAATCTTTGAGAATCAAAAGAATTAAAGAGAAGCGTTTCAAGAATTTTTTAGAATTTAAAATGTTTTAAGGATTCAACAAAAAGAATTAAAGAAAAAATTAAAGAAAGCCGCTTTTAAAGAAACAAGTTTAAATCATTTATGGCCTTCGAACTAGCTATTTTCTTGTTATTACAAAAGACAATGACCACTAAGTTTTGTTTTTCATATTTGTGTATTTTTTTGTGATATGTACATATTAATGTTAACTTCAATTTATGCCCCTATTCACAAAATGTAAATTCGCTCTATAATCGTAAAATTTCCTATCAGTACTAAAACGATATTCACAAGAATGGTTTGTTACAATTTGGTTTTCGACATTTCGATTTATCTATTTATTTAGCTACTAGTTTTCTTACAGTGGCGAATTCAAATGATTTTATTTACAGTGGCGATTACAGTTTTTGAATACCAATTTTTACTACTCTGTAACTTTTGCTCTATAGTTACAGCTATAAAATTTTTACAGTTTGTGAATAACAGAGTTTACCTATTTATTTATAATTATTGTTAATTTATTATTAATTGTTTCACAATTTATATGTTAATTAACATTTATTAATTTGTTTTGACTCGCGCGCGCAACTTTTTGCGACGATAATTTATGGTTGTTTTTGTTGCACACGCAATGATAATGCAGATAGAACACGAAATTTAAATAATTTACACAATTTAAAGAACTTAAAGAGTTTAATAGAAAAAGTTGTAATGATTTAGAAGTATCATTTATTTGCCAATATCCAACAGGATCTACATAAAATATTTAGCAATTGTAGATCAATCGATTGTTTTCAGGGTTGACTTTAAGACCTATGAGCAAATTTTTGGTTTCAGCCTTTCTTTACAATATGTTCTTGAGAGGAACTGGTTTAAGGTTATCTCTGGACCATAAGCTCTTCGTTTTTCGTTTCGGTTGCTGGTATATTAATATGACTTCCAGACTTGAAATTAAACAGATTAACATGCACCACAGCAAGTGAGCTTTATTTGAATTAAGGAAGTTGCTTGCTGGTTTGGATACTGATTCATGTTTTATTTAGGAACCTTATCTTCTCGATGGTTCTGTTTGTTCACTAAACTTTCCTAATGGTAGAATGTTTTCTAAGAATTCCTGTTATAAAATTAGAACTTGCATTTATATTTCTGGTAATATCGGTACATTCCTTATTCACGAATGCAGTTCGACTGACCTCTCAGCGGTTCTTATCACTATCGAATCTGGCAAGTCTTCCCCCTTCAGAGGAACTTACTGAACTCTAAAAGTAGAGTAAAGATGAAAACATTTCCCTCTTAATTGGTTGTGATGCCAACGCGCATCATACTCTTTGGAGTAGCAGTAATGTTAATAAAAGGGATTCCGCTCTGTTAAATTAGTTCTCTCTGTTTAATTATTATGTTATAAGCTCATCTGATCTAGAAATACTCAATAAAGGCTGTGAGCAAACTTTGGTCAATTCTACGCGGTGGAAAGTTATTGATATAAGTCTGTGTTCATTGTATATTGTTGACTTAATTTTAAATTGGAAGGTAACAAATGATATTCTCACTTCTGACCACATGTGCATCTATTAAAAGACCACCTCTTAAACCATATCGTAATCTAAAATTAACCAATTAGGATTTATTCTCTTTCGAACTTATTTCTCTAGTTCATCCTGCTACAGATAGCGGTTAAAGACATTGAGTTACAAGCTTCCAAGCTGACAAAAACATCCTTGACGGCTTTTGAAAATTTGTGCCTACTTATTACCAAACAAAAGATTATGAATATACCCTTTCGGTGCTCTCCTCTTAAAAAACAAAGGAAACATACTAGGAAACTGAAGAGTACAGCCAAAAATAATAATCGTAAATGTGATTGGGATTGTTTCCTTATAGCTCAAAAGGAGTATAAAAAAGCTTAAGGTCAGCTCACAGAACTGCAAGAACTAATGTTAAGTTTACTTCAACGAAAAAGGAAGCGAACGAGTAACTTCTTTCTGTTCAATTTCCGGAGTGTGCCAAAGAATTGCAATGAAGCTCCCGATTGGGAACTAGCGGATCGGATAATTACGTTCGAAGTTCTGCATTGTATTATTTCCTCCTTTAAACCGTACAAATCAGGTGGCGCTGACGGGATTTTCCCGGCTGAATTACATCACGGTTTTCCTATTATTAAGAACCAGTTGCTCCAGCTTTACAAAGGCTGCGTTGTTTTTTGCATTGTTCGTCATGAACTTGTCATTAGGATTAAATTAAAGGCTTTAATTATTACAATCAATGGTCTACAAGGAGCACTGCGATGTGGAACATTCTTGGATCAGTCGTGGGCAATAGAACAATTTTTAATTATTACACATCATTAAAACCAGAAATCGATATGATTAATGCTAAATTGTTGTCTAAACTCAATTTCACTAAATTTTATTCGGTGGTGCGACCTTCGAGAGATCAGTGGAATTTGTTAAGAACTTGTATGAGTCGATAGTCTTCTTTTCTGATGGCTCTCAGTTCTGGTAATGGACTATACTGTCTATCTAAGTCTAACCATCTAATTGAGGCATTGAATCTCGCTGTTATAAATAAACATTTTGGTTTCTGTGCTGAATTCGTTGGATAGTCCCTTGACTGTGTCAAAATTTGTTAAGAACTGTAAATACTTTATATATCTTCTCTATTCAAGTAATGAAGTGACGATCATATGGGTTCCTGATTCTCTAGCAAAAGCTGAGGCTGGGTTTAAATTTGTCGGTCCCGAACCAGTTGCTTTCTTAAAATTTAACTATGTTAAAAATGCGATCAAAAACTGCGCTGTAAGTGAATTAAAACAGCAGTCTTGAAAACGACTATGACTGTATTCACTTCATCTGCTGTTGTCCTGCTTTCGATGGAGTTAGGTTGCAAATATTTGAATCTAGGTCTATTGTTAAAAATCAGCTGTCTTCCTTGCCTTGGCGCAAACTACTTCAATTTATTAACGCTGCAGCACGTGTTCGCGTTCGAATCACTGGTTTGCACTATGGGCCCTTTGTGGCATGGAATGCCTCAAAGTACGTACGAACCTTGGTTCGTTCCAACTAACTTTAATAATAATAATTGTAATACTCCAATCTTGTCGAGGCGTTGAATCTCCAAATTAAATTTCAATTTTAATAGTTTATAAGCAGCACGATTCTCTTGCTATTTGAACCATTTTATGTAATATTTATATAGCAAAAAGATTTATAACGTTCATTACAAAATAAATACTCGCCCCAACGCGCGTACGATGGACAAAAATAGATTGTGGCATTGAATGATAATTATGGTGGTAATTCGCGGAAGATGGAGCCTTGGCGTGCGAAAACTCACAATGCATAATACGGTACCTAATAATAATATTTATTCTACAAATTAAATGAAAATATTATTTCTGATTCTCTCCTATTTAGCTACGAAGTAATTTTTTTCTCCGGTTAACCATTCCCGCAAAATAAAAAATATTCTGCCAGCACAAAAAAAAAAAATATTCTCGAAACAGTTTAATTAAAAAAAATTAATCCTCAGATAATATATGTGAACCAGATACATTCAAAGGGGAAAGATGATTAATTACATTACGAAGAACAATATTATACAGAACTGTAAAAAATAAGCAGAAACATTGCCCTGAATAACTAACCTTTCTCTATATACTAGTATTATAACGAATATCCATAAGGATTCATGATATGTACATACTCGTTCACATACAGCGTTACAAGTTACAACATAATACCAACCGAAATCCTAAAAAAAAAACTAACAGCAGGATACGAAAAAAGAAAAAATGGAAATCTCCAACTTTTGTCATCTTTGTTGTTGATAGAAATAAATCTACTTGTTGTACTCCCGTAGTTAACTCGTTATTCATAATTATTATTAGTTTTATCAACAAGGAAAATGAAAACAAAGTTGTATAGTTGGATAACATTTTGATCCTTGAGACAAGGATTACCATTTATGATTATCTCGCAAATAGAGAATTTAAAATATTTTGTTGGATGCTGTTGAAGCTAACAATTTTCTTGGCCACCAAAATACACGACAATAATTTTGACAAATCTGTAACCGCCAATAACAACATACAAAATATTTATGTAAAAATGAAACAGAGAAAAATAAAGTTTTCCTTATAGACAAAATACAACCAAAAAAAATAAAATCATAAATTTTCCAAAATGAAAATTTATCTTAATTTTATTTTTCAGTTTTTCCAAATACAGTACCCATAGTACTATGTTGCTTGTGGATACATGGTTTGGTTGTTATTTAAGTTATATGTGTTATATTGCACATATGAGAATAGTATGCGCATTCTCTGGTGTCCCACACTTTTTCATATCTCACTCGTATAACTACAAACAGTGCTTCCTGTTGAAGCATACCAAAAAAAAAAAACAACATAATAAATGTAACGAACAAATAAAAGCAAATAATAACCCTAGAATTTATCATTCCCCTGGCTGGCATATATACAATGTAAAGGCATTAAAGGTGTTAATAATTCAGTAACATTGTTTATATGTTACATACTTACATATTTCCAATGCAATTTCTACACTGTTTACCAGTTTTTATGGTATATCGGTATATGTGAGGATATATGGATAAAAGAGATCCATTAAATGGTTGTTTACGCTTCTTGTGCTCATGAAAATATTTTCCACTTACATTTTTCGTTTTTCGACATTTATTATGGTGTTTTGTGTTTAATTTCGAAAACCAAAACTTTTTATAACAAAAATACACAACTTTTTGTTTGGTTCGTAATTAAGCGAATCAAATACTTTCCGTTGAGGGGGGGGGGGGGTGCTTTCGGGGGCTACATACAGAGCCACTATTATATACGATTACGCGCATTGTTTTGTCTTTTATCTCGAGAGTGCATAACACTTTTTTTTAACTTAAATAGTTTTCTTTTAAAGAGCAGCAAAATATTTTGGGTTTTATTTGGTCAATTATTCAGCATTTATTCATTGTTTAACAAGTACTTAATTTACATAGGACCCGGATAGCTGATCTGGTGGGATCTAGCGGAGTTGTACAAGTAATTTGACTGAACTAGATCTGGTTATCGGTTTTGGTCGCAAAATGAGGATTGAGTATTTAGAATTTTGTATATGTACACGTCAAATAATATAGTCTCTTTCTTAAAAAGCGAACATTCGAACACACACACAGAGATTTACCATTGCTATTGCCTTCCGGTAATTCTCAACTAAATCCTCATTTTGCGACCAAAATTGCTGTCCTAGTGTCCGTAGCACCTTATGGATACGATAAATTATATGTTACTTTTAGAAAGTGATTTATCCTGTGATCTCATCTTTATAATGTATGGTCTGATTTTATTAATTAAATATCTAAAATTATCATTATGTGTGTATCCATTGGTGGTATGTGGATTTGGGCCTAAGAACTGCACTGGATTGCCTTTGAAGACGAATAAAATTGTCGTTTTAGAATATCTAGCGTATTGGCTATTCCTTAATGTACTACGGATAGTGGATCATGAGCTTGTTTGACGAGATCCAATGTAAGAACCATTGGTACTACCTTTATAGAGAGCTTCCCTTCACTTATCTTAAAATTTGTAGTAGCATTTGGATTATCTGTGATGGCTTGGATCTTGTCTTGATAATCTAAAAACTGGAAGAGGGAAGAGTCCATGTCAATGTGAAGTGGAGTATCAGTTGAAAGTTTATATTCTTCGATATTCATTCTTGACAAACTGACTGGAACAATATTTTGCAACCCTTTTCGGTACTCTATCGTAAATTTGTGTGACTGTATTTTTAACGCCCACCTTGCTAATCGCCCGAATAAGTCTTTTCAATCCATTAGCCATTTTAAGCTGAAGTGATCAGTAGGGTCGGAATTTCTTTACACTCATCACCACGGACAAACGTTCTAACTCCGTGACGGTGTAGTTTCTCGGTGCCTTGTTAGTTCCGAAAACATGTATGTAATTGCATGTGCTTCGTCACCAGATTTCTGTGCTGGTCGCATTGTGTATAAAATGGTATCTTAAAATCTGGGGTGACTAATACCGGGACTGCTATCGAAGGCTTCCTGACTTGATTATTCCATTTTTAGTTCACACCCTTTTTCAAAAAATCGCTATTTGGAGCGCCTAGTGTAGAGCAATTTGGTATAAACCTTCTAAACCACCCGGTGATCCCCAGGAATTGCCGTATATAAACCTTTCAACAGGAAGTTTCTCCTTCTCGTCACCGTGTAACATATTTTCCAATGATGTATCTCAAAGTATTATCGATTGATTCGACGTTATTCCATAAGATAGTGGCGGTAACAGTGGATTAAAATTCTCCGGCAGCGCGGTATTATTGTTCAGTGGAATTTTCATATTTTGAGGTTGCAAAATATTGGCAGGAATAGATTTTGGTCCTGTTAATCATCAAACAACTATCTCTCATCTTCCGTTAAATTATCAGGAATCGGATTTTCGACGGTTTCTTGAAAACAGTTTTTGACAAAGATCAATCATTTTTGTTGAAACAGCTGTTACTGACTTTAAGCTATAGCTAATTCGGGTCAGACGATGACCAACATGCAACCAACACCTGTCATGAGCTCTGCTATACCTTCTTCGGTTCAAACTCGGGCTCTGCAGAAATTGTTTGTAGTTAGTTCACGATGTTTTGCAGTTTTGAACTGTAATTACTAATTCCGCGTTTTAGACATTTTAAGGTGGTTTGGTGTGCGCGTATTGGTGTTTCTGTCTCATTCGCAACTTTTTTTCATAGAATTCCCCAAATCTTGCCATTTTCATCACAATGTTGCCTGTAATATTTCTTACCAAACATTCAATATCAAGTTCATCGCAGTCGAGATATTGTACGTCCATTTTCAATTTTGGTTTCCCAGGTTGTATCCAAAAATTAAACCTAAACTAAAAATTCTGGTTTAACTAACCTAACCTTTTAATTCTATTTGTGTTCCATTCATGCTGGAAATGTGATACCTGAATGGTCATGTAATTTCTGATTGATAGTATTGTTGACTGTTTCTGCAATCCCAATCACGCAGTGGCATTCCAACTCTATACGAGTGAGTCTCACTGCTATGGCGAATGCAGGCATTTCAACTCTATTGGGTGTTACCTGTGGACCCCAATAATTACAAACTCTACTACATATACACAAACGGTATCCATTCCTTCTTGGAAGAGCTCAATTGTGCGAATAAAGTTGCATCTTATTGGCGTAGACCGGCCTATATTTCCATGCTACATGAGCAGACAAGGCTTGATCACTCTCGCACAGGACAACAACTCACCGGTTGTTGTGCACCGTTTCGTGTTTCTATAATATATCCACTGACTACCCGTACTACCACACAAGAATTGCACACTTATCCTTGGCAGATCAAATGCATGATATATAGTCAGGGATATACCCTGGACGATAACCTAATACTAAGTAAGCGGACTAACGACCCCATCCCGAAAGATGAAAAAATTATAAATTGATATTGAGGTGAATAAAAACGACGCGAACCTAACTATAAAAACTTATACGAAACGGACCTTTTAATTTTGAATCTGATTAATCATCAGATGGTATTGGTTGTTGATGGGGATACATTTACTGGACTTATTTAAGGCATAACCTCATTGGGATTTATTTAGTTGAATATCTTTGGTAACCAAAATTTACCAGATAGTTTGGGCCTATTTGGTCCCTGTTCGGGCTCCACTTGTAATGTGGTGCCTAAACTAATGATTAATTTCGATTAATGATGGAGGCGAATTTTGGCCTCACGTTAGGCGCCACTGTAATGAGATCGAGTGTTACCTCGACTCATTATAGAAATTATCCATAAACATTGACCAATCGCGGCATTTACCTGCAACTTCAAGCCGGTAGAGGTGATTTTTTTTTTTCGTGGGTTTTGATGGGAGATTTTATGGACCTTGTTATACCGCATTTTTTAGTGAGCAGAAAGGGGTGTTCAAAAATTAGTAACAAAAATAAACAACATTTACTTCTCTATATGAGGGATTTGTTAGTACTTTAGAATTAGATCAGTAGCACGTAATTAACAGAAGAGCGGCGGCGCATTAAAGCACACTTCTAGTTGTTAATTGATCCGCTACTGATCGGGCCCCTTTTACAAATTAGTTACGATCACAATTACCACAAATTATCTGCTTAATTGTTCCGTTCGTTTTTTTTATAGAAATAAACAAACCGTTAGTTGCTAATTTGGACTTTTATTATTAACAATAAAATTTACATTCAACTTGAACGCCCAAAACAGGGAATCAATTTACTCGATCTCATTACAGTGGCGCCCAAATTGAGGCCAAAATTCGCCTCCATCATTCTCATTAACAATTTATTTTTTATAGAAGTACTTGTATAGAATTGAGGGTGATATGTTGTAAGCCATTTACACAAATCACAACTTGGTTAATGAGACCTTGAACAGCTCCCTATTTTTTCCCCAAATTAATCATCAGTTTATGCACCACATTACAAGTGGAGCCCGAACAGGGACCAAATAGGCCCAAACTATCTGGTAAATTTTGGTTACCAAAGATATTCAACTAAATAAATCCCAATGAGGTTATGCCTTAAATAAGTCCAGTAAATTTATCCCCATCAACAACCAATACCATCTGATGATTAATCAGATTCAAAATTAAAAGGTCCGTTTCGTATAAGTTTTTATAGTTAGGTTCGGGTCGTTTTTATTCACCTCAATATCGTTAGTCCGCTTACTTAGTATTAGGTCATCGTCCAGGGTATATCCCTGACTATCTATCATGCCTTTGATCTGCCACAGACGGGTATGGAATTCGGGTGTGGTAGTATGGGTACTCAGTGCATATATTACAGAAACAAGAAACGGAGCACAACTACCGGTGAGTTTTTGTCCTGTACGAGAGTGATCAAGCTTTGTCTGCTCATGTAGCATGGAAATATAGGCCGGTCTACGCCAATAAGATACAACTTTATTCGCACAATCGAGCTCTTCCAAGAGGGAATGGATACCGTTTGTGTATATGTAGTAGAGTTTGTAATTATTGGGGTCCACAGGTAACACCCAATAGAGTTGAAATGCCTGCATTCGCCATAGCAGTGAGACTCACTCGTATAGAGTTGGAATGCCACTGCGTGATTGGGATTGCAGAAACAGTCAAGAATTCTATCAATCAGAAATTACAATCCCTTGTCCTTTCCTTTTTCACCTGTCTCAGTGACATGACTATTCCGGTGTCACATTTCCAGCATGAATGGATCACAAATAGAATTAAAAGGTTAGGTTAGTTAAATCAGAATTTTTAGTTTAGGGTAATTTTTAGTGTTGCTTGTATAAAATAAGATGGTTTTTGACGTTCAATTATTGGATAACGATGAACTCCTCGTGGAGTTTGAGGTGCGTGAATTATCCGATAAATCCAGCAAGGAAGTGACTGAGACGCTGAAAGAGGCGTTGGTCAGAAAGCTGGAGGAAGAACATGAGGGATGGTACCTCAGGCCAAAGGAACTGCATGAAGATGCGACGAAAAATCCACAGCGGGAATATGCCAAGTGCCCAACAAAGCTAAGGGATGTTGGCCAGTTGATGTTAGAGGGGTTGAAACTCAATTGCCGATACTGAACTGGATACCCAAGGCACGGGCTAAGCTTGTGCATATCGAAGTCCGGATTTTTCTTAGTAAGAAAATTCCAACCTTTGCTGTAGGTGTAGTAAAATTAGAAGAAGAAGAAGTAGATACCTATGGTGAACTGTTGCTAAAACTAAGAAGAGGCAAGCCGAAGGTGTGAAGGAGCGAGTTGAGGCTCTGGTAGTGAAGACAGTCAGCTCAAACGATGGTATGGAACATGAGATTGCAAACTGTGAAAAGGAGTTATGGCTGGGCAGCAGTCCTTTGTTAAAACAGATCAGGACAGGCGCTTCAGTGGAAGATATATATTCTGATATCAGAGCCAGACTAATGCACATCCATGGGCCGTGGTACCGCTATCGCAATGTAACATGCCCAATATTAAGAGCATGGTTACAGCGCGTATATATAACGGTGCGCATGCTATGTCAGATGAACATTGATTTATATAAAGACGTGAGTTCACCGAGCGATGTAGCTGCCAAACAATCCAGGGTGGTAAAAATATGTGAAAAGCTAGCAGAACAGAAAGAAGATCAGGGAGGTGAAGAGATAGAATCAAATGTAGCGGAAATTGGTGAACTTTTGAAAGAAATAGAGTTCAAGAAGGCAGAAGAAGTGCACGAGGAACATCATGCACAAGAGGAGGTAGAGTTACAGGTGGAGAAGCAGACTCATAATGATAATGATGAGGAATCCACTGGAACGGAGCTAGTGGCCAGTTCCATTGACACAAGTACATCACAGAATGCCAACGCAAATAATGTGTTGCAAGTAGATCATTCGGTACCCGAGCTATCTGGTGGCGCAGGCATTGCTGTAAAACAGAAGCACTTTGCGTTGTGTAAGGTGGCTACTAAGACAATTGGTAAGAACAGAGGCCAAATTAGGAGCGTTTCCGATAAGCGCGTGTACAAATCTCAGCTGCTGCGCAGAGCAAGAGCGCGAGGCTGTTTGAAGAGGTTCCGCGTCGCCCGCATAATTGTGAAATTTCCAATAAAGTTTAAAGGCAGAGGGATGACAGAGCATGGGGCTGGTATAGGAGACTGAGCTGCGCTCGCATGAAGGTTGAAATACATGCGATGATTGAGTGGCTAGTGTTGCAATTGCGAATACCAGTAAATCACCTATTAAATGCGCTGGATTTGCGATTAAAGGACGATGTACTGGTCAGGTCCAATCGGCGACTGGTTTCAGCAAAATTATAACTCTCTGCGGTTACTATTTTCCCTTTACAATGCCTACAAGTTTATAAATGATGTTAACAATAGGTAATGTAAAGGGAAAATGAAGGCTGGTATGTTTCTGGTCTATCGCCATAAACCAAGAAAGAACAGTATTTAGGTCTAAGAATTTATTAGGATTAGGAAATAGTTAGGTTTAGATAGGACTTACAAAATAAAATAGGAGTTGGATTAGAGACACTAACGTAGAAAATAAGTAGAGTTTAGGAAAGCTGACAGCAGCAAGTAGCAAGAGATGGAGTTGGTTTCGCATGAAGAGTACCAATGGGATTTATAAAGTTAGGCCGTTAAATCTGTAAACAAGAACATAAACCACGGTGGGAGCATTTCTATTACGATCACCCTATAACGAGAGATTTGGACCATCATAGTCAATAGTGGATGTGAGGAAGAACATTGCTGCTAGGTGTCATCCAAGAATCTCAATAAACGAGACAAGATAACCGGAGGATATCGTATAGTTAACAGATGTTTAATCAAGCTCTTGTATGTGAAAGTTAACCGCAACCGGAGGGCAGGACAGTTTAACCACGGGAGAACCTGCCGCGAACGATTACCCAGCAGTAAGGCTCATAACAAATATTGCCGGTAAAAGTGGGAAAGAAGAGCGTGGCCACAGTAATAGTCGGCCGGGAAATAATGGTAACATGATGAAGGTTTTTGTTAAAGCATTTGAAAGTAGAGAAGGTAATAGAAAAATTTAAGATCATCTGCTTTATTCCGCGTTAATGTCCAAGTCAGAAGAAATTTTTGAAGGATTGATCCGGAATTAATATAGACCAAGCAGTCCTGACGTTCTCACACATGGGATGAAAAATTATCGGAACAGTTTGTTTTCCGAACACCTAACCGAAACCACAGGCGAGGTAATGGAATTCAGGATGCAAGAAAATGCTACACCAGAATTCAACGTTGATCAATTTTCTGGATGTAACGTCAAACGGAGGAAGCTCTTTTGTGGATTCAAGGAAGCCAGAGAACATACATATCTATTTCATCTAACCGGCTTAACAGGCCTTTAATTTGAAGAAGCTTTGGTTGTACTCTATTACATCTATTAATATTAACCTAAGCTGGCGATTTTTTTGGGTGACCAGATATGTAAATCTGACTTAAAACGTTTGTTAAGAATGTTAAAGGAAATTTTGTCGGATCCAGTTCTAGCACTATATGACTTCGTAGTGATTTTTTTTGTTCGCAATGATGTTCTCTTTCTAATGTTTTGCTGCTGGCCACTAGCAATCCCCCACGAAGATTTATTTATGTAAAATAAATTTATCAATAATATCTGTTGGGCTTAACGATTTACAGTAAATATTACGAGCTTTCTATAAGGCAGTGCCTACTCCTTATCGAAGAATATCGTTTAAGAATTCCTTTCCAAAGCACATGTCAAATTTCATCGAAGTCGGTTAAACCTAATCCAAGTTCCACCCAGAATGGCCCTGTTCCAGAACTTTATCTAAATTCATTTTAGAATCTGATGTCTTTACTTTTACCTTTATCCTTACCTTTACCTTTACTCTTTTATAAATTTACCACCATTATATACCACACTAGCAAACCATCACAGCATCATACGATCACACCACTCAACATCTTATCATCATAAGATCATACAATAATAGCATCGTACCATTAGACAATCATACCATTATCCCACCATAACATCATAATAGTATACCATCATACCATCAAGCCATCATGGCCGCTCCACAATCCGCTTGGCTCCCTGCCTTCCTGAATTTTTCAAAAAGTTTATAAGATAATGGCACAACCATCAATCTAGCTCAATTCAAATCAAATTCTCTGCTCATAACCTTCAAGAGAAACACTTAGTATTTCGCCCCATTGCAAATTATACCATCTACCATCATACCATCAAGCAAATACCTACCATCCCACCTAGTATACAAGTAAACCATTGTACCATCATACCATCATATCAGCATATCAACATACCATTATGCCAATATACCATCATGGCATCATACCATCAAACCATCGTTCCATCATACCATTATATACCATCAAACCATCACACAACCACACCATCATACCATTATACTATAATACCAAGAAATTGTCGTACCATTGAACATTTCAATGCGACCTTGATAGCCTTTCAAATGGCTGTGATGATGGTACCGTGATGGTACCCTCGATTCAAGCGAGGTTAGCGAATTTTTCTCTAAATCGAAATAACTTTCATAAACCTAACGTCATTTTTATTTCTATACAAATAGATTACTTATAAGTATTCGGACATTCAGTTTATTATTAAATTATTGAGCAGGGCTTAAGAAAATAGCTAATGCCTTTCCACTTGGAGTAACGTCTACTAGCAAGTTAAATTGAGATGACAGACAAAATAAAAATACTTCGATGTGTTAAATCGCCATTAGTTTCAATCTTAATATTAGAAAAATTGATTACCTTCTACCATACCACAAATAATCTAATATTAAATTTCCAATTAAAATTTTCAAAATATTAACCTTCCGCATATCTCAAACGTATTAAGATTTGTGTCTCTGTAATATGTAAATTTGAGTTATGTACATTGTACGTATCGATTACATTTCTAATATTATATGAACAACTAAATATTTCGAAAAACGCACCAATGTGTACAAAAAAATGTATGTACATACGTATAAACATATTTCCAATGTTCTTAATTAAGAAGAACAAGAGGAAGAAAACATGCACATATAACATAATTAAATTTAAAATTCATGAAATTTCCGGCATTGATTTCACCAAAAAGAAATATGTTCTTACATATGTACGTATACGAGTATGTACCTGCTACATACGTATTTTGAATATGAAATTATAATATTTGGGAAAATTTAAATAACCGACAACAACAACAACACTCCCAAAACACTCTAGAATGAACAAAAAGCTCTCAAATTTCTATTACTTTCGGTGTGTAATGTAAATTCAAGCGAGCAGACAATTCGTGTTATGTTGATCTCTTTGGTGCGGTTCTTGTATTGTTGTTGTACATTTTATTGTTTAATTCCCTCTAGGAAAATGAAAAATGAAATTATTAAATTTTCCAATTTTTTGCTTTTTCTTTTGCATATTCCAATAAAATTATGTAGCTAGGTACCAAAAAAATCGGTTTTGGCAACTTGTTTTTCTGTTTGCTTAAAACGGTATGTGTGCTGAAATTTCACTTTTCCAACTTTTTTCTTGTAGTCGTTGTTGTTTGCTTAAATTTTTGATGATGAAATTGATTATTTCATTTGTTTTGGATTTTTCATTGAAATAAGCTTTTTTTTAGTGTTTTAACCTAAAATACATCTCTAAAAATATATCATCGGATTGGAAATATATGTTCAAAGAGAACATTATAAGAAGAGGGATGAGAGTGGGCCAGAAATTTGTAGTTACGCCACTGAGAGCAAGCAATACCATTAATCAACGATTTCGAAACCAATCAACACGAATTAGACAAATATTTCAGTTACGAGCCATGATCTTAGAGCTATGACGCTACGGGTAAAATAAAAATAAAATCGTGTTGTGTGATTATATGAATATGCTAGTTTGAAGGTTGAGTCGGGCGGTGAGGTTGAGGTTGGATTGATGATCGAGTTAAAATCATGTACGCATGTAAGTTTCTAACCCCGCTAGTTTAGGAGTTGGGTGGGATGTTGAGTTTG
Source organism: Tipula vernalis (assembly GCA_958295665.1). Lineage (NCBI taxonomy): Eukaryota > Metazoa > Arthropoda > Insecta > Diptera > Tipulidae > Tipula > Tipula vernalis. Next base: position 386,060,990 of record OY282558.1, on the reverse strand, counting down.
GGGTTGAATTAAGGGATGAGTTCGTAACGTATGCTTTTCTCACTTTCTGAAAACCATCGGTAATAACAACATAAACTTTTTATTTTTGACACAGTATTTCGATTAAAAAATTTACTAAACTTCAATTGGATTTCCGAACGAAAATTGTGGAATGGACGTCAGTAACCGTGAAAATTTATTTTAACTCAATTTTTAAATTCTTCTGATTTGATTTGTTGTCCCTGACGTCTTCCAATAATCGATGAAACCGATAACCAAATTGATGGCTTTTGACTACAGTGGTGACTATACTTTTGACTTAACTTGTGACTACACTTTTGACTTCACTTTTGACTAAACTTTTGACAACACTTTTGACTACACTTTTGAAACACTGGTGACTACACTTTTGATTACAATTTTGAATACACTTTTGACAAATCTTTAGACTACGCTTTTGACCAGACTTTTGACTACACTCTTGACTACACTTTTAACTACACTTTTGACTATACTTTTGACTACACTATTGACTACACTTGTGACTACACTTATGACTACACTTTTGACTACACTTATGACTGCACTTGTGACTGCCCTTGTGACTACATTTGTGACTACACTTGTGACCACACTTTTGACTACACTTTGGCTACACTTTTGACTACAGTTTTGACTACACTTTTGACAAGATTTTTGACTATACTTTGACTACACTTGTGACTACACTTTTGACTTCACTTTTGACTACACTTTTTACTACACTTTTGACTACACTTTTGATTACAATTTTGAATACACTTTTGACTTCAATTTTGACTACACGTTTGACAACACTTTTGACAAAACTTTAGACTACACTTTTGACCACACTGACTACGCTTTTGACTACACTTTTAACTACACTTTTGACTACACTTTTGACTATACTTTTGACTACACTTTTGACTACACTTTTGACTACACTTTTGACTACACTTTTGACTACACATATAACTACACTTTTGACTACACTTTTGACTACACTATTGACTACACTTGTGACTACCCTTGTAACTACATTTGTGACTACACTTGTGACCACACTTTTGACTACACTTTTGACTACACTTTTGACTACACTTATGACTGCACTTGTGACTGCCCTTGTGACTACATTTGTGACTACACTTGTGACCACACTTTTGACTACACTTTGGCTACACTTTTCACTACAGTTTTGACTACACTTTTGACAAGATTTTTGACTATACTTTGACTACACTTGTGACTACACTTTTGACTTCACTTTTGACTACACTTTTTACTTCACTTTTGACTACACTTTTGATTACAATTTTGAATACACTTTTGACTTCAATTTTGACTACACGTTTGACAACACTTTTGACAAAACTTTAGACTACACTTTTGACCACACTGACTACGCTTTTGACTACACTTTTAACTACACTTTTGACTACACTTTTGACTATACTTTTGACTACACTTTTGACTACACTTTTGACTACACTTTTGACTACACTTTTGACTACACATATAACTACACTTTTGACTACACTTTTGACTACACTATTGACTACACTTGTGACTACCCTTGTAACTACATTTGTGACTACACTTGTGACCACACTTTTGACTACACTTTTGACTACACTTTTGACTACACCTATGACTGCACTTGTGACTGCCCTTGTGACTACATTTGTGACTACACTTGTGACCACACTTTTGACTACACTTTGGCTACACTTTTGACTACAGTTTTGACTACACTTTTGACAAGATTTTTGACTATACTTTTACTACACTTGTGACTACACTTTTGACTTCACTTTTGACTACACTTTTTACTACACTTTTGACTACACTTTTGATTACAATTTTGAATACACTTTTGACTTCAATTTTGACTACACGTTTGACAACACTTTTGACAAAACTTTAGACTACACTTTTGACCACACTGACTACGCTTTTGACTACACTTTTAAATACACTTTTGACTACACTTTTCACTATACTTTTGACTACACTTTTGACTACACTTTTGACTACACTTTTGACTACACTTTTGACTACACTTTTGACTACACTTTTGACTACACATATAACTACACTTTTGACTACACTTTTGACTATACTATTGACTACACTTGTGACTACCCTTGTAACTACATTTGTGACTACACTTGTGACCACACTTTTGACTACACTTTTGACTACACTTTTCACTACACTTTTGACTACACTTTTGACAACTTTTTTGTTTACAATTGTGACTACACTTGTTAGTAAACTGCTGGTTAGTTCACATGGGGCTGCGCTTGTGACTTATGACTACACTAGTGACTACACTTGTGACTACACTTATGACTACACAAAAATGTCTTGACTGTGATTTATCAAAATTTAATTAATTAAACGAAAATAGTTATAAGAAAGCTGGATTAAACCTACTTCATAGGCTTGTTGTTCAATTCGTAAATTATTGAATATGTAAAGTGTCTTAACTAATTTGAATTAGTGTCTCTTAATGAATTATGAATGAAAAATCCCGAAATGGATATTTTTGCTATAATCACAAAATTGTTCAATCTATTTACTAATGGAAAATATTAAGTTTAGTGTCAATATGAAAATTAGGTTCTCCTTTTCTTTATTCCTGAGCATATACTAATTTTTCCAATGAGTACAATTTCGGTTCCAATAGTAGGAGAGTTTTATTCATAAATTCGAAAGCTAGTTACTACCTAGACATTACCGTAGAGGAAATGTGTACCATCAGAGAAAGAATTGATAAACCGGTTCGAATGCTACAGCAAGACTGCCCTAATATTTATTGATTACAATTTACATTCGCACTCAAAGTAAATGATTGACCGCAATGTATAGCTATGTTGGTACAATAACATAATGGTACGTAATATTTAGAACGCGTTACAGTACTTAACAAATACATATATACATATCAAGAATCATAAAACATTTCCAGATAGATTCGTTTGTAAACGAAATCTATTGCCTTTTTCTCATCGATGGTAATTATTGCAGCAGCAAGTTTTATCATTCTGGAAGGAATGTAGCAAAGAATTTATTCATAACCTTCCTTCATCATTTTTAAAGGAAGCAATAGTTAAGCGTGGTAAGCTAACAGAAGATGGGAAAAGAATTGATAGTACATTCTAATTAAGTGTAGAAACCAAGCTATAGCTGGAGGATGGCATATGGGAATCGGTAGGGGTATATGGGAATTTATCATCTAGCATTCACAGTAATGATTTCATAACGTATGACAGTTGAAAGAAAACTATTTTCATTTTCACTCATGAACTAGGGCAGATTAAGGTCTAGAAACACTAGGCACGTGCCTAAGGCCCATGAGTTTTGGGGGCCCGTAAATTTCGTGGTTCATTCTTTCAAGACAGGCTGCTAAACAGCAGCCCAAAACATCTATTTTTTGCAATAGGTTTAGGATCGTTATCAAATTTTTCACGATATAAGTGCGCCTCAAACCACTTCCATAAATCTTGCCGTTCGACTCAAGCAAATTATACTTCGATTCATCATTTCAGGGGATTTTTTCCAAAACGCTAATAATCAAAAACGCAACTGTCGTTTCGCGAAATTTATCTTTCGCTTTAGATTTTATTTAGAAACAATTGGCTCTCGATATTCAACCAGCCGACGTCTTGTCCGACCAACTCTGCGTAATTTGAGGTGATTCGGCTTTATTTAGTTTTATGGCTTTCACTTCTTTTTCGTTATTTTTCGAGCTCGTTCTTTACCGTAGCATTGCTAGGTTTTAATGGCACGATAAACCATCTTCTTTATGCACCTCAAATCCGCTGCAATTGCTCCCTTTGTTGCACTTCGTTTGGAATATTTCCATACTGCCATTTTACTCAATTTTGGTGTAAAGCTCTTACTTATTTTATTTGATTTTGAGTTTTATTTATTACGCTGTTTCTAATTCAATGTCCAGGCTCGTAATTTCCCATGTTCTGATTAAATCGAAAAATTTTGATTTGTACGTATTTCATATCCTTAAGCCTAGTATGCACTTGACGTGAAATTAAATTTTAAAAATATAAGATAAATCAAACCTAAACATATATAACAAACAGAAAAAAATGCCACCTTGAAACAAAAATGAACCAATAAGCAATAAAAATAAAATTCCACTTACACTCAGCTGCAATTAAAATGTAAAAAAATCCACATAAACTCGGCTTCAAAAGTTTTGTTTTTTTTCTAGACAATGTCACAAAAATTTTGCCACGTTTAGTAGTTTTACTCTCAATCTATCTGGCAGTCAAACACTTCAGGTATTTTGTCGAAGGTCGGAACTACACCATTTATACCGACCATAAGCCTCTGACTAGAGAAATTCAATCAAAAACTGAACGTAATCCAAGTCAATCACGTCACTTGGATTACATCAGTCAATTTACAACGAACATCCAACATGTTGACGGACATGACAACGTTGTCGCGGATACACTATCCCGACTTACAAAAGATTGCAACCACACAAAAAATTGACCTAGAACTTCAGAATTTTTTTTCTGGTTCCGAATGTTACACTAGTGCATCAATGAAATTAGAGCTTTTCAAACTACCTGGCCTCGAAATCGTTTGCGAAACATCCACTGGGAACCACTACGTTGAACCATCTTCGACACACTGCATAACATTTCGCATCCTGGAGTCCGTGCAACTCGTAAATTGATCACTACTCGTTACTTTTTGCCCAGTATAAACAAAGACGTAGGCCAATGGGCTCAGTCTTGCTTATCCTGCCAACGTGCCGAAGTTCAAAGACACACAAAATCACCCCATGGACAATTCGAAATTCCACCTGCACCCGAATTCCTGTTCGATGACAAATTTGTCATATGGGTTTTATTCGTATAAAAAAACCTAAAGGTATAAAAACTCATGAAACGCGATTCCGGTTTGATGACTGAGAAATTAAAACTCATAAAGAATGTCAAAAAAACCTATGAAATATTTTTCTATGAGAAGTACATTATTTAGTCAAAAACTGTTTCTAATTTTTAATTTTTAGAGCCTAGAATTTAAATTTCGAAGCCTAAAATTATTGTGTTGTGTATCAAACTTATCAAAAAGAGATTAATTGATCCGAAAGGGACTCACATACGACAACAGTTTTTTCTATGTTGTTCTAATTCCAAGACACAATCACAAAAGATAATAAATTTCCGCAATTTGCGTTTATTGATAAAAATGGGCTTATATCAAAATAATCTTTTATAAAACTCCCCAGATAGACTAAATACTACACACAGTTCAAACTGTAAACAAAACTATTGTAAAATTTAAATAACGAAACAGAATTTTCGGCTTGGTCTCAAAAAGAGATTAATTGGATCGAAAGCGACCCACATAAGACGCAGAACAAATTTTGTATGTTGTTTCCAAGACTTATTACACGATATATAAAATTTCACCAAATCAATAAATAACTAGATTAAACAATAACAAGAACCTACAAATTAATGTCCCAAATAACCCAGTAAACTAAATAGCTCATGCTGTAATATTCTACTATAATGGAAACTCATCTGCAATACGGGAATCGGAAATTTGATGAGTCTGAAAACTGACTAGTCGAAAAAAAAAATAAATCATTTCTCGTTCTCATTTGTCATAGAACCGGAATTCGGGTGCTGGTCGATTCGAATACATCCACTTAGATATCGTATCACTATTGCCTCCATCTAATGGATATTCGTACTTACTCACCTGTGTCGATCGCTTCACTCACTGGCCCGAAGCTTACTGCATGACAAACATGTCAGCAGCAACCATTGCCACCACATTCGTCAACAATTACTTATCACGATTCGGCGTACCCCTACAGATCACAACTGATAAGGGAACACAATTCGAGTCAAAACTTTTCACAGAGTTAACAAAACTCCTCGGATCTCATCGTATACGTACAACGGCTTATCATCCACAAGCCAATGTCATGGTCAAACGCTTCCATCGGCAACTCAAAGCCGGTCTCATGGCCAGAAGCAATACAATGCGTTGAAGTTCGCAAATACCAATCGTTCTACCTGGAATCCGAGCAACAGTGAAAGAAGATCCTAAGTGCACACCAGCCGAAATGGTTTACGGACAAACCATCAAGCTACCCGGTAGTATTTGTCGAATTCCTCTTTCACCTTTACCAAATAGTGACACAGTCGTCGAATAACTGCGACAAACCATGCATAACCTTGTACCAAACTCAACTCGTCAAGCCAAACAAGATGACGTCGTTGTTCCGAAATCACTTAACAATTGTGATTTTGTTTCCATCAGAACAGACAAGGTTCGCACGGTATTATCTCCTCCCTACGCAGGTCTGTATAAAGTCATATGGCGTCTTCGCAAGCATTTCATCGAATCGATTAATGTTAAAAATCCAAAACATTGCAATCGATCGACTCAAGCCAGCATACGGAATTCTCTCGGCTGATCAAACATCAAGCCTTCGTACACACAAACGAGTCCGTTTTGCTACTATTCATACAATCATACTCTAAAGAGAGGAAAATCACCTGCGGGGGAGTCCTGTAGCGGCGCGCTTATTTATTCATATGTATATGAATTCATACATTCCTACATTCAGTTACCGCCACAACTAATTAATCTAAAACAACACTTTCATTAACACGCAGCGGAAAACTTAAGGGAACGTACCCACATATGTATATAACAAACAGAAAAAAATGCCACTTTGAAACAAAAATGAACCAATAAGCAATAAAAATAAAATTCCACTTAAACTCAGCTGCAATTAAAAAGCAAAAAAAATCCACATAAACTCGGCTTCAAAAATTTTGTTTTTTTTTTCTACACAATGTCACAAAAATTTTGTCACGTTTAGTAGTCGACATTTTCTATTTTTTTTTTCAATAAGCAAAAAATTATAATTCTCTCGCGACAATCTTAATGCGGTGGTGAATTAAATATTAACATAGCTTCAAATATAACTCATGTTTAATTAGTGATAATAATAAATTATAAACTTTGAATTATTGTGCAAATTAAAAAAAGTGTTCGTGTTTTATTTATTCAATTGAATAAGTGGCATCATAGACGCATATTCCAACACGGAAATCCCCCAAAAACTACAAATTTATAGTAAAAAAAATCATATACATAATAAATCAAAATTTTGACTTATTTTGCTGTTAGGAATTGTCGAAGCATTGTCTGCATTTTCAAAGCATTTTCTCCTGGCTAAAATTGTCTTAATCAATTTATGATAAATCCTCAAAAAATTTAGCTAATTTCGCATTTATTTAGCTTACTTTAAATACTCTGACAGACTTTTAAAACTGTGCTCACCGGGTATCAACTTGCAAATTCTAGAATTAAAAAAACAACCGTTTTCAAAAGGCAAAGTTGCGCTACTGTCTTCCACCGTAAAAAACGCCTAGGCGCTTTAAACGGATAGAGCGCCTACTGGGCGTTTTATTCGCATAATACGCCCAGAGCGTTTTATTCAAGAAAATGATTTAAGTTATCATAATACAATTGTTTTCGAAATTTGAATAATTCGTCGTAATACTGTGAGGAATCTTATTATAAAATTTATAAATTAATTCGAAAAATTCATATGCTAAATTCATATTACTTTGAGTGATTGTCTTGGCCTTGATTTTATTTGCTTCATAAGAAGTTCAGCAGCTCGAAAGTAAGACTCAAAAAAAATAAATGCTCAATCGAAAAAATCGTGTCAAAATCAATCGAATATTCATATTTTCTAGAGTATGTAAATCTAATTTGCGATCGAATGGAGGATTATATTTAAACCTGAATTTCTGAGATTTTGTTAATATTTCCAAATTTATGTAAAATTTGTGAGTCGATTTCTTAAATTTTTAACCTGAAAAGTAATGAAAGGTTAATCTTGGTAGTGTAATGAAACGTGAAGTTTCGAACCAATTCAAATTTAGTTCTTGTTAAAATCCAAGAATTTAATATTTTTCAAGGTATTTGGCCAAAAATCTGTATTGTTTTTATTAGCAGTACTCTGTAAAGAAAATGTCTAATTTTAAGTTTAAATGTCGAGTGAATTTCACCTAAGTAGAATCATCGTTTTTGACATGGTTGGAAGGAAGAATGATGATGTGGTGGAAGAATTATGAAACTACTGAATTTTCTTACTATACTATGTAAAATAAAAATTAAAAAAAAAAAATAACGACGGCTTAAGAAACTTTCGTCATCAAACATAAAGCATTAATAGAGCTGCTTACAACAAGCGGTCTTGAGTTCGATTTTAGCCACAAACCAACATTGACCACATCGATCCATCGACAAACATAAAAAAAAAAACGTTTTTGAGTACACTGTGGTGAGTGCGTAGTGAGTGATTGAAGTGGTCGGTGATAGGTGGCATTGACCAAATAAATCAATACTTTTTTGGTACAAATAAGTAGAGTGTACATAGTACAGTCTCATTAAGTTTTTTAGTAAGAAAAAGAATTTTTTATTTTTTTACATTTTTTTATAGTCTGCTGCGTGACCAGACATATTTTTTATTTGAAAAGTTATCGCCATGTATAATTGAATTTAAAATCTAAAAATAAAAATTAAAAAAATCCAATTATAAAATAAATAAATCGGAATATTGTTATTATTTGAACAAATCTCGAAGCTGATAAAAATATAGGAGTTTGGGTATGACGCCGACCCCACATAACCTATAATTGGTAACCAACCGACGTGATTGCGTATTAAAATTGGAAATACAATTATTCAAGTACAGCAGAATTACTAGGCGTACAATAGTGTTGTCAGCATTTGTTTTGTTTAACCAAAAGTATCCGGATAAAATATATATGAAATATTAAATATCGTCCAAGTTTTGTGCACGCGGTAGCACTGGACACTTAACCTATAAAAAAATATCAACTGTATCCCACCAAATTTATTACCATCTGGGGTACCTATAATCTATATTACCACACATAGAATATATTGGGAATATATGAATATACAGCATATTCATTTATGAGATCATCAGGGAAATTTCAGCGTGCAACATCCAGGAAGCAGGCATCTAGTTTCGTCCATATAACCATATAATCAATTAATTGTATTATAATTTGTAACTGTAAGTACCATTTGTAGTTTTGTTTGTTCAATGCCATATAAGTAGCCGGTATAATGACCATTGCGAGTTTTTTGTTTGTGATCGCGGCGTTATTTTTGGGCGCGTGTTATTTCTTTCGCCGCGTGGCGAATGGCGTCGATACGGACGGGGAATTAGAAAAGGAGAATGAAACCACTCCAGCGGGTTCGGTTGCGCGGTCGGTGGGCGAGCCAGTAGGAGGTGCTATCACGTTGACACCTGAACAGTTGAGCATGTTGATCGAGTCAAGGGCTCGTAGTATGTTGGTTGCGCAGCAGGCCGATAGACAGAAATTCCCTTTATCCTCAGTCGGTACCAGTACAGTGGCACATGCGGATGCGACAAAAAAAGAACCGCAAATCGCGCAAAGTATGCCAAAATTGCATAGTCCAGGGGCAGGTTCCGAGGTATCGCACGTTTCTTTCAAAGCACCTCAGCCATTGTTTAACCAAATTCCGGAGGTGTGGTTCGAAATATTGAAGCAGCAATTTCAAGTAGCGGGTATTACCAAGGAAAGCACCAAGTATTCGCATGCAATTAGTGCACTCGATGCCAGGCTGCACAATCAATTTGCGAGTTTAATTATTCGTGAGAAAGGTGATCAGCCGTACTCAGTATTCAAACGGGAGGTGATCAAAGGACTGGGTGAGTCTGACTAAAAAAGACTAAATTAAGACTAAATTAAACCATTTGTTGCACGGGCTAACCTTGGGAGATAGAAAACCGTCCCAACTTTTAGAGTTGTTTAGGCGCGATGCAGGTACTAGATTCAGCGATGATTCGATACGCCAGTTATGGTTGCAAAGATTACCCCAGCAGATTCAATTAGTTTTAACGCCATTTGAGAATGATCTGCCGTTGTCAGTGTTGTCTGAACGAGCAGATAATTTGATCGAAACCCTGTCACAAGCCCAGATTCATTCGGTAGCTTCTCCGACTGGCGTTCCGCCAGAGACTAATCAGTCAAATTCCCCAAGTCTAAACGCAATATTGGCACAAGTTTTCACCGTGTTGGGTGAAGTTTCAGCGGTAATGGCGGCAAATAGTAGGTCGCGTAGTCCCGGTAGGTCATATAATAATCATTCTCGGAATCTTTCCCAGTCGCGAGAAACCAGTCGTGGTAGTGATGAGTGTTTTTACCATCGTCGATTTGGTGATCGCGCACTTAAGTGCGTGTCGGGATGTAAACACAACGCCACGTTTGTACCTAATTCTGATATTCAGATAAAAGCAAAAAAATATTAGCACATCAGCATTCGGCGACGTGTCTTGATGGCGCTATTTCAAGTCGCCTATTAATCCAGGAATATAACACAAAGCGTAAATTTTTAATAGATACGGGCGCCGATGTGCCCGTTATACCACCAAATTTGTCTAGAAGCTCAAGCAAAGTATCGCAGTTTAATTTATATGCGGCCAATGGGACGCAAATTAAAGCATTTGGAACACAGCCTTTTCAGCTCGACATAGGTCTGCGTAGAAATTTCCATTGGAATTTTATTGTGGCAGATGTATCTATGCCTATTATTGGGGCTGATTTTTTGCAAAGCACAGGCTTAGTAGTTGATATTAAAAGACGTAGAATAATCGATCCTTTAACAAATTTATTTACTGTTGGTTCCATAACGGTGATTCAAATCCCAGTTCTTTCGGTTGTAGACAAAACGGTAGTTCACGCGGAGGTTATTGAGTTGTTGGCCAAATTTAAATCTGTTACCCATGAATCATTGAGTTCATCCGAGGTAAAGCATAATGTGACGCACTGTCTTGAAACCCGTGGACCACCGATATCGAGTAGAACGCGTAGAATGGCGCCGGATAAATTGGACATCGCTAAAAAGCATTTCGAAAATATGATGGCACAGGGCATTTGTAGGCCAAGTAAAAGCTCGTGGGCTAGTCCGCTCCATTTGGTGCCGAAGAAGAATGGTGAGTGGAGACCTTGCGGCGACTATAGGGCATTAAATAATGTCACGGTCCCGGATAGATACCCTATCCCTCACCTTCAGGACTTATCTTATCAGCTGGCGGATTGCACGGTGTTTACGACATTAGATTTGGTGAGGGCGTATCATCAGATACCCATCGAGCCAGATGATATACCAAAAACAGCCATCACAACGCCATTCGGACACTTTGAGTTTTGCAGAATGACATTTGGTTTGCGAAACGCAGCACAATCGTTTCAGCGATTGATATACACAGTTATGTTTGGTCTACCATTTGTCTTTGTTTATTTGGATGACATATTAATTGCATCAAAGTCACGGACAGAGCATATGAGTTATCTTAATATGGCATTTCAAAGGTTGCACGAATACGGTCTGATAATTAATGTAGACAAATGTGTTTTCGCGGAGACAGAAGTAAATTTTTAGGACACTTGGTGAGCGCCGGTGGTATTTTGCCGTCATCAAGCAGAGTCCAGGTTATTGCAGAATTCGAACGTCCATCTACGGTACAGCAACTAAAAAGATTCCTAGGAATGGTTAATTTTTACCGTCGTTTTGTACCGGGAGCAGCACGAGGCCAAGCTGTGTTGAACGATTTTTTAAAAGGGTATCGCAAAAATAGTAAGGTCCCTGTCGCGTGGACTGACAAGTCCATTAAAGCTTTTGAGGATTGCAAGTCAAAGTTGTGCGAAGCAGCAGTATTGGTTCACCCAGTGACAGCGGCGTGTTTATCCATAATGGTTGATGCATGCGGTTGTTCGGTGAGTGCGGTTGTTCAGCAGTGTGTAGAAGATCTGTGGCAGCCACTTGGTTTCTACTCGGTGAGACTAACTGAAACCCAGCGTAAATACAGCGCTTATGACCGGGAGCTGTTGGCCGCCTATTTGGGGATTAAGCACTTCCGATATTTGTTGGAAGGTCGTAGTTTTACCTTATACACGGATCACAGGCCACTGATATATGCATTCATACAAAACGCAGATAAAGCATCGCCGAGACAACGTCGTCAGCTGGACTACATAGGGCAGTTTACGACGGATTTACGGCACGTCTCCGGTGTAGGCAATGTGGTAGCAGATACGCTTTCCCGGGTAGACCAAATAGATATTCCAGAGTCTGGCGATTATGCGAAAATTGCTGAGTTGCAAGTTGGCGACACGGAACTAAACGCGATGTTGCAAGATCAAAAGACTACGCTAAAATTCAAAGAAATTCCCTTGTCATTTAATTCAGATACAAAATTGTATTGCGACGCCTCTACCGGTAAGCCCAGGCCTTTCATTCCAGCTGAGTATCGCAAGCAGGTTTTCGAAACGTTTCATAACCTGGCACATCCGGGGGTAAAAGCATCTGTTAGATTGTTGACCGCAAATGTAGTTTGGCCAGCTGTTAAAAAGGACGTGAAAATAATGGCTCAAGAATGTATCGCTTGCCAAAAAGCCAAGGTTGCAAGACATACAAAGTCTCCCATAGGGAATTTTAGTCCAACTTTCGATAGATTCACAGAAGTTTATTTGGACATTATAGGTCCACTACCTGTTTCAAACGACCAGAGATATTGCGTCACGATGATAGACCGGTATACCCGTTGGACTGAGGCAGTGCCTGTGCCGGATATAATGGCATCAACAGTGGCGTTTGCAGTTTTTTCCGGGTGGATCGCGCGTTTTGGCGTTCCGGAGTGTATAGTGACTGATCAAGGCTCTCAATTTGAGTCTCAACTCTTCTCAGATTTGTCAACCTTACTGGGTTTTAGTCGAAAACGAACCACCAGTTACAATCCGAGATGTAATGGGATGGTGGAAAGATGGCACCGCACATTGAAGGCTGCCATAATGTGCCACAATCGGGAGGATTGGACCACAGTATTACCTTTAATTCTTTTAGGTCTACGGACTACGTATAGGGAAGAAGTGCAAGTTTCGTCGGCAGAGCTAGTGTATGGAAGTGTATTGCGCTTACCCGGGCAATTATTAGAGCCCAAAAAGGACATTATGCCTCATAGTGAGCTGTTGCAGTCTTTGAAGCGACACTTTAGCGAATTAGAACCAGCGTTGGCCTCACGACATAGTACCGAGAAAGTTTTTGTTAGTGATAGATTAAATACTTGTTCCCATGTATTTCTAAGAACAGACGCAGTGCGAAAGTCTTTGCAGCCTCCTTACACAGGTCCCCATGTATTAGTCAATCGGGTTGAAAAGTTTTACGACATAGAAGTAAACGGTAAGATAACGAGAATCTCGTTAGATCGTCTCAAGCCTTGTTTCAGGGAAAATTCAGAGAGTAGTCAGGAAACCGCAGCCGAGACACCTATGATTGTGCCAATGAGAGAGAATGGGGCGGAGAGTCCGTCACGGTCTGATGCGCAAAGTAAGCGAGTAACTTTTTCCTCCGAGAAATCACAAGTGGAACCTCGTCGGGTAATGACGAGAGTAGGGCGAGCTACCAGGCTGCCGCAACGATTTCAGGATTGAGTTCCGTTCAATTCCGTTAGAATTTCGCTGGAGGGGTAGTGTGTGGTGAGTGCGTAGTGAGTGATTGAAGTGGACGGTGATAGGTGGCATTGACCAAAGAAATCAATACTTTTTTGGTACAAATAAGTAGAGTGTACATAGTACAGTCTCATTAAGTTTTTTAGTAAGAAAAAGATTTTTTTATTTTTTTACGTTTTTTTATAGTCTGCGTGACCAGACATATTTTTTATTTGAAAAGTTATCGCCATGTATAATTGAATTTAAAACCTAAAAATAAAAATTAAAAAAATCCAATTATAAAATAAATAAAATTATAAAATAAATAAATCGGAATATTGTTATTATTTGAACAAATCTCGAAGCTGATAAAAATATAGGAGTTTGGGTATGACGCCAACCCCACATAACCTATAACACAACCGTTCATTGGGCTGACCAGCTACTACATTCAACAAAACGTTATAATTACGGTTCGAAAGGTACAAGTTGAGGTGCGATAAGGTCGATTCCGGCTTCTAAGCCACAAATTTTTTTGATTTTTTTAAAAAGTATTTAGAATTTTAATCTCAACTGCAGACAATTTAGAGACTTACCAATAAAAAGCAAATAACAGATTCAAACTTTCTCTTCGTTATTGCAGTTCGCAGGCTTACAGGTACAAATTTTAAACGTAATAGCTCGGATATTCCTTACTGTAAGTAAAAGTAAGTAAAACGTTTTTACTCGGCTCTTTACAAAATTTAATTTGTAAAATTCTAAATTTTTCCAACACAAGTTCGGTTGGCATAATCCTAAATTCGGTTTATTTAATCACTAAATTTTTTAAGTTTCAAAATAATTCTACGGTCAATGGAATCGTGGGGTCAAAAATTGGCCCACAGGACACTCATTTAATTTTTCGTGGAATGGATTAGAGAACTGACCGCTTTCCTCTTCATCAAGTTGATAACGGAAGCAGCTAGGAATGGCAATTCGCTACTTTAATTTTAGGCCAAAATTAGAATGATTTTATTATTTATATATTAGTGGACCAGGTGCTCTATCGGACAAAAAAAGCTTTGTAACCAGAGCGAAAATAATCACAGATACCTTTGATCGTTCACTGAAATATTATATAAATCTTTACTTTCGGGCGGTAGGTATCGCATTTCCAAATTTTCCAATAGTCAAATTCGTTTTTTTTTCGACTTGCTTGAAGGGTACCTTTCTATAAAATATGAAAATACGAGCACCTTATATTCCTCTTTGTTTTACGAAAATAACATGATATTTACATTGAAAACTTTTTTATTTTCTTTGTGGTATTCGAATTTCCAAATACAGCGCTTAGGCGTTTTATTTGAAGGGGCGTTTTATTTGATTTTTTTCCTTCATTTTCAAAATGTTCGTATTTTCGGAAGACAGTAGTCTCACAAAAGAGAGCTTGCATATCGCCAATACCGATACAACAAGATTTTTTATCGAAGAGGCACAAACAACGTCATTTTCTCATGTGCTATATTCTCAGTTGCTTTTCTTCTCCATTTAAACAGCGAATTTATGTTTTTTACATTGGATAGTGTGATGTTTGAAATTAAAACGAAAAATGTAAGTGGTCCAAAAGATTAGTGGTTATTATAGAATGTGACACGTAAAGAAAGAGATGAGAATAATGAATTATGAGTATGGAAGAATAGCACAAATTGGAATTATACAAACATGTTTGCGCTTTTATTTTGTATCTAAATTTCTTTAATGCGTGCACTGCATTCAAGAAGCAGCCGTCTCTGGTGCTAATTTTTTTTTTTTTTATTAAAGCCTCACTTTGCTGGATGGGGCCACTGTTTCTAATTTTGAGGCCACCACGTATGATATTGTTACGTTTTGCCTTGTCAAATAAGGTTCGTATCACTGGATTGTGAATAATACAAAATCAATTTAATTTATCACCAACGAATTTATTTATTTCACACAAGAATTATTACAACACAGTTTATTAATAAAAATTCACAAAATCACTTTATATAAATTATTCTCAAATTTTTACTGTACACTTATAATTTTTATTTCCACAAAAACATTTTTTAATTCACTTTTTAATTCCTTTTTAATCTTTACTCTGTTGCTTACCAAATGTTACTAATAATCTTACAAGTTCACTCTATCGCGTTCTAAATACGAATAATCCAATTCGATCTTGTTCGCCTTTTTATATACACAAACCAAACTTCTCGAAAGTTTATAGGTTATGTGGGGTCGGCGTCATACCCAAACTCCTATATTTTTATCAGCTTCGAGATTTGTTCAAATTTTTTTTTTTTTTATATTTAAAATAAATTTTATTTATTTATTTTATGTAATTACAATCTAGTCTCCTGGACTAATGAGCAATTTGTTTCTGGCTTAATTTACTAACTTAAATTAATCTATGGATTCTTCCCATTTGCGTTCCATAGTGTTTGGTAAATTGAAGTAAACCACATCTTTGTTGTGAATTTTAGATCAGCATAATGCTGCTTAAACTGACAATCACAGCAGCTCAAAAGGTTTGGTTCTTTTAAGTCTGCGAACTAAATTCGTGATGCTTAGGAGCTGAGTTGCCTCAATGTTCACATGTTGGCGGAGCCTTACTTCATGTCTCCGTGCCTTTTCCTGGATTTCATTTGAGATGAGGTTCATTTTAAGGTCCCTATGAAGGTCATTGTTCCTGACATACCAAGGTGCATCAACGATGTTCCTTAATACCATATTCTGAAATTTTTGGATGATATTTACGTTGCTCTGTTTGGTACAACCCCAAAGCTGAATACCATAAGTCCAAATCGGTTTCAATATTTGCTTATAAAGTACAAGCTTGTTGTATGTTGATAAAAAAGAGTTCCTTCCCATCAGCCAATACATTTTTCTGTATTTAAGTCTTAATTCTCAACTTTTCTTCTTGATGTGTGCTTTCCATCGTAGTTTAGCATCCAGGGTCATGCCGAGATACTTAGCTGTGTTCGCATGCGGTATTATTTCCCGATTTATGGTAATCGGAATATGTTCGATTCGTCTGTTTGTAAAGTTGATGTGAACTGATTTAGCTTCATTTAGTTTTATTCTCCATCTTTTTGTCCATTTATATATTTGAGTTATAGCTGATTGTAACTTCTGTGTTGATTCTTCGTTGCTTTTTCCAACAGCTAAGATCGCCGTATCATCTGCAAAAGTTGCCACTGTGTTGTTTTCTAATGTAGGAAGATCATAAGTGTATAGTAGGTATAAAACCGGCCCTAATACACTGCCCTGTGGAACTCCTGCATTGCTTTCTTTCAATTCAGAAAATGTATCATCTCACTTAATCCTGAAGAACCTATCTTTCAAGTATGATTCCAGTATCTTAGCAAATTGCATTGGTAGAAGATTCCTTAACTTGTGGTTAAGTCCTTCATGCCACACTCTATCAAACGCTTGTACAACGTCTAGAAATACTGTTGAACAGACTTTTTTCTCCTCTAATGCTTTCTCAATTATACTGGTTATTCTGTGTACTTGATCAATTGTTGAGTGTTGGTTGCGAAAACCGAACTGATGATTTGGGATCAAGTTTTTACTCTCGATTATCAGATTTAATCTTTTTACCAGAAGCTTCTCAAAGAGTTTGGACATGACTGGCAATAGCGAAATTGGCCTATAAGACGATGTTATGTGCGGTGGTTTCCCAGGTTTTTGAAACATACAGAAAAATGACAAAAATGTTAAATGAAGAAAAACGTGCTTGGCACACGTTTGAAGATAAACAAACCAGACCAATTAGGGTCATGGCTAAAAACTTACACTCTACGTGTAAACCAGATAAAATAATTGATGACCTGAAAGCAAAAGGATTTAAGGCAACTGAAGCATCGATTAAGCTAAAACGGAGAGGCAAAGTACCTCTCAACATGTTTATGTTGACCTTCGATACTGATGAAGATATCGAAAAAATTTATCAAATTAAGCACATCTTGGGGTGCAAAGTGGTTATTCAGCCTCTAAGAAGATCTAAGCTTATACCACAATGTAAACAATATCAAGCCTATGGACATACACAAAAATATTGCAACAGGGAACCTAGGTGTGTCAAATGTTTAGGTAAACATCATACCAAAGATTGTGTAAAAGCCCAAAATGTTCAACCTAAATGCGTTCACTGTGGAGAAAACCATCCGGCTAACTACAGAGGATGCAGCGTTGCTATTGAACTGCAAAATATCAAAAATAAGAACGTGATTGCTAAAAATCCAAGTTCATTCAGGAAACAAGCGGTTAAGATGAACCGACCCGAAGTAAATCGTAGAGGGCCGGGAACTACTCAAGGACAATTTGGTAAAATGACTTATGCTCAAGTAATGATGAGCAACGGAAATCCAGGAAAAACTGCTCAAAATGACGATATAAGTCAAACGCTTAAATTAATTTTAAGCAGACTAAATACATTTGATGAGCGATTACAGAAACTAGAGTACAGCACTAAGGGAGCCATCCCTAAACAGAAAAATGGCCAAAGATCTTAGAATCTTATGTTGGAATGCCAATGGACTGATGCAACATCAACAAGAACTGCAAGTGGTCCTGGACACAGAAAAAATCGATGTATGTCTCATCACGGAAACACACTTCACTAGACAATCAAACATTAAATTTAAAAATTATCAAATATATCACACTATTCACCCTGGAAACACTGCTAAAGGAGGTAGTGCTGTTATAATTAGAAATAGTATTCATCACTATGAGGAGTTAAAATATGAAACGGAAGAAATACAAGCAACTGCTGTTATTGTCAAATCCAAAAGTAGTTCTATTTGTATTGCTAGTATTTACTGCCCACCGAAGCACTCAATGAAAGAAAAAGATTATCTCGAGTTCCTCAGTAAATTAGGAAAACGATTTGTACTTGGAGGAGACTTTAATGCAAAAAATGTCCACTGGGGATCCAGATTAACAACGACTAAGGGTAAAGAACTCCTAAAATCTATCAGAAAATGCAGTTGTGAAGCGCTCTCAACTGGAAAACCAACCTACTGGCCAACTGATCCAAACAAAGTACCAGATCTGATTGATTTCTTTATAATAAAGAACATATCTGTAAATTATGTACAAGTAGATGAAAGCCACGACTTAAACTCTGATCATTCACCAATACTTCTAACGTTAAGTGAAAAAATCATTCAGAAAGAAAGAAACCCTTTCGTAGTAAATAATCACACTAATTGGGTATGCTTTAGACTATCGCTAGAAGAAAAAATTAACTTAATGGTTCCATTAAAGACTGAAGAGCAATTAGACAAAGAAGTTCACAAGGAAGAGAGATTAATTATTATATGACCTACCTGAGGGAGAATGATTATTATATGAC
This sequence comes from Tipula vernalis, assembly GCA_958295665.1. Classification (NCBI taxonomy): domain Eukaryota; kingdom Metazoa; phylum Arthropoda; class Insecta; order Diptera; family Tipulidae; genus Tipula; species Tipula vernalis. Next base: position 386,042,066 of record OY282558.1, on the reverse strand, counting down.
CTACCTGGACTATGCGACCTACCATTTGCCGCCATTACCGCTGAAACTTCACCCAACACGGTGACAACTTGTGCCAATATTGCGTTTAGACTTTGACTGATTAGTCTCTGGCGGAACGCCAGTCGGAGAAGCTACCGAATGAATCTGGGCTTGTGACAGGGTTTCGATCAGATTATCTGCTCGTTCAGACAACACTGACAACGGCAGATCATTCTCAAATGGCGTTAAAACTAATTGAATCTGCTGGGGTAATCTTTGCAACCATAACTGGCATATCAAATCATCGCCGAATCTAGTACCTGCATCGCGCCTAAACAACTCTAAAAGTTGGGACGGTTTTCTATCTCCCAAAGTTAGCCCGTGCAACAAATTGTTTAATTTAGTCTTTTCAGACTCACCCAGTCCTTTGATCACCTCCCGTTCGAATACTGAGTACGGCTGATCACCTTTCTCACGTATAATTAAACTCGCAAATTGATTGTGCAGCCTGGCATCGAGTGCACTAATTGCATGCGAATACTTGGTGCTTTCCTTGGTAATACCCGCTACTTGAAATTGCTGCTCCAATATTTCGAACCACACCTCCGGAATTTGGTTAAACAATGGCTGAGGTGCTTTGAAAGAAACGTGCGATACCTCGGAACCTGCCCCTGGACTATGCAATTTTGGCATACTTTGCGCGATTTGCGGTTCTTTTTTTGTCGCATCCGCATGTGCCACTGTACTGGTACCGACTGAGGATAAAGGGAATTTCTGTCTATCGGCCTGCTGCGCAACCAACATACTACGAGCCCTTGACTCGATCAACGTGCTCAACTGTTCAGGTGTCAACGTGATAGCACCTCCTACTGGCTCGCCCACCGACCGCGCAACCGAACCCGCTGGAGTGGTATCATTCTCCTTTTCTAATTCCCCGTCCGTATCGACGCCATTCGCCACGCGGCGAAAGAAATAACACGCGCCCAAAAATAACGCCGCGATCACAAACAAAAAACTCGCAATGGTCATTATACCGGCTACTTATATGGCATTGAACAAACAAAACTACAAATGGTACTTACAGTTACAAATTATAATACAATTAATTGATTATATGGTTATATGGACGATACTGGATGCCTGCTTCCTGGATGTTGCACGTTGAAATTTCCCCGATGATCTCATAAATGAATATGCTGTATATTCATATATTCCCAATATATTCTATGTGTGGTAATATAGATTATAGGTACCCCAGATGGTAATAAATTTGGTGGGATACAGTTGATATTTTTTTATGTTGGTAAGTGAGAGCAAAGGTTTTTTTCTTGCTTTACAACCTTTCAATCCAGCTTGCAGGAGCCTTCTTCTAACTGTCCGTGCCGAAATGTGAACTTCTTGTTCTGTTAAATGCTCTGCAGCTATCTCAGCAGATGTTTTTCTTCGGTTTTTGAGAGATTTTCGCACAATTTGTCGATCGTCTCTTACCGAAGTGATACGATTTCTGCCTGAGCGTAGTTTATAGGCATAGTCCCCGGTCTCTTTAACCCTTTTCAATGTAGATTGAACTGCTCCACGAGAGCATTTTAATTTTTGGGATATTTTAATTTGGCTTACACCCTGGGAATCCAACAACACAATTTGTGCCCTTATTCCTTCACTGAGTTGGCACGCTTTAGGCATAATTATCACAAACACACTTTTTTTCTCAAAAAACTTACGAAAACTCTTTTTGATTTAAAACACTTTATGTGAAGACTGCACACGATCAAATACAAAACTAAAATAAAAAAATTTTACGACGCTACAACTTCTTGTTAAGAACCTAAAACAAAACAAAAATTGGTGATTTTCAATAATTAAGGGTCGCATTCGGTGGGATGACTCGTTCGTTAACACCCATTGTTTAGAAAGACATAATATTGTTACGATTTTGCCTTGTCAAATAAGGTTCGTATCACTGGATTGTGAATAAAACCAATTCAATTTAATTTATCTCCAACGAATTTATTTATTTCACACAAAAATTATTACAACACAGTTTATCAATCAAAATTCACAAAATCACTTTATATAAATTATTCTCAAATTTTACTAATCACTTTTACTTTTTATTTCCACAAAAACACTTTTTAAATCACTTTTTAATTCCTTTTTAATCTTTATACTATCGCTTTCCAAATATTACTTATTCTTACAACTTTACACTATCGCGTTCCAAATACTAATCATCCAATTCGATCTTGTTCGCCTTTTTATATACACAAACCAAGCTTCTCGAAAGTTCACGACTTTTCCAGTTGGAATAGCGTAGAAACATTACGTAACAATTTTTATCATGGAAAATTCCATTTAGTACAGTAAACATTGAGCTATTAGTTTTACTTATTCTATTACACACTAGGTGTCACCGTCACACTACCCCCCACCTAAGCCTGTTCGTCCCGAACAGGACCCAAATCACCTCCTCTGTATAGGGCCAGCCTCTCCAAATGCACCACCTTTGGTTTACCTCGATGTCCCTTCCGTATCCGATAAACCACGTCGTTCATCCTTGTGATGACAGTATAAGGTCCTTCCCATGCTGGTTGCAGCTTCGGTGATAATCCCTTTTTCCGTTGCGGGTTGTGAAGCCATACTAATTGCCCTTCCTGGAAGCCCTGGTTATTTGCTCGTATGTCATATCGAGCCTTCATCCGGTCACTTGACATCCGTATTTTCTCCCGAACAAATTGATGAATCTCATTAAGTTCCTCTTTCATTCGGTCTACGTAATCTTGTCCACATAAAGCCGATGATGGTACAGCCCCAAACTTTAGATCTCCAGGTAACCGTAGATTATCTCCAAATAACGTTTTAGCTGGTGTCATTCCGGTTGTGTCATGTATAGCTGATCGATAGGCCATCAGAAACATCGGTATATGTCGATCCCAGTTGCGTTGGTTTTTCTCAACGACCTTTGCTAGATATTCCTCCAATGTACCATTGAATCTTTCCACCATACCGTCAGACTGGGGATGCAAAGGCGTTGTTCTCGTTTTATTTATACCGAGCATCTGGCATATTTCTTGAAACACCACCGATTCAAAATTCCGTCCTTGATCGGTATGAATCTCCATCGGCACTCCAAATCTGCTAATCCAATTGTTTACCACGGCATCAGCTATTGTTGTCGTCTCCTGATTGGGAATGGGGTACACCTCCGGCCATTTGCTGAAATAATCCATGATTACTAGCACATATTTGTTGCCGCTCTCAGTGGTGGGAAATGGGCCCGCTACATCCATTGCAATTCTTTCGAATGGTGCTCCAACGTTATATTGCTTCATGGTTCCACGACTTTTGCGTGCGGGTCCCTTCACCGCCGCGCATTGGTCACATTTTTGGCACCATTCTATCACAGACTGCCTACATCTTGCCCAGTAGAATCGTTGACGTATCTTTGCTAGAGTTTTATTAATTCCAAGGTGGCCCCCACTTGCTCCTCCATGATACTCATTCAGAATTTCTACAATCCGGCACTTTGGTATTACCAGCAACAATTGCTTCACTTTGCCATCCGTGCTTTCCCACAATCGTTTTAAACAGCCATTCTCAAGACGGAGGCTATCCCATTGAGCCCAATAAGCCTTGACAATGGGAGTTTTGTCCGCGATCTCGCTCCAAGTTGGCCGGTGTTCCTTTTCCTTCCATTCCATTATAACTGATAAATCCGTATCATCCAATTGCTCTTTCCTGATCATTTCGTCGGTCCACTCCTCATCAGGCAGCACTTGCGTAAGCCTAACGTCGATGATGCCTTCCTTTGCTTCAACATGGCCGCAATGTTTACATTCTACTGGACACGGCCGTCTTGATAATGCGTCGGCATTTCTGTGTGCACTTCCCTTCCGATGTTCAATTTGGAAATCGTAGCTTTGAAGACGTTCGATCCAGCGTGCTACTTGTCCCTCTGGATTCTTGAATTGTAACAGCCACCGTAAAGCGCCGTGATCTGTCCGTAAATGGAATTTTTGGCCATAAAGATACTTATGGAAATGCTTGACACACTCCACTATAGCCAACAATTCTTTCCGTGTCACGCAGTAATTACGCTCCGGTTTTGATAATGTTTTGGAGAAGTACGCAATAACTCTTTCTTGACCATTAATTTTCTGTGATAACACACCTCCTATACCGTCATTACTTGCATCGGTGTCCAAAATAAATTTCACGTTGGGTATAGGGTACGCGAGGATTGGCGCGGCACACAACCGTCTCCTTAGTTCCACGAATGCTTCTTCCTGGTCATTCTTCCATTCGAATGCCTTGTTCTTCCTGGTCAACTCGTGTAAACTCTTGGCGATGTTGGCGAATCCTGGCACGAAGCGTCTATAATAGGTGCACAATCCGAGAAAGCTTCGTAATTCGTGTAAATTTTTAGGTCTTGGCCAGTTCTTAACCGCTGCGATCTTTTTCCGGAATTGTTTGTAAGGCCTCCGCAGCTTCACCTTTAAGGGCCACTATTAACGCTGCGACAAGATGTTCATCATTCCAACGGTTTTGATTAGCTGCCGTTTCAAATTGAAATTTGAAAATGCCGAAAGATGTTGTACCGTCGAAGTTTGGTGGTTTTAACTTAACTGATTGAATGGTTTGTACCACTTGTGTTGTTGTTCCACTTGCCTTGATATCAGTTAGCTCTTTCCCGAGACGTTGAACCTCTGCTTGTAATTTTTCTTCGACCTGCTGAACCTTCGTTTCAAATTTTTCGTCAACCTTTTGAATCTCCATTTGCAGCTTCTCCACTTCGCCGTGAATGTTAGTAGATAATTCGAGAAGTTTCTCGTCCATTCTCTTTTGACCATCTATAATTTGGTCTTTAATTTCCTCTCCTTGTTGTTTCATTTCTTGGTTAGACTGATTTTGTTGTTCCAACTGTCGTTTTATTTCTTCGTTTGACTGGTCAATTTTCACCATTTGTCGTTCGTTTTGTTGTTTCATGAGACACATCTGTCCTGTCATTTGGTTCATAGCAGCTATTAACTGCGACAAATCGAAACTTCCAGAATGTTCTTGTGTCTTTTCGACCAACGGTTGTTTATCTTCTGCTTTCTGCTCTATGGTTGCTGCATCCGTTACTTTCTCTCCAAAATCATAATGTTCCGCGTCCAGCCCTTCGTTCTGCATGGCCTCACGTAGTCGCGCTTGTAAAGCTGCTTTAGTACCATCAGTAGCCAAACCCCGTTTCTCTAGTTCTCTTTTTAATTCTGGAACTTTTAATTCGTTGAGAATCATTTTCTTTATCTTTTTATTCACAATCCCACCGCTGTCACCAATTTGTTACGATTTTGCCTTGTCAAATAAGGTTCGTATCACTGGATTGTGAATAAAACCAATTCAATTTAATTTATCTCCAACGAATTTATTTATTTCACACAAAAATTATTACAACACAGTTTATCAATCAAAATTCACAAAATCACTTTATATAAATTATTCTCAAATTTTACTAATCACTTTTACTTTTTATTTCCACAAAAACACTTTTTAAATCACTTTTTAATTCCTTTTTAATCTTTATACTATCGCTTTCCAAATATTACTTATTCTTACAACTTTACACTATCGCGTTCCAAATACTAATCATCCAATTCGATCTTGTTCGCCTTTTTATATACACAAACCAAGCTTCTCGAAAGTTCACGACTTTTCCAGTTGGAATAGCGTAGAAACATTACGTAACAATTTTTATCATGGAAAATTCCATTTAGTACAGTAAACATTGAGCTATTAGTTTTACTTATTCTATTACACACTAGGTGTCACCGTCACAATATTAATATATAATGCTAATAGATAGGGGTGCTTTATATTTTTGGCCGAGGCTGTACATGGCGATAACTTTTCAAATAAAAAACAGGTCTGGTCACGCAGACTATAAAAAAACGTAAATATTAAAAAATTCTTTTTCTTACTAAAAAACTTAATGAGACTGTACTATGTACACTCTACTTATTTGTACCAAAAAAGTATTGATTTATTTGGTAAATGCCACCTACTCGTATCACCGACCACTTCAATCACTCACTACGCACTCACCACAAGTTCATGACTTTTCCAGTTAGAATAGCGTAGAAACATTTATAACATTTTTATCATGGAAAATTCAATTTAGTACAGTAAAACATTGAGCTATTCATTTAACTTATTCTATCACACCCTAGATGTCACCGTCACAATATAAAATGTTGCTTCGGGAAACGAAAGCTTGCTTACGACCTAGATTTCCCTATTATTTTAGGGGGCCACTGGTAACCACGGAACGAAGTGCTACCAAAACAGACATACTGTAAATGAGATTTTTGGCAAATTATGGGAAATACCTACAAACAATAATTTATGATACTTTTGGAAAGAAAATTTTGTCATATTGACAATGAATGAAGAACCATTTACTTCCTAAATATTATTTTCCAAATCACTAAAACCAACAAAACTTCAATTTTTTGAAACTTTTAAAGTATTTGTAAAAAAAAATTAAACTCTCAACTTTTATTTTTATTCCTTTACATTTTGGTTACCAAGCATGAACTGAGTACTTCACCAAAAAAAAAACTAAAAAAATTACTTAGAAGAAAAACCAAAAAAAAACAAATTCGATTACTCTTGGTTGGTGCTTTAAAGTTTTTCCACATAAACGCGAACTTTTTTTTTTTTTATGATTATTATTATTTCGGTGTAATCGAAGTTTATGAGTTTATTTCAAGGCACACATGACATTTCAATTATTTTACAAGAATCGAGCTTCCCCCGTTATTGCATCGTAGAACATAGACTAAAACATATAAAAAATTATACAGAATGTTGGTTGCAAGTTTATTGCCCCATCTCCGTATAACACATTTCTGATCAAATTGTTTTGTTATTTGTTTATTTAAAAATTCACCAACGTTTTGTTTTTTTCTTTTTTTATATTGCCGCATATGGACAGACGAAACTATACAAAAAAAAATATTTGTTATTTTAAAATACAAAAGAAAATCAACAAAATTTTTCTCGACAAAACGAACGAAAAGCTCAACACAACACAAAACAAATCAAGCAAACCCCAAAACAAAAAAATTCAAACTTTGCAGTTTTTTTTTTGTATTGTAGTTTGTTTGGTTTGGGGGTAGAAAACTGGACCACATTCCCTAGACTTGAGATAATTTTACTTGTTCCAAATATGTATGTTTTTATACAGAAAACAAACAGAAAGCATGAGACAAAGTTTTCTTTATTTAACTTCTCTCGCTATATACTACTACTTCCATTAGCATTGTCTGACGATACGGTTGAGTTTATTTCTATAGATGATATTTTGTTGTGCTTCTATACACGTAGTAAAAGTTGAAGATATGAATAAAGCACATGTCACAAATATTATAGAATGAATATAAGATTCACGTATAAATAATGGAAATTCCATACCTATACATTGTGGTTTATGTATGTATATAGTATTCTCGTATATAAGTACATTAAAATGACACATAAAGATAAATAAATAATCTAAAATGACAATTTATATGTGTGGTACACCACAATCAAATAATCATATCACATCACATACTTGCTTAAGATATACAAAAATAATAAAAATAAATAAAAAAAACTGAATTTATGTATATTTATTGACAAAAGTATAAAATAAATCAATTTTCATAAAAAGCAAAAAAAAAAACGAAAGTAAAGCATAAAACATATTATTATGTATTATGTATATTCATATTTTATTACATAATTTTCATCTTCTTTATTTTTATCTTAATAAAGCATACACACGAACTCTCGAATACTTATAATCGAAAGAAAGCTCTAAAACTTTTTTCTCGTTCGTTAAATTTTTTTTTCTGTATACACATCCCTTGAAGCATACTTTTCCAAAAATTTATAAAACAAATAATAAAAAATGTTAAAAACTTTCTTATTTATTTATTTTTATTGGAAAATACAATATTTACTTTTGTAGAAATACGAGTTCGAGAAAAACCACAGAATTGGTAAATTCAATGGCCATTTAAAAGATTGGTTGCAATTTTTTGTTGCACTCAACAACTTTTGAAAAAACTATCAGCTTTTTATAATATTTTCATTTAACTAAATATTGTAAATTAAATAACAACTGGTTTTGTACTGTATTAAATGATAAATTCGCCGCCAGTTCTCCTCTTGAAAATATGAATAAAATTATGAATCGAGTATGTTTCATTTCCATTAACTTAAGTGCCCTAAATCGCATCTATTCTCTAAGATCAATATGGCCTCTTTAAAATCAAAATTTTTCATTCTATTACATACATATGTAAACGATAAAATGAAAAGTTCGTGGAAAATCTAATAGATGGCAACCATACACATCAAACAACATTTGTTTATTAGGTTCGGTTAGGTTAATGTGGTTGTCCAAAGGACCAGCATAGATATAAATAAGGCCCATAGCAATACCAGATAAAATTTCCTCAACTCTAGTATCCTGGCTTACAGATAGTATATTACCAAATTTGAACCATCCGTGAAGAAGTTCAAAACTTCAGAGTACAGAATCTCTTCACTCAGCCAGTCGTCTCGAAAGAATATCAGTACAAAACCTTTCCTAAAAAATGGTGACGAAATCATACGGTCGATAGTATCAGGGATATCTAGGGGTATGAGATGGAAAAGAACCTCCATTACGTGAATGGGTGTGCTCTTCAGTGCACCACTAGCACACAAGGTGGAAGTTATCTGAATTTTCATCAGCGACTTTTAGTTGGACATACTGTTTAAAGCTGGCCGCCAAACAACAATCTCATGTAATAATATGGGTGTATCACTGAATTATAGACCCCATCTTTTCCAAAAAGACCGAGGTACATATTTCACTTTTCAGTAAAGACTAAGCTAGTATCATATAAAATATGTTTTACTTGGATTGACATTTAGTCCACAACGTTTTGCATGCAATCTCTACAAAGATAATTACCAAAAACACCGATAGCAACTTCATCCGCTTAAACAATCACCTTAATGGCTTACCTCTCCAGGATCAGTAACTGTTCATTAATGACCAGGTTCCAAAGAAGAGGACACAAGACCCCCCTAATGGAAGACCGGCCAAGCTTAGCCATCACGATTCTATCTTCTAGCTATTGATCTATCCAGCCACAGAGCGATTCATCCACTCCCAAACTCGACAGTGCCTGAGTTATATTCTTGGGATTGCTCAATAGGACAAACAAGGAAGGGTAGAGCGGTTTCCAGTGATCCTCCTTTGCAGTACGCATGAGGTTTCGATTCCCTTTTTCCAGCCTTAGGTATACATATTACGTTCACCTCATTGCCTGGAAATGTGACAAAGTTCCAGACTGCCTGTGAAAATAACTTCCATTCAAGTACAATATCCGCAGGAATAATTCCATCAGGTCCAGCGTTTTGTATGGCTTGAAGCTGTTAATGTCAACACTATCTTCCTCCTGTTAATTATTTGACTTACAACGCCTGAACACATAAAAGGACTCGCCATTTCAGACGCAAATTCGGAGCAGTCCAAAAAGTGAGTTATCAGTAGTAATTTCAAAGATTCCGTGGTAGTTGTGTTCCAAGAACTATCTGGAGATGACTCGGGACGAAAGGACTTGATACCAGTAGTTTGCATAGCGTCGCAGCCTCCTAGGACTTTTATTCTACAACAGTAGTAGAGCCTCCAGGCACTTATTTTGGCTCTTCTTATTTCATACTTATATGTTTTTTTTTTTTAAAACCTTTTGCATTTTGACGGGAACTTGCCCAAAGGTCTATTCAGAGGTGCCGCTCCCGGCGTCATCAAGTCATCCAGCTCAATGAAGGCATTGAATTACCTCGAATATGTGTGTAGCCCCAGTCAGTTTTCCTCCAATTTCTAAACATAGCCCTATTTGTGGCTTCTGTAACCAATTCATACTAAACATAGCAGTGATCAGAAAACGAATTGTTAGCAGACACTTAACAATTCACCAAACTATCTTTAATAATCTGAGGTAAGTGTGATATCTACTACCTCTTGTCCTTTCCTAGTTATAAAAGTTGGCTTATACGCAATGGTACATATTTGTAAATTAGTACTTAGAATAAAATCAAGGAGTAATTCACCTCGCAAGTTTGTATCCGTACTTACCCATATTACGTGGTCTGAGTTTACATCACTTCCTAGGATCCATTAAAGCACCTCTAAGAATTGCAGGTAATATGTCACTATCGTCACACGGTAGATAGGCTGATATAAGCCAGAGACTTACTGTAATTAAATAGCGCGATCAAGTTCAGATTAGTTTTCCTTCTTGAACAAATAATTGTGAATAAAACAAAACAATTCAATTTATTACCAACGAATTTATTTATGTCACAAAAAGTATTATAACACAATTTCTTAACGAAAATTCACAAAATCACTTTGCTTTAATATTCGCACAATTTTTTAAATCACCAGCACTAAAACTTTTTAAATCACCTTTTAAATCCTTTTTAAACCTTATACTTTCGCTTGCCAAAAACTAATGAATCAAATTCGACTTCGTTCGCCTTTTTATGTACACAAACCAAACTTCTGAAAATTTCATGAGTTTTTCAGTAAGAATAGTCTAGAAACATTTAGAACAGTTTTATCATGGAAAATTCCATTTTAGTACAGTAAAACATAGAGCTATTAATTTAACTTATTCTATTACACCCTAGGTGTCACCGTCACAATATTGTTACGGTGACACCTAGGGTGTAATAGAATAAGTTAAATTAATAACTCAATGTTTTTCTGTACTAAAATGGAATTTTCATGATCAAACTGTTCTAAATGTTAGTGTAAAGATTTATAAGGAATTAAAAAGTGATTTAAAAAGAGTTTTAGTGCGAAATAAAAATTATTAGTGATCAGTAAAATTGTGGGAATGTTAAAGTAAAGTGATTTTATGAATTATCGTTAGTTAATTGTGTTGTAATAATTTTTGTGTGACATAAATAAATTCGTTGTTAATAAACTGAATTATTATTTTTTTATTTACAATGCAGTGATTCGCACCTTGATTGACAAGGCAAAAACGTAACAATGCATAGTGTTACGGTGACACCTAGGATAGAATAGAATTAGTTGATTGAAACCACAAAATTCATTACTACTAGTGACATCAGGTTAAGGTATTTCATAATTTGTTTGTTGTACTAAAATGATCATTTTCCATGCTACAACTTTCTACATTGTACGAGATATTCTTACTGGAAAGGGATGAAATTTCTAGAAGTTTAGTTGAAGTATATTAAAAGGCGAATGAGATCAAATTGGATCATTCATATTTGGAACGTGATAGTGTGAAGATTAAACCGAGTATATTAGTGCGATATAAAAATTAGAAGTGATCAGTAAAATTGTGCGAATATAAAAATAAGTGATTTTGTGAATTATCGTAATAATTGTGTTGAATTAATTTTTGGTGTTCAATAAATAAATTCGTTTGTGTTAAATTGAAGTGGTTGACATGGTAAAAACGTAACAATATTATAATAAAAGAAACGCCTCAAAGAGCATTGTTCCAAGCATGACACGAAGTTATGTAACAATCTGTCGTCATATTGCAGTTAGTAAAAATGTAATGAGTTCTTCCGTTTTGATGGGCCATTTTATATTGTAATATTTTTGGGATTTTTATTTTTGTCAATATGCCCGATTTATTGAGGAGTAATAATCTCGAATTTATATAACTTGAATTGAATTCAAAATACGGTACCTGGGCTATAATTAGAATAAATATTTCAAAATATTTACATATTGAAACAAACTATGGGTGCGTCCGAAGTGGAAAATGTTTAACTAGCGAAGATTAATTTAAAAAAAACAATGGGCGAGTTCACGCTCAACTCGCAAAAGTATTATGTGAAAACATTTATGTATAAGTATTAAGTATTCATTGAATCTTTGAAGAGGCTTGACTTCGATGAGTCTGAGAAACCAATGCAGATAGACGGCTGCCGTTCACTCAGTAGTTATTCTATATATTGTGTGTGGAGGACGAATCTTAGCGCGACATTAAATTTTAAATTAAAAATTGAAATTTTTAATTTATTTGTTGACAAAGAAAAATGGTTTCTATCATTCTCAGGCAAAAACCCATAAAACTGTTTTCTTGCAGTAATTTGCTAGTCACTTTAACAGGCAATATCAATTCAAATATGTCAAATTTGCGATTGAAATTTGTTGGTAAAACTTATAAAAACAACAAGGTACTCTATATGGGGCACCAGAAAAACTCAAACATGACAGAAATTACCTAATTTTAACAAAACATTTTTGTCTGCTTTGGCTAAATATTTAGATTAGGACCTCCTGAATACAAAAATTACGGTACAAGACAAATTATGCGGCCATAATTCCATAAGCTTAGACTAGGACCCTCTTTTATAGGGATATAAAAATAAAACTAAGATAATTTCTGCAGTCATCTAACCTTTCAGACTAGAAAGTTGTATAAAAGTTTGGATTTATGCAGTGTTATATACAATATATGGGAAATGTCATTCGTCCAATACGCCTTGACGTCAATATTCTCAAATCCTTTGCTTACATTTGAATAAAATCCAGTCCTCCTTGCATCTTTCTTGTCTAGCAAGGTTAAACGCTGACAGCAGAAATTGTCTTTCAGTTTTATTTTGACATGCTCCTTCTCGCTTAGGTAGGATATAGGTAGTAATAAGGTGACCATATCTCCTGCAAAATTCAGGAGGAACCAGAAAAATAATAATTTGAACAAAATTTAATTCGAACTCCAACCCAAATGACTGGCCCAATGTTTACTCTTTATTTATATAGGAACAAATATGTGTGTTCCGTTCGGTGCTGGAGGCGAAAAAAATTGTCTAGGTTAGGTGCGTATGGAAAAAAAATTTGGCAAATCTAATTTTTCATTTATGGTATCGATCATAATACCATTAGCATGAATAGTGTTCCAAAATAGTTCTTGCCGTTGGGCCTTGTTTTATTTTAAAAACTTTGAAGAAAATGTGTTCAGGCCATGAAATAATAGGTTGCATAATAGGAACTATTAATAGAATTTACAAAATATTGCAGATAATAAATATCACAAAAATCCATCAACAGATGTGCTTATTCCATCCGTTAGATACTGGAGACTGAGAAGATAGTCTATGTAAAAACAAAGAAAAATTGGTGAAACAATGTTTCTAATAAATGGCATCATCCAAAATATCATTAGTGGTGTTCCGCAATATTTCTTGAATTTGGCTCTTATTTTATTTATCAAATCCGACCTCAAATGAAGTGACCCAAGGAATTTTCAGTTTGTGAATAATTCTGTTTTATATTAGGAATTGCAGATAGAATCGGCTTTATAACTCAGGTATAAAACTACTCTAAAATCCATTGGCAAACGTGGTCCATTTGGTGCTGGAACCTGGAAATTTCGTAAGGGCTTGGAGTGGTTATAAAAGTAAAAAACAAATTTTTCTTTGGTAAATCTAATTTCCTTAAATTTTTTCTAATAACCAATATGGTATTATAGTGGCTTGCAATATTTGTTGAATTCTGGCCTTGTTTTATTTAAGAAACTCCATGATGATCAATGAATTAGTTATAGCACCACCAAAATGAGAATCAAGTTAGCAAGTTTAAAACTTTTTTAGAAGAGATTTCACAAAGTGCATGTTTTGTGACCAATCGTTGCCACCAAACCAATTTAATTAGTAATTTTTTTAAGTCAAATACACAACATATTTCAAGACTTAATAACTGTCCTGTTTTTTAAGTCTTCGTCCAGGATTAGTCATTTTTGACATGGTCACCCCTTAGAACCTAATAAGGTTTGAATTCTCATATCTGTCAAAATTACGCTTTTGAAAATGAAAGGGGTTCGGTTTCCTTAAGATACATTTTCCATTTACCACGTAAAATTTAGATAAAAATAGCTAAAAATTAAAAATTTCGCTGATCGGTACTGGCGAGTTGTGGCCATGTTAAAAAAACTATTTAGCTTGAGCAGCATACAGAAGCTTAACGCTTTAATAGTAAAATAAATAAAGAGCTCTAAACCAATAAATAAAATAGTTTTCTTTGAATAAACAAATTTGGCTCAAAAACTAAAAACAATTTTAAAGTAATTTGCTGGATCGTGATTTTTTAATCAGAAAATACCAACAATTATTTATGTCTAATGTCTAACTATTTTATTTCGAATGTACTCTCTTCTGAATAGAAACACTGCTCTGAAAACGTACTCCGTTTAAAGTATTCAGAGCGACAGCACTGGACATCAACCCTGAGACTGAGATACTGATAATAACATTAATTGACTGGAGAGAAACAACCTGTTGACTTTTTTTATCAGGCTGACTGTTAAAACCCAGGTTAACCCTCGAACGAAGTGGAGCAAGCCCCTAACCTCAATCGAACACTAAAACTCTAATTCTCCAATTCCACAAACCACAACATAATATTTATGTTTATCCGATTGCTTGCACAACGTTTTAGTTCACACAAAACTATCACACGGAAGTGAATTATTAACTATTTTCTGACAACATAAGCAAGCTGAGACTTTATCCACTTGTGAATATGATAGAAGAAATATTTAAATATTTTTATAAAAAATTCTTAAATTTTTTTCCTCAAAATACGGTTTTCTGTGAATATGTACATAAGCAAATTAACGTATCCTAATTTACCGCTAACACGTCATTCCTTGCGTATTTCACTTCTAAGCTTAAAATTGTCGGCATCTTTAATAAAAGCTCTTTATTATTTTGTTTAAGGTTTGACGTCGAACTTCTCTCAATAAATTCTTATAAAAATCCTAAACCTTCTTCATTCGATTATACCGCTGCCTAATGGTGAATTCAGCGAGGAAAATTTGCTAGCTCGTGATCACGAATTATTGAAATTTCGGCAACTTTTTTACCCCCTCCAATTTTTTTTGTCTTTTTTTTATGGTTGCTCTATACTTTTTTTTTGTAGCGCATTTTTTGACATTTCTCCTTTAAAATTATATTTGTTACTGTGTAGTAGTCGTGTTTTGATTTTTTTTTTGCGAAATATTTTATTTATTATTGTTTATTGAATACTAATTAAGATATTATTGATGATTAGATTATTGAACATTAATCTACGGTAGAGGATTGATTTAATTTTGCAAAGGATTGATTTAATTTTTTTCATATGTGGCGCCCCTACCAGCCAAGCGCCCCAAGCCATGGCCTTACTGGCTCGACTCTAGGGCCGGCCCTGAATCTACCTTCTGACAGCTTACTAAAAAAACAAAAATATTCAACGACAAAAAATAAATAGCTACTAAATTAAATATTTCGCACAAAAAAAATCAAAACACGACTACTACACAGTAAGAAATATAATTTTAAAGGAGAAATGTCAAAAAATGCGCTACAAAAAAAAAGTATAGAGCAACCATAAAAAAAAGACAAAAAAAATTGGAGGGGGTAAAAAAGTTGACGAAATTTCAATAATTCGTGATCACGAGCTAGCAAATTTTCCTCGCTGAATTCACCATAAAGGCGGCTGCACGAGTCCGTCTCGTGCGCGTCGCAATTTTGCGACGCGCTTTTTAAACCAATCAAAGCACCCTAATCTAAAAAAAATTTCTCCTCCTGAGTTGAAAAATGTTTAATTTTAAAGCGCGTCGCAAAATGCGACGCGCACGAGACGGACTCGTGCAGCCGCCTTAATGTTTAAATAGTTGTGTTTCTTTTTTGTGCTTTTTTCTAGTGCTCATGTTAACCGTTATAAAATATAGTATATAGCGATAATTAATTAAAATTATTCAATTAAATTTGGCGATTGAATTTACGGTTTTTAAGATCAAAATAATTGACAGTCCTGTCTCCTCACACTAAAACAAAGTGTGTAAAGCTGAAGCCAAGCTTCTAATAGTAGTACTGGTTCCCGGAAGTAAAAACATCATATTAGAGCCCCATTTCCATTGCATTTGTCGAATTTCTTCATAACCGGTTAAGAATAGTCAAGTTCCCTCCTAATCGCACAGAGTTGCGTTAAAATTAAGTATAAAGCATAAGCACGTTTCTTTGATTCTCTGAAAATAAAACGAAATTATAAAGTAAAGTGGAAACTTTGAGATAAAACAAAAACATTATTTTGATTAAAAACATGAGACTTCGAACAATTGTTCTGTTTTTTAAGGCGATTTTTTTAGATTTCGTCTAGGTTTCCAGTCTAGGTACCTACTGTGGTATCGTTTGGCAACTACATTTCTTTAAATTGCACAAAAATTTCTTTCAATTCCCAAAAATTAGTTTTGTGAGAATGAGGAACATGTTCGCGTATTTGACATGTCCGTATTGGTATACATCTGGCAAAATTACGCTTTTGAAAATGAAAAGGGTTCGAAGCTAAAGTTGCTTTAAAATAAATTTTCCATTAACCATTTACGGTTTCGGTGACCGTTACTCTTCCCTACTACAAAAACTTAAAAATCTTAAAACGATAATCTGAGAGTTGTGGCCGCGTTTAAAACTATTTATGGCTTTAATAGTAAAATAGATAGATAGTTCTAAACCAATAAATAAATCACTTTTCTTTTAGTATTCAAATTTGGCTCAAAAACTAAAAACAATTTTAGTGTAATTTGCTGGATCGTGATTTTTCTTAAACACCAACAATTATTTATGTCTAAGGTCTAACTATGTTACGACTGGCATACGTCTCCACTTCATACAGAGGAAAAAGAAATTTTTTTTTGCGAAAATTCCAAACGCTCAAATAATTTGAAATTTTTTTATCGTTATAAAATACCATGACCACCATGGTGTTTATACCTATGCTCGCTGTTATGATTTCCGAAGTTAAATTTAATATTCCCTCCGATTGCTATGTAAACATATTTTAAATTTTTTTTGCATTTACTTGTTTTCTATATTATCATGTACAAGCATATATATCTCTTGCGAGTTGGTGTGTGTACATGTATTAGGTAGTATGAGATGGAATATTTGCGTTATTAAAATGGTCAATCTGGAATATTCTATTTGTCTTTCTGGTATCATTGGCTTGAATTAAACGCGTGATATTTGCTCTGAGTGGGGATAGAACCGATCGGTGTATTAGACATGAATCCGATGCGGCCGTACAAATAAGTATGTACATATGTTCGTTGTCGTTGTTCGTCTTATTCGTTGTATTTGTGTACATAAAAAAAAACATAAATACGAATAAAGATTTTACAATAATAAAAATAAAAAAATGATGAGCATGTGCACAAATACAACGAGTGAGACGAAAAGCGATGCGAAGTAGAAAATAGGAGGGGGAAATTTTCTGATTTTTTGGATGTAAAAATATTTTTTTGATTAAACAGTCTAGTTGTTGATTTGGTAAAAATAAGTCTAGTTTTGATGATTATATAAAAATAAGTTAAGTCTGGAGTTTCAAAAAAAAAAAAAAAATTATAAATAATAATAATTTAAAATTAGTCGTTTTGATAATTTTTGATTTATCTACCAAGTAGAAAAAAAAATAATAAATATATTTTAAATATGGTGACTGAAAAATTATGATGAAACTTTTTTTTCAAAAAATTTTTTTTGTGAGTGCATTTTGTATCACCATACACCATACAAAAACTGTGATGGAATTACATAGTTTTGTATTTGGCTTTTAAGCAATATAACATTTTGAAATAAACAAAACATTTTATTGAAAAAAAAACAGTAAATAACAAAATTTTTAATATTGATAACTATATCATTCATTGTAGTTTATAAGTGAATAAATTTCGTATGTTTGTATCATGTATACATTTCACATTAATTATAAATAAAAATAAAAAATTGTATTTAATACTGGAAGTGGATCTGCTTGTGTTTCTTTTATTCGTAAATTTCGATGAAAACTAGTGAAACCAAACGAATATAAAAACAAAGAAAAAATAAATAAAAAAGTAAAAACTATCGAAGAAATATTTTTGTTGTGCGGATAAAGATAGCGGAGGCTACGTCCGTTTATCGGTGGAGTTACCGTTTAGTGATCACCAGTTTCGTTGGATTTTTTTTTGTGTTCAACTGATTTGTTGAAATTATAATATGATGCTGTCTATTAAACTTAAATAAAGCCTTAAAATATTGTACAAAATTTTAATAAATAAAACGAACAAACGTGTTAAAAATATAAGTTTTTATTCTACACATAACAGTATAAAGTCAGTGCGATGTTTACAATACGAATCGAATAAACAAAACTAAAAAAAAAGAAAAAAAATTTATTAAAAGTATTGTTGGTGTATTGAGACCGTATTCCCGCCCGTGGGGGCAAGGCAGCATTTTTGTGAGGGGGATCCTGCGTCGGCGCTGTTTGCGGTGTGGTCGGACGGGCCTTTAAAACAACAAGGTAAAACAAATAAGGGATAAACAATCTGGCTAAGTAACTTTTAGTTTCTTAAGTTTGTAACAGGTTGTTTCTCCTTTCTATTTTCATTATATTGTACATATATTACTATTTTTACCGTTTGTTTTCGGCGTTTCGTGGTGGTGCACCGATTTGGTGAAAACCCCACTCAGAGCAATTATTGTCAGGTTATATTTTTTTTCCGTCATTTTGATTGATTGCGTTTGGAATTTCCGTTCTTTTCTCTTCACTTCTGCTCGGTTGTCCGTTTTTGGGTGGGTGGTTCGACCCCATAACGGTTCATTTCTTTCAGGTATTTTTGTGTTTTCCTTAATTTTCTTAAAACAGTGATAGTGAAAGTGAAACTTAACATTAACGTAGAATCAGTTTTAACGTAATTTATCTTGTTTAATTTTAAATTTTTTCTCTTTTATCATCACCTAAAATTTTTTCTTTGAATTTCTTACTGTAGTGTGCTACGCCGCACCATGTGCGTGTAAACAAATAATTGATCGGATGATGTGGGGTGTGGTCATGTGAAGGGTCGGCCTTTTCCACCCTTTTCCGTGCGTGCCGTTCGTTCCTCCAGGACAGGCTGTGCTGGAGGGCGGCACGCCATATGAGTTGATCGCGTCGGGGTGACGGTCTCCGTTCCGGGGGATTGTCGCTGGGATTGTAGCATCGGTAGCCGTCGCGACTGGGAAACAGCATCCCAGTAGGCGGGCCGATGAGGGGAGGCCCGTGTGGCAGTCACGGCGGTGATCGCCTGGGATTGAGACGGTCACTCCGGATCGATCACTCCCAGCTTATCATTTTCTTTTTGCCGCTGAGGCCGTGGCAACTTAATTTTAATTTCCTTTGTCCCTCCAATTTTATTGTTATGCGGTTATTCAAGCATGCGTTTATGTCTGAAAACCCCACGCCGCACTGTGAGCTCTAGCCAGCTACCATACCGCATCAGACCGCTATTCTCATGTCTGTTAACGTAATCCCTTGGGGGATCTCGTTACAACTATTGTATTTCGTATGTACTGTACTCCCTTCTGACTTCAAATACTCCCCTGAAAATTTGAAACGTACTCCGTTTAAAGTTTTCAGAGCGACAGCACTGCATAGCATACCGATTAAACAAATTTTAAATTATTATTTTATTATGTATCAATGTATAAGTGTTATTTTCACAGCTCACTGAGATGTAAAATATTTAATACTTAAAGTATGCGTAGAATTCTGTTTGTTTCTAATGTACTTCCATTTCACTTTTTTTGAATCACTTACACTATACATGCATAACTTTTTTGCCTTTCCATTTTAATCCGACGGAAATTGTAATTCGTATTATGTAGTACGCAAGTTCGGTGCATTTTGTGTTGTTCACCCATTCCACACGAGTCGCGCTTACGCTGTTGCATTTATTCGTCTCTTACCTCTTTGCACTGTTTTGCCTATAAACAAAATTTAGTTTATAGGCAAAAGCAGTGCAAAGAGATAAGAGACGAAGAAATGCAACAGCGTAAGCGCGACTCGTGTGGAATGGGTGGTTAGATGTCAATTTGTATTTTAATTAGGTAAAGACATTTATAGATTTATCATCCGTAACAACATCAAAAGTCCGAAATGGAAAGAAAGAATGAGAGAATAAAAATCGTTTTTTAGTTTTTTAACAGTTGTTTAATTATGTATTTGAAGTACCTGTTAAACTCGATACAATTCGGATGACTGTCTTTTTCTCTTACTAGTTTTAGTAAGATGATGTTGCAGCCGTTTAGGATGAAGCCTTTCGCTTAATGATGTCTAGCTTAATTTTCTCATATCCTTTCCGGTATCACGGTGGATTAGCCATAATACTGGCAGCAGACTAAAAATCTCTGCAGGAAGAACACACGGTTTAGAAATATTAAAAAAAAAATTGAAAAAGGCTTCGAAATAATTTACCTGAATGATTCTTTTAAATGTTACAGAATTCTTTCGACTTTTACAGAAACTCTACGAGAGCCGGAAGCTACTCGTTGGTTTTTATCTTTCTACGAAAATCCTTTAATTGCATGAACTCGTTGTACAGTGCATTGTGTTACAGCCGCTATTAAAAATCACGATTATCTCTTCTTATTTGGTTTATCACGTTTTAGGTATGGCGGCGGTGCCATATACACTGAGGTGGAATCAATATTCAATCCATTTGGGAATGGCGTTATTTGATTTTAATCTACAATATTTTCCAAATATAAATACAAATTGGTTTTCTCAAGCAATTTGTTCGCGCATTTTAATAAAATTAGCGGGCGGTGTTCTGTTAAGAAATTATTCCTTTTCTATTTTTATAATCAAGTTCTGGAATCAAAAATAGAAAATTATATATTTTAGAATTAGGGGGAGGGGTGTTAGTTTTGCAGAATTAGGCTGATTTATTTATATATGCGTGTACAGTAAATGTAATACAATTAACAGGAATTACATTAAAACATTGTGTGTACGTCTAAAGTTAAATGAAATTAGGGCAATCTATAATTGATGTCAGAATCATTAACCACGATTATTTTAATGAAATTAAAATGTTACACCGAAATTCAAGCGGAATAATATAATTAAGAGATTAAAGGATTAAACGATTCTATACAGCTTGAGTCGATGTCTCAAGTTGTGTTTACTGTTTAGTGTTACAAACAGACGCCATATAAAACCTTGTTATACCGGATATAATAATGTCGTTAACAT
Organism: Tipula vernalis; assembly: GCA_958295665.1. NCBI lineage: Eukaryota > Metazoa > Arthropoda > Insecta > Diptera > Tipulidae > Tipula > Tipula vernalis. The sequence goes on along the minus strand of OY282558.1, from coordinate 386,020,984 downwards.
TAACAACTCAGTAAATAGTAATTATAAGCAAAATAATTGTTTAACTTAAATATGAATTATTTATGAATGTAGTTTTTAAAAGCTACATGCAGCATACATTCAATTATGTTAAAACAAACACTTTTGCCATCATCATTATGATTATTTTGTGTATTTTATGATTTTGTCTTCCACACATGTTTACAAAAGTACTCGTCTCATACAAATACACATATTGTAACTTTTCAGCTACATTCCGTAGAGGTGTTGAAAATGTGAAAATTATGTTAATATATGCAAACATACCTCCCCGCCCCCTTCTCTTTACAAAGTCATTTTATAATATTCAATTATTTATGTAAATAAGTATACAGTACAGTAGATGTAATGAACGTATTAATGTAATGTTGTGAAATTACTTAGGGTACAGTTGAGTCAGACGACATGACACGTTTTTTTTTTTACAGTAGAGAAGATACTTTAAAATAATTTTCTTTTAACACATGCAAATATACAAAAAAAAAAAGAAAATTTAAATTTTCAACAACTAAATGTCAAAAAATGTACAAAAAAATTATGAATTAAGTTCAATTTTACTAACGTCCCGTACTCTCCCATATCCGCATGTATCGTTATGATGATGTTACATTTTGTTCCGCTTGTTTTTCAAGCATGAGATTTCCTTCGTATTTTGTACCAACATAAAAATAAAAATGATATGCATGCATGTAATGAATTTAAATGTTATATGTTTTATGATCTCTTATTTTACATGGCTCTCGTCGAGAAAAGCACAGTAAAAAGTGGATACATTTATACAAAAAAAAAAAAAGGAAAAGCTTCGAGTTTTGTGTTTAATAAAAAAAAATGTTATGTGAAATAAGTTGTCAGCTTTCGGTTAGTTTAGTGCAACAAGTAGATATGTACAATATACATTTATATTGTATACATTTTTGGAAATTTGATAGTTTTCTGTGTAGCTTCGTTTTCTGTGTAGTCTGTCTGTATGATGTATGTCTGATAATTTGTGAATAACTGTTACCACATCCTTGTGTTGTGCTTTTTGTCATATTTGTGGCGAAATGGTGACTGATGTTATATAGATCGAGTTTATCGAAATTACGATGAAACAAAACTCTCTATTTTTGAATGAAATTGTTTTAATTAATCATCGAAAAATTAGTCAAGACTTTATTAGCGAGGTTGGTCTAATACTGCACCTCAATTAATCCACTAGACAAAACTCGACACATATGGTTGAAACAAAGGTGTTTGTAAACCAGTATAAGTGGAACGTGTCAATGTTCAAAAACTTCGTCACATACCAGGATGTTGATATTGCCATGTGAAAGTTTCCCAGACGTAAAGAGCAAGTATCGGGAATTATGTATAAATCTAATTTTGATACAACAATTAAGACTGGTGTACCTACAAGGTTTTTGTTTTGCAAACATAAAGATCTGAGAAACGAGCCTCGAAATCTTTAGCATCGTAATATATTACAAAAGTACAATAAAACACCCAGAATCCATCTCTGTTAATTTAAAATTCTGCAGCATATTAATATGCCAACACGGAAGTTTTCGAAAATGTTCTATACTAAAAAATCGTGGAAGGTCCAATTGCATTTTAGAAACGAAGTGCTAGCATCTTGTCCATTCATGTTTAAACCTTAAGCTGCTCAAAAGAAGTAGATTGAGAGTTAACGTTCAGTAAAGAGCTTCAATTTAATTATATTATTATGGTGACATCTAGGGTAGAATAGAATAAGTTATTTAATAGCGAAAAGATTACTGTACTAAAATGGAATTTTCCATGCCAAAACTGTTCTAAATGTTTTGTAAACGATGTGGTGCTCAATTTTATTTTCGACGATTAAACGCACCGCTTACGAATTAATGAATGTTTTGAAGATGTGAGATGAATTTCAATAACACTGCACTACAAAATGTCTTTAAAAGAAACTGCACTAAAAACTAAAACAATTTTATATTTATTTAATTATTTTATATTTATTAAATTATTTAAATTTTGTTATTCAATTATTAATGAAAAATATAATTTAATTTTATTACAATATTGTTACGATTTTCCCTTATGAATTAAGGTTCGTACCACTGGATTGTGAATAATACAAAATCAATTTAATTTACCACCAACGAATTTATTTATTTCACACAAAAATTATTACAACACAGTTTATTAATAAAAATTCACAAAATCACTTTATATAAATGTTGTGGTTGTTGTTCAAATTAACACGCTTTTAATTAACACTCACAACATAACTTTATTAATATATATATAATTTCTAATTACATTTACTTAATTTTAACCTCACTGTATGACAGGGACAGCCAACAACACAGTATATCGTACCAAAAATGTGTGTTGTCAGAACCGAGAACTAACTTAGGGTTGTACAATAAAATATTATAAATATATTATATTCAGGGTTGCAACATCTCCCCCTAATAAAGTAGATATAGCTCCAGGTATCGAGGAATGATGTTATCCCGTGTAAAACGTCTTAACTCGGTTGGAACTGATGGAGATGGAACTTGTTCCTCGTTGGGAACTGATGAAATTCGTTGTTGCTGTTGTGGACTTAGATGAGGTACTTCAAAGTCATCCAGTAATATCTGAAGAGGTAATGTATCCTATGCTGGTGAGAACGGTCGATGTGACGATCTTGATATTAATTGATTACCATGCGATCTGATAATTTTGTTGCAATCATCAAGAATAATTTTGTACATGACACGTCCTATTTTGGAATGGATTTTTCCGGGAAACCATTCAAAACTATTGTTTTTATAAACCTTGGCTTGCACCAAGTCTCCAACTTTGTAATGCCTTGGTTTAGTTCCGTGCTTTTTGTTGAACTGTTCATTCATCGAATTATTCCGATGATCTGCTGCGTGAGGTTGCTGACTTGGTAGTAGTAGGTCCAGAGTTGTTTTGATTTTGCGGTTGAACATAATCTCGGCTGGAGACAATCCAGAAGGTGTATTCGGATTTGGTGTAGTACGATAATTTGATAAGAAAATTTGTGGTGTTTCCTCTATTGGCTCTCCTTCCCCTTGAATTTTCTTCAACGCCCTTTTCAGCGTATCGACGAACCTTTCCGCCTGCCCGTTTGATTGCGGATGGTATGGGGCACAACGGAGATGCTGTATGCCGTTCCGCTCACACATTAGTTGAAATTTCGCGGAAACGAACTGTGTTCCGTTGTCTGAGACGATGAGTTGTGGTGATCCAAAACGAGCCAAACTTTCTTCAATGATAGCTACCGTTTTGGTTGCGGTGATAGTTGGTGTAATGAATATTTCTGGCCATTTCGAATATGCGTCAACAATGACCAAAAAATATAATCCGTTTATTGGACCGGCATAATCAATATGAATGCGTTGCCATGGACCCTCGGGTATTGACCATGACTCCAACGGTACCTTTGTAGAGGTCTTTGCAACACTGGTGCATTGATTACATCCCTTGACCAAATCTGCAATATTTTCGTCAATTCCAGGCCAGTATACGTAGCTGCGTGCAATAGATTTCATGCGTTCTATGCCTTGATGTGCTTTATGTAGTTGATGCAATACTTTCCGTTGATACATATGTGGAATTACAATTCTATCCCCGAACATCAGGCAATCGCCGATAACTGATAATGATTGTGATCGTTTTAAAAATGCTCTGACGTCCGTATTGGAAATCGATATTGGATTTGGCCATTGAGAATTGACGTAACGAATAACTGTTTGAAGTATTTCACATTGCCGAGTTGCCTTGATTATCATCGAATGCGTGATTGGCAAATGACTGACTGTATCTACCTGTGAATTGCGCAGATCAACTTACAACTGAAGCGATGCTATTACGTAGTCCTCGTCCGGTTTCAATTGTGTACTTATTAAACGTGAGAGAATGTCGGCGTAGCCGAATTTATCCGTCGAGACGTACTCAATGTTGAAATCATACAGGAGTAAGGTACATGCCCACCTTTGAAGTCTATTCGCAGTGTAGACAGGAATTCCCTTCTTTGAACCGAATATTGATAGTAGAGGTTTATGGTCCGTTTGTAAAATGAATTTCCGGCCATAAATCATCCGATGAAATTTAGTAACTGCGAATATCAAGCCTAATGCTTCTTTCTCGATCTGCCCATACCAAATCTCGGCTTTCGTTAGTGACCGAGAAGCATGGCTAACTGCCTTTACCGAACCGTCTTCATACCGGTGATATATGCAAGCACCGATCCCAGTCTGACATGCATCCGCTGCTACCACTATCTGCTGATTTGGGTCATAATGGGTAAGCATGAGATCAGACTTAAGTATTTGTTTGAAACGTTCGAATGATTTCTGACAATCAGTCGGCCAGTCCCATTTAGCGACTTTTTTAAGTAAGACATCGAATGGGCGTCTTAGCTGATGCATATCTTTGATGAATTTACCGTAGTAATTAATTGCTCCCAGATATGACTGCAACGTCTGAATGTCCTTTGGTGGAGGCATGCGTGTGATTGCTTCCACTTTCCCTGGATCTGGTCTCGTTCCGTTTTTATCGATAATTCGACCCAGATATTTAATGGATTTCATAAAGAAATTACATTTATTGATTTTGATGATGAAGCCAAAATCTTTAATACGCTGAAGTGTTTGGTATAAACGATTTTCGTGCTCTGCTTCTGTTCTACCACAGACGATTAAATCGTCCATGTACGCTGCTACCCCTTCCAGGCCTTCCACCATAGTGCTCATTATTTGCTGAAATGCACCTGGCGCAGCTTTGACACCGGGTGGCAGTCGATTAAATTTGAACAACCCACGATGTGTGTTGATTGTAAGCAATTCCCGTGACTTTTCATCGACTTCTACCTGAAGGAACGCATCACACAAATCTATTTGACTAAAGACTGTGCCATTTGCCAGTTTTGAAAAAATGTCATCGGGTAGCGGTAATGGGAATTGATGAGGCTCGAGTGCGTCGTTTAGACCTGTTGAATAGTCTGCACAAATTCGAATCCTACCGTTGCTTTTTTTTACACAAACTATTGGTGCGGCCCATTCGGAAAAATCCACTGGTGTGATGATACCCAGTTGTTGGAGACGATCCAGTTGATCATTTATTTGTGTTAATGCCGCGTACGCCACTGGTCATTTCGCTCTGAATACTGGTCTTTTATTTGGTTTGACGTGCAATGTGACTAGTGTTTTCGTGCACCGTCCGAGAGTATCTTTGAATACATCCGGAAATGATGTAATCAGTGTTGTTATCAGCTGCTGGTCTGAACTGATGCTGTTAATGGATGAAACGTTGCATATCGATCTGAGCGGCACATCCCAGATGTTGAATTTATCAATCCAATCTATTCCGAATAGATTCAGATTGTTATCGCCGCCTGATACAAAACATTTCCCCGTAATTGTAGTGTTATTGAATTCCATATCACATTGAAATTCCGCTAACAATTCAAGCTGTTGCCCAGATGCACTTGTTGCTGATTGATTTGGAAATAATGGTAATGTCTGACGCTGTATCCAGCTGCATATTCACTGAGCCATGGTTGATTCTTACATTGATGAATTTGCGCTTTGCAGCCATATCTCCATTCACTGCAAAAATTCCTTTTGATTGTGGCACATTTTTGTTTTGATTTTTAATATGCGCTTGTTTGCTGTGTTGGGTACTATAACAACCGTTATAACCTTCCTTATGCCCCACCTGTTGGCATTCCCGACCCCGATGTTGTTTGTATGAACAGTCGGCTGTGAAATGCATGCCGCCGCATTTCCAACATGGCTTACTGGGTGCTGATTGGCGTTTGTCCGTGTGATGATTCGGATTGGGCTTATTTTGGTATTTGTTTTGACTGTTGAAATGTTTTTTCTGATCTGTCCCTGCATTATGATGGTGACTGTTGAAATGGTTCTTCGGATTTGCCCCTGAGTAACTGGCGTTGACTACTGATTTTTGTTGATAAGAATGATTGTCACGATTCTCAATCATTTTTGTGTCTTTTTTTAGGTTAATGAGCTACTGGGCTTCTGTTATCAACTTCTCTAGTGACATTGTTTTGTGTGCATCGATTCTCGACAACAGTTTTCAACAATCTGATTCGCAAGATTATGAATTTGTTGAACATCGTCATTTTTTGTACTTTTTGCCAAATGTTTGATTATGACGTCGTGTGATTTGAGCATTTCGGTGATGAAACTCAACATTTTTTTTTGTAGCTTCGTCCATCTTGTTTTTTATTATATATATTATGTGTATATAAAAAAAATCGCGAACACGTTTTTTTTTTATTTTTTATTTTTATTATTTACTCCGTTATCCTCGTCGCCAATTCTGTTGTGGTTGTTGTTCAAATTAACACGCTTTTAATTAACACTCACAACATAACTTTATTAATATATATAATTTCTAATTACATTTACTTTATTTTAACCTCACTGTATGACAGCCAACAACACAGTATATCGTACCAAAAATGTGTGTTGTCAAAACCGAGAACTAACTCAGGGTTGTACAATGAAATATTATAAATATATTATATTCAGGGTTGCAACAATAAATTATTCTCAAATTTTACTGTTCACTAATAATTTTTATTTTCACAAAAACACTTTTTAAATCACTTTTTAATTCCTTTTTAATCTTTAATCTATCGCTTTCCAAATACTAATAATCCAATTCGACTTCGTTCACCTTTTTATACACACAAACCAAACTTCTAGAAAGCTCCTGATTTTTCTAGTTAGAATAGTGTAGAACAATTTTATCATGGAAAATTCCATTTTAGTACAGTTAAACATTGAGCTATTCATTTAACTTCTTCTATTACACCCTAGGTGTCACCGTCACACTACCCTCCACCTAAGCCTGTTCGTCCCGAACAGGACCCAAATCACCTCTGTATAGGGCAAGCTCCAAATGCACCACCTTTGGTTAACCTTGATGTCCCTTCCGTATCCGATAAACCACGTCGTTCATCCTTGTGATGACAGTGTAAGGTCCTTTCCATGTTGGTTGCAGCTTCGGTGATAATCCCTTTTTCCGTTGCGGGTTGTGAAGCCATACTAATTGCCCTTCCTGGAAGCCCTGGTTATTTGCTCGTATGTCATATTGACATCCGTATTTTCTCCCGTACAAATTGATGAATCTCATTAAGTTCCTCTTTCATTCGGTCTACGTAATCCTGTCCACATAAAGCCGATGATGGTTCAGCCCCAAACTTTAGATCTCCAGGTTACCGTAGATTATCTCCAAATAACGTTTTAGCTGGTGTCATTCCGGTTGTGTCATGTATTGCTGATCGATAAGCCATCAGAAACATCGGTCGATCCCAGTTGCGTTGGTTTTTCTCAACGACCTTTGCTAGATATTCCTCCAATGTACCATTGAATCTTTCCACCATACAATCAGACTGTGGATGCAAAGGCGTTGTTCTCGTATTATATATACCGAGCATCTGGCATATTTCTTGAAATACCACAGATTCAAAATTCCGTTCTTGATCGGGATGAATCTCCATCGACACTCCAAATCTGCTAATCCAGTTGTTTCCCTCGGCATCAGCTATTGTTGTCGTCTCCTGATTGGGAATGGGGTACACCTCCGGCCATTTGCTGAAATAATCCATTATTACTAGCACATATTTGTTGCCGCTCTCGGTGGTGGGAAATGGCCCAGCTACATCCATTGCAATTCTTTCGAATGGTGCACCAACGTTATATTGTTTCATGGTCCCACGACTTTTGCGTGCGGGTCCCTTCACCGCCGCACATTGGTCACATTTTTGGCATCATTCTATCACAGACTGCCTACATCCTGCCCAGTAGAATCGTTGACGTATCTTTGCTAGAGTTTTATTAATTCCAAGGTGGCCCCCACTTGCTCCTCCATGATACTCATTCAGAATTTCTGCAATCCGGCACTTTGGTATCACCAGCAACAATTGCTTCACTTTGCCATCCGTGATTTCCCACAATCGTTTTAAACAGCCATTCTCAAGACGGAGGCTATCCCATTGAGCCCAATAAGCCTTGACAATGGGAGTTTTGTCCGCGATCTCGCTCCAAGTTGGCCGGTGTTCCTTTTCCTTCCATTCCATTATAACTGATAAATCCGTATCATCCAATTGCTCTTTCCTGATCATTTCGTCGGTCTACTCCTCATCAGGCAGCACTTGCGTAAGCCTAACGTCGATGATGCCTTCCTTTGCTTCAACATGGCCACAATGTTTACCTTCTACTGTGTGCACTTCCCTTCCGATGTTCAATTTGGAAATCGTAGCTTTGAAGACGTTCGATCCAGCGTGCTACTTGTCCCTCTGAATTCTTGAATTGTAACAGCCACCGTAAAGCGCCGTGATCTGTCCGTAAATGGAATTTTCGGCCATAAAGATACTTATGGAAATGCTTGACACATTCCACTATAGCCAACAATTCTTTCCGTGTCACGCAGTAATTACGCTCCGGTTTTGATAATGTTTTGGAGAAGTACGCAATAACTCTTTCTTGACCATTAATTTTCTGTGATAATACACCTCCTATACCGTCATTACTTGCATCGGTGTCCAAAATAAATTTCACGTTCGGTATAGAGTACGCGAGGATTGGCGCGACACATAACCGTCTCCTTAGTTCCACGAATGCTTCCTCCTGGTCATTCTTCCATTCGAATGCCTTGTTCTTCCTGGTCAACTCATGTAAACTCTTGGCGATGTTGGCGAATCCTGGCACGAAGCGTCTATAATAGGTGCACAATCCTAGAAAGCTTCGTAATTCGTGTAAATTTTTAGGTCTTGGCCAGTTCTTTACCGCTGCGATTTTTTTTCGTTGGTGTGAATTCCATTAGTCGTTACCAGATGACCCAAATATTTTACTTCAGTTCTAAACAGCTTACACTTCTTTGGGCTTAACTTTAATCCGGCGGCCTATATCCGATCTAAAACTTCTGCCAAGTTCCTTAGATGCTCGTCGAAATCCTTACCCATGACGATGATGTCGTCCAGATATATTAGATAATCCTTCCAATGTAATGCCTTTAACACGCGCTCCATTAATCGTTCAAAAGTCGCAGGGGCATTACGTAATCCGAACGGCATAACATTAAATTGCCAAAGTCTCATGGACTTCCACCTGCCAATAGCCGCTTTGTAGATCTAATGTAGAGAATATTCGAGCACCCGATAATGTGTCTAATGTATCATCGATCCTTGGCAATGGGTAGCTATCTTTTTTAGTTACAGCATTGAGTTTTCGGTAATCAACGCACAATCTCATGCTACCATCCTTCTTCTCGACCAATACTACCGGTGAGCTCCATGGGCTGTTAGATGGTTCGATTACTCCTGCTGCCTGCATATCTGTTACCATTCGATTGACTTCTTCTTGTTTTGCCAAAGGTAGCCTCCTGGGTGGTTGACGAATCGGCATCTCCGTTCCCATATCAATTCGATGCTTTACCATTGAGGTCCTTCCGTTATTATCCGATGTACTGCAGAATATGGACGTGTACTGTTTGAGTAGTTGATGTGCAGAATCTTTCTGCGCCTTAGTAAGATCTTCGGTCCATTTCTGCATGAGTTGTTCTACCATTTCTTTCTGCCCTTGCATGTCGGCTTTTTCAATCGGACTTTTCTGTTCACACTTTACTATAGTTGAAACCTCGTTACATTTGCCGATGAATGTCCCTTTCTTGATGGTTTTCGTCTTATCCGAGAGATTTAAAGTCCTAATTGGTACTCTAAAGTCGTTGTCTGGTTTAACTAGGGCTTTTCCGATTATAATTTCCTTGGCTCCGTTCTCCTCTTCGTTAGCTTCCACAACCCACAACCTGGGTGACCCAGAACCTCCCTCCAATTTTCCCCAGAGGATCGTCTCCGAATTCGGTGGCAGCTTCTCCCGATGATCAATAATAATTCGCCTGATAGTTACTTCGGCACTGCTAGATTGAAGTGGCAACTCGATGTTATCGTAACTTAAAACTCCTCGTCCAACATCCACCACGAAGCCAACTGTCCTCATGAAGTCCATCCCCATTATGACTTCATCCACAATATCTGCAATCAGCACTTCGTGTTGGAAAAGAGTTCTCCCGATTTTTATTTTCACTATCTTTTTGCCTTTAATTATTGAACTATCTCCAGTTGCTGTTTGTAACTTCAATCCATTAGCTGGTTGTAAACCTCCATCGATCAGATCTTAACGGACAATCGTGCGATTTGCTCTCGTATCCAGGGTGATGATGCAATCCGTGCCATCAATGTCGCCTTTGATTGTTAAGCTGTCACCGCCTCTTTCTACTTTCGAAACGCGGATGGAGGTTATGGGGCCATCGGTTGTGGGAGTCAGCTTCTGCCCCTTTAAGCTGACTCTTTCAAGTTTAACGACTCTGTCGTCATTTGGCCTTCTTGCCTGGCCACTGCCTGCTCCCCGCTTGGTCGTCGCTGCAAAGGAGATGGTGATCTTCCCCTTGTTCTTCTTAATTCCCAGCAGTCCCATGAGATGTGACCGATTTTATCACATGCCCAACATTTGATTTTGCCGCTTCCGTCTCGGTATCTTGGTGTTGACCGTTGTGTGTTTATGCTTGTATCGATTTCTACTCGGCGTATTTTCATTGACGGTTTGGTGATGGCTTGTGCAGTTTCATTTGTTAACGCACAAGCGATGGTTTCCGCGAAGGTTGCTTTAGGTGACAACATCACCGCCCTGCGTGTCTCTGGATCTCGAATGCCGTCAATGAATGCGTCAATTTTTAGCCTTTCCATATAATCGGCTGATGTACTGGTATGTGCTAGATTTACTAATCGCTCGATTGCCGATGAAAATTCCTGAAGTGATTCTCCTCCCTTTTGGTAGCGGCTTTTCAATTCCATTCGATAGATTTCCCGCTTGTGATCACTACCGTACTTCCTATCCAGCGCCTTCATAATTTTGAGATAACTGTTGCGATCTTTTTCCGGAATTGTTTGTAAGGCCTCCGCAGCTTCACCTTTAAGGGCCACTATTAACGCTGCGACAAGATGTGCCTCATTCCAACGGTTTTGATTGGCTGCCGTTTCAAATTGAAATTTGAAAATTCCAAAAGATGTTGTACCGTCGAATGTTGGTGGCTTTAACTTAATCGATTGAACAGTTTGAACCACTTGCGTCGTTGTTCCACTTGCCTTGACATCAGTTAGATCTTTCCCGAGGCGTTGAAATTTTTCCACAACTTGTTGAACCTTCATTTCTAATTTTCCTTCAACCTGTTGAATCTCCGTTTGAAATTTTTCGTCAACCTTTTGAATCTCCATTTGCAGCTTTTCCACTTCGCCGTGTATGTTAGTAGATAATTCGAGAAGTTTCTCGTCCATTCTCTTTTGACCATCTATAATTTGGTCTTTTATTTCCTCTGCTTGTTGTTTCATTTCTTGGTTCTTAGTCTCCAACTGCCTGAATTTTGTTGTTCTATTTCATTTTTAATTTCTTGGTTTGACTGCACTGCTTGTTGCGCCATTTGAATTTAATTTCTCCTAGCTGTCGTTCGTTTTGTTGTTTCATTAGACTCATCTGTCCCGTCATCTGGTTCATAGCAACTATTAACTGCGACAAATCGAAACTTCCAGATGGTGGTTGTGTTGTTTCGGCTGACGGTTGTTTATCTCCTTCTTTCTGCTCGACGGTTACCGCATCCGTTACTTTCTCTCCAAAATAATAATGATCTGCGTCTAACCCTTCTTTCTCCATGGCGTCACGTAGTCGCGCTTGTAAAGTTGATTTACTACCATCAGTAGCCAAACCCCGTTTCTCAAGTTCCCTCTTTAATTCTGGAACTTTCAATTCGTTGAGAATCATTTTCTTTATCTTTTTATTCACAATCCCACCGCTGTCACCAATTTGTTACGTTTTTGCCTTGTCAATCAACGTTCGTATCACTGGATTGTGAATAATACAAACTTAATTCAATTTATCACCAACGAATTTATTACAACACAGTTTATCAATAAAAATTCACGAAATCACTTTATATAAATTACTCTTAAATTTTACTGATCACTTTTACTTTATTTATCGCACTACAACACCTTTTTAAATCACTTTTTAATTCCTTTTAATCTTTATACTATCGCTTACCAAATATTACTGATTCAATTCGATTTCGTTCGCCTTTTTATATACATAAACCAAACTTCTAGAAAGCTCATGATTTTTCTAGTTAGATTAGAGTAGAACAATTTTATCATGGAAAATTCCATTTAGAACAGTTTAACATTGAGCTATTAATTTTAACTTATTCTATTAGACACTAGGTGTCACCGTCACAGTAATAATTGGCAATAAAAAATCCAACGTTATTAAAGTGACATAGAACGACAATCCGATAATGCGACATGCAACATCTATAACAATGTAGTTCACAGAGTACAAGAGATTACTGATCTAGGAGGCAAACTCTATGTTGTATTTTGTCAAACGATGGACTGGGGAATTCAGAGTTGCACAAACATTATTTACATTATATTTCGCTTATATAAGATCTCAAGTGGAAAATGCTGTAATCGTCTCAAAAGAATTGAAGGCATACAAAAAAAATTTTTGATATCCCTTTTGAAAAAAACTGGCTAGGAATATGACTATAACGTACCTTTTTATCAAAATGTGGCTCGCTTACCACCATATTCGACAAGGTGTAAGTAATATAAAATTTGCACGTAATTCATCCATTGTATTTCTTAGTTGATGAAGCGGAGCAATCCCCTGACCTGAAAAACCACTCCAAACCATTACGTTTCATCCTCCAAAACGTTTTACCGTTGGTCGTCTTACGTGACAAATTACGTCACTACCAACCAAATTAAATTTCAATTCGTCGCTGAACAACACGGTCTTCCATTTATTTACATCCCAATTACCATATTTATATGCAAATTGCAAGCATCTTCTTCTATTGGTTTCAGAAATAAATGGCTTTTTGGCTGGTTGTCGTGAAAAGAGTTTAGCTTCAACCGCTCGTCTTCTTACTGTACGGTCGATGACGAACAATCTTAGTTGACTTACCAATGTGGTCGACGACTTCTCGTGTAATCATTTTTCGAGGACGTCCACCTTTATGTATTGTCTCATATGTGTTACAATCATTAAATTTTTTATAATTCGGGATATTGTGGATTTATGCATACCAGACGTAAAACTTGTAAAATTTTTCTCTTGAAGACACTATTTTATTTATTGTCCGCCATTTTAGGAAAATTCAGATTTTGTATCCAAAAACAAAAAAATCAAATAATTTCGTAATGCAATGAATATAACATCAAGGTTTAGAACAAACAGAATATTTTGAATGTGGGAACGGATAACCAAATTCAAAATTTGCAATGAGAGAAACAACTATGAGATTGCTTATGGAGAGTATTCAGATTTAATAATACGTAAGAATATTTAGTGGAAGAAAACCAACTGTTTTAATTTTTTTTTTTTAATTTGACTAAATGAACCGAAGCTGCAAATTTATTGTCCGATACATATAAAAGTGAGTGTTTGTATACAAGTCTACACTCCTTGACCGATTTGAACTAAAACACAATTATTGTTTAAGACCTAAGGACGTTCACTGCTAATATCTCACTAAGCTGATTTTTGGATATTTAGTGAAAAATCAAAAATAAATCGACATGTGTACCATTATTTTTTTAACGGTGATGGTGGTGGTGATGGTGATGGTCATTTTGATTCTGATTGTCGGCAAGATAGTGTGATGGTACGATTGTTTGATACTATGATAGGTATGGTGGTATGATTGTTAATGTATTATTTTAAGATGGTAAGGTGGTATATGATGGTACGATGTTACGATGGTATGATGGTTTGATGGAATATTAGAACGATCGGATGATGATATAATGGTACGATGTTATGATGGTGTGCTTTTATGATTGTACGATGGTATAATGTTATGGTAGTGTGATGATATTATGGTATATCAGATAATTATGGTATAATTATATGATAGTATGATGGAGTGATGCTACGCAATACTCCACTATACTACTATTGCAACAGAATTTATCTTATAATAAATAAATTTTGTCATCCATTTTGGTGATTTATTTTAAATTTTTTACTCCAAATCATTGGACAATTTAACTGCTGCATTTTGTACCATTGTGATCAACTTCAATCTTCTCAAATTGGCTATCGAGGTAAGAATTGCCGTTCGTTTTGCGAGTGTTCGTTTGATTTGTTAGTTTTACATGGTCCTTCGAGCCGGACTTAAAAGCCGGATACGTGGAATTATTTAAATTTCCCTTCGTTAATGCATCTTAGAAGAGGAAGTGCTTTACCAAATTTTAATTTTTATTTTACAATAATTCTCAAAATTAACAATCTACAAACAATCTAAACTATAACAAGTGAACTTTGATTTTAAGTGAATTAATTATTTTAAAAGTGAACTATATTGCAAATAGTGAAATATTAAAACTTTTGTAAGCTTATAAAAATCAAAAAAGGCAATCTCGCGAATTAGGGTGTTGTGCAAAAATGTCTACCGTTAATATCGCGAATTAGGGTGTTGTGCAAAAATGCCTACCGAAAGCAAACTTGTGCAGAAACTTGATCGCATCTTAGGTTCTCTAACTAAGGCGGCCACATTCGTTGATAATATCGATGACCAAACAGAGACTGACGAGATCGAATCAAAGCTACAGAAACTTGAGAGGAATTTTATGGTATTGAAGACGACTTATTCTCGATCCCGCAGCAAACCTCGAAGGCGGATGAATTCGAAACCAAGTTTTTTAATACTCAAGCAGCCTTGAGGCGTGAACTAAGGAAGCGGCGGCCAATTAAACACCCTAATAATGACGATTTAAATGCCACTTTAAGCAATATGTACTCGCAACAAAAGTCAGATTTCGAATCATATTCAACCATTTATTGGAGAGTACACACAATGGCCGTCTTTCAAGGATATGTTCAAGGTTACTGCAAATAAGAACGATTCAATATCACGTGCTTACAAGTTCCAGTTGCTGAAGGAACTGCTTTAAGGAAGTGCTGATGCCAGTTATGTAGAAGCATGGGACAAGTTGAAACAACGCTACGACATGAAACGTACGATCGTAAACACCATAAATCAAACCTTTCTTGGTTAACCGGCTATCCATTGTGCTTCATCGAAGTCCTTAAGAAATCTCATAGAAACATCGGATGAACTGCTTATGGGATTAAAGGCTCTAGGGCCAGAATACCAATTTCGAGACCCACGGATTTTGCATCTGTTACTCAACAAAATGGAGATGGAACTAAACAACAATGGACATTACATTCTGGTAACATCGATGTGCCAAGCATGAATGATTTCATAAAGTTTCTCGATCAAAGATGTGACGCTTTGGAAAGCTGCAACATTACCACAAAGCCATATAAAAGTTTTCAAAGGGTATCGCACGTAGTAACCGAAAAGATCGAGTGCATGTGGCCTAGAATCTCGAAAAAGCTTCATCAACAAACATAAATTGTGTATCAGTTGCTTGAGAGTGGGGCATTCGACAGGCAACTATCCATCAACGAATACATGCTTTAAATGCAAGGAGAAGCATCATACAATTCTACATGATGATAACAGCAGTCACCATCAACCAGCAACAAAGGCTGCTATAGTAAGCAAAGATGCTAACTCTAAGTCACAGAGCCCCGATTCGTCAGTACATTCCGGGTTACAAAATTATATAAACACAAAGGTTACGGTTGGCGGAAATAAGCAAGCAATATTACCAACGGTTATTATGTCAACCAAGGATATGCTGCGCAACATTCATAACGTTCGGGCTTTGTTATATTCGGGATCAAAATTTACGTTTATCACTGATACATTTACTAAGAAATTAGGATTGAAGCGCAACCTTGCATACATGCACCGTCAACGAATTAGCTTTAGTTTCAGCAGGCAGAACTGTGGGACAGCTTAACCTAAAATTAAGCTCCAGATATGACGCAACCAAATTTCTAGTAGTATAGACGCTTTAGTACTAAGTAAGCTAACTAATTATCTACCTTCTCAGGCAACTATACTACAGGAATACAGTGAGTACCAACTGAATGGAATTTGTCTAGCTGATCCAAGATTCTATGAATTTCTATGAATAGTACATTCGGATGGATTGTTGCTGGTTCTTCTGAGCAAAAACTGAATTATACAACCGAATGCTGCTACCTAATTCAGAAAAATGACGGGGATATTGGTCAACTACCATTCGGTAGGATGGCGCCCAAACTGGAGATGCATACTCCAAAATAGACCAAACAAACGAGACATACAGTGATGTCAGAGATATCGTCTACCCGCCTTGAAGATTGGATGACAAGAAACTTTCCAAGGATCGGGGGAAAACCGCAACGAAGGCATTAAATATGAAGGTAAATTAAAAGGAAGGATGAAACTCTCAGCACAATACCTAAACAGCCAACAAGCCATCATAACCCGCTCCCTTTGCAACCTCGAGCTGGAGCAAGCAATCCCGAACTTCTTATTCGGTAAACTTGAAAATATTAAATTGATCAAAGCTGGAGACACGATAGCGGACGACAGAACAGGTTTGTAAACTGACGCAAAAAAACTGGCAAACAGATTACAAATGTCCAAAGGGTAACTAGCGACGGAGCTCTGGTAAGACATAGAAGACGGAAAGCCAGCCACTTTCCTCAATTCGCACTTTATAGTTGTTGTAAACTAACCAGTTTAGGCACTTAAATTTCTTGCGTGCTCACCATGCAATCTATACAAGGAATGAAGCTTATTATGTTGTTTCTCGAGGAACACCAACTCATTATTATACCATGGCTCCCGAAGGCCGATTTTATTTATTTTAATCCGCGGAACATGCTTTTCGATACCACACCTGAGAAGATTATTGAATCTTAATACCATCATACAGTTCAAATCACCATCGCGTAGTAAGAAGTCCCAATCAGAAATGGTGAGAAATTCATTCAAGGATGTGAAGTTGGCTTTTCTAAAATTAAAATTAAAATCATTAGAAACATAATTATTTTTAGAATTAGAATTAAAAATATTTATCGTAATCGGTACGTGGTAGATGATCACACAACCAGTGAAGTCCGGACAAGCAGAACCAGAACAGGTTCCGGGTAAATTTTTATATAAACGTTTTATAATATTTTTGCTTTTTTCATTGAAAACCTTGAACCTACACATTTTTGACGTATTGTACCAGAGCCTTCTAGAGTATAGAGCCATAATCAAAATGACGTATTTTTTAGAAGCTTTTTTAGTGGTATAACTTTTTACTGATTTCCATAGGAATCCATAGTAAAAATGATGTTTTTTAGCTGCAAGTTTTTCAATGAAAAAACCAAAAATATTATAAAATGTTTATATAAAAGTTTTCTACATATCTTCAAGAACAATTTACAAGAAGGCTATATTGGTATTAAGTAAATATTAATTGCAGAAATATTAAAATTAAATTATTTCTAAAATATATTTTTCGAACTTTCATTTTGAAAAATACATCAAAGTTGGCTCTGTCGAATTAAAATAATACTTGTTAAATTTATCTTTAGTTTTACTAGTGTACGTAAGATGTCTAAAATGGTTACAGAAAAATACGAAAAAAAATTATTTAATCGCAAAATTAACAAACGTTCCTATATTTTGTGAATTTGTTTTGCTTTTCCTTCAATTTTTGAACTTGAATTTTCCCCAGGTGGTAATTTTTGGTATGATTTTACCAAATATTTTCGGCCATCACTGCCATCTATGTAATGTATATTGACCTAAAGACAAAACGAATTGTAGTAAGCTTTTATTTTAATTTGACCAGAATGATGTTGTTATGAATTTTTTTAAATTTTTTGGTTTAAATAAATCAATTATTACAAGAAAATGAAAACGATTTACTTAAACGACATTCATATATGTTGAAATTCAAATATTTATGAAAGAATTTCAGAAATCATAATTAAGAATTTGTAACGTTTTCATTTAAAATTTTGTCTTAGGAAAAAAAGTGATTTCCCATATGTTTTGTGTATTTTACTATGAAAAGTTTGGTTTTTTCCTCGTTTCTAATCAGAGCACCCTGTATTTTATAGAGCCATAATCAAAAAATCTGAGCTTTTATAAGGGAATTAGAAACGAGGAAAAAATGAAACTTTTCATAGTAAAACAAACTAAACATATGGGAAATCACTTTTTTTCCTAAGACAAATTTTTAAATGAAAACGTTACAAATTCTTAATTATGATTTCTGAAATACTTTCATAAATGTTTGAATTTCAACATATAGAATATCGTTTAACTAAATCGTTTTCATTTTCTTGTAATAATTGATTTATTTAAACCAAAATTTAAAAAAAAATTCATAACAACAGCATTCTGGTCAAATTGAAATAAAAGCTTACTACGATTCGTTTGGTCATTAAGTCAATATACATATTACATAGATGGCAGTGATGGCCGTAAAAATTTTGGTAAAATCGTACCAAAAATTACCACCTGGGGAAATTTCAAGTTCAAAAATTATAGGAAAAGCAAAACAAATTCACAAAATATAAGAACGTGTGATAATTTTGCGATTAAATAATTTTTTTTCGTATTTTTCCGTAAACAACTATAGACATCTTACGTTCACTAGTAAAACTAAAGATAAATTTAGCAAGTATTATTTTAATTCGTCAGAGCCAACTTTGATGTGTTTTTCAAAATGAAAGTTCCAAAAATATAATTTAGAAATAATTTAATTTTAATATTTCTGCAATTAATATTTGCTTAATACCAATATGGCGTTCTTGTATATTGTTCTTAAAGATATGTAGAAAACTTTTATATAAACATTTTATAATATTTTTGCTTTTTTCATTGAAAAACTTGAAGCAAAAAAGCACCATTTTTACTATGGATTCCTATGGAAATCAGTGAAAAGTTATACCACTAAAAAAGCTTCTAAAAAATACGTCATTAAGATTATGGCTCTATACTCTAGAAGGCTCTGTTCTAATTCCTTTATAAAAGCTGTGTTTTTTAGACTATGGCTTTGTATAATCAAGGTTGCTTTGCTTGTACATGTAGTCTGTATACTCTAGAAGGCTCTGGTATTCAACAAATTTTTTTAGCATTCCTAATTTACGGTTAAAAGCTAAAAGCTTAAGTTGATGATACTTCATCTTTTTACAAATTAACTTTAGTTTAAAACTGCTCTGAATTTTTTATTAAACTTTTACATTTTTATCCTAGAATATATTCTTCGCGATTGACTCCTAAATTTCCCATTCCTCCATTCTAACACTAATGTGTACTCCATGAACAGTTTGCTAAAAACAGTTTGCTGCTTAGCAGACTTTGAATCCTCTGTTATTATTAATACATTATTTTAATAATCATTTTTGACAACAAAATTTTAATTTAAATAATAAAAAATAAAAAGTATTCATATGGAATTCACATGGAACTGGCCAACACAGCATAAAGCGATGAAAATTAAATTCGATGGTTCTTTAAATTCGCACAATGGTATACATTTTTGTCGAGCTTTTTCACCCCGTTTTTAAATCGATAGGTAACTCACGTATTGTTGTATGTTCATATAGTATATAACAAACAGCAAATATGAAAGCAATTTTTAATCCATTAAAATGGTCCAAAAATTCAATCAGTTCTAAACCAATTTGCACAATGAAAATTGTAACTTTTTCTAACTTCTATCTGTTCTCTGTATTCACTTTGTCAGACAAAAAGCTTTACAATTCCAATTTTTTTCAAGAAAATCATTTTTTTAACTTCCAAATCGTATGATCTTCATAACGTTTCTTTGAGTCAAAAAGTTTCTGTCTTTTGCCTTTTACATTTTGTTGTGTGAAGCTAAAAGAATAATAAAAAAGCGTTTTTTTTACGTTAAATAAATTACGACAAAGATACAAAAATGAAGAAACCGAAATGGATAAAAAATAAAAGTTAAAGATGTGTTTCTTGTGAAAGAATATTTTTTGCTTTAGTTTCTGGTTTCATTTTTTGCACCTAATCATCGACCAACACAAGAAATACAACAAGCATTTCATCTGGCTTTTGTCGGGCATAGACAGGTATAGGTAGAATTGTTGTTTACTTCGTTGACTGTTCATAGTGTGTTTCGTCGAGTGTCATTCAAGTTAGGGGGGGGGGGGGCAAATTCAATTAACTGACGCTTTTCATTAAGAAATTTTTTACTTTTTAATTAAAAATTGAAGTGGTGCAGACTTCAAGTGGTTAATGAATTTTGTATATGTTGCAGCTATAGTCACTGTTTATGTGGATACACTTGTTTAAATTTATGCTTGTTATCTAATAACCATATCGCGAAGATAATTCGTATAAATATAGCTTGTGAAAAAATCATTTCAATTGGAAACAGAAAAATTTTCTTTGGAAATATTTTTTTGTTCTTCTGGTTATGTAAATAGAATTTTAAGGGTTGAATATTTATTTCAAAATACCTTTTCAACTTTGTACCAGCATAGCCTAACATTACCTACGTTCAGATACAGTAAGCGAATAATAAAGATTTCTTATTGAAAATAGAACAAGAATTTCAATAAAAAAAAATTATTTTGGCTTGGAAATATTTTTTGTCCTCCCAAACATATATTATTGCAAGGTTTCCGAATATATTTGTGGAAATATACTAACCGACAAAAAAGGTTTACCGATAAAGCAAAACAAGCAGAAAATTTATGCAGAAATGTTTACCAGTTGTTTGTATAGGTAACGAAGTTGCAAAGTTTATGGTATTTTGGTTTTGGAATTGGGTTGTCAATGGCAGATGATTTTTAATTTGGCACAAGAGGATTTTATTAATATTAGCAGGTGTAAATATGAATTCTCTTTAGCCATAAGCGTTAGTAACATTCACATGCGGTTGCCTATATCTCATTGCAAATGGGGATACGCTATTCAGACTCGAACTGCAAACATAATTCCATTTGCAATTATTTATTTATTTATTACCAGCACTAACAAATAGCATAGGTTACAATACCAATAATTTTGTATATCAAAAAGTGTTACAAATTATTATTTCGAATACGACTCGTAAAAAGATCCCATAAAATGTTAAAATCGAAAAGTTCTGAATATTAGTTAAAATATTTTGATGTACGACCGGTTCATCAATTCCATAATTCGTACGATGAAAAGCAATAGTCAGTCTTAACAATCGTGGACGAAGAATTCTCTTAGGAACGCAATCAATCTTAGCACAAATTACATCCCGAGCAAATACTGCATGAATCATCTCTCTTCTGAATTCAAGACTACGAATATTCAAAAGTGTACAACGACCGGCATAAGAAGGTAAACTAAATCCTGAAGTTGACCTTGGAAGTCTTCGCTCAATAAGATCAATTAGGTATACAAAAAAACTTCGACTTTTCAAAATCGTTTCAGTCGAAAATTTAATTTGCTTTATACTAAAGTCGCCGATGACTTTTCGAGCGAATTTCAAGAATAATAGGGGCAGGTACTCAATTACTCAACTATATATAAAGAATTTTTTTCTAGTATCTGCCTATTTCTAGTATCATAACATCATCAATAATGGCTTAAACTCAATCATTATTAAAGTCACTGGAAAGGGGTACACCAAGTTAGATCCAGAAACATTGATGAAGATGCCATTCGTTAGATAATTCTATTCATAGACAATCAAGCAGTCATACTAATGGTTCTGCCTATCATCAAAATAATTAACAGTGACCATTTAAAAGATTTGCTCATACAAGCAATGGACCATCTTCGTCTCAAGTTACACAAAAATACCAGTAAACATACTGCAAAAAGTCTGGACACACCATTTTTAGACATGCACGATTTTCACACTCATTCACAGTGACTCACCAGCATATATTTCGGTAAAGCCGCAAACAGTTTCAAATGCTGACAGACCCCAGTCTTTAGTTAAAGCAAGTCAAGTATCTACGAATCCTGCATGCATTATTTTGAATAATTCTAAATCATATTCGCCATCTTATGTCCCAATATTTTCTACAGCGTTAGTCAAGCTTCAAGATGTAAATGTATCACCAGTTTTATGTAGGGCGCTATTTGATTCCGCTTCACAGATCAATTTTATAATGAAATAACTTGCCACTCAACTCGGGCTCAAGAGAAATAAATGCGATTTGTCAGTTACTGGAGTAGATAGAAGGTTCAAGTACATTAAGTTGAATATCGTCCACAAGCAGTCAACAGTCTCGAATTAATAATTATTCTACAATATTGATATGTTTATTCAATCTATAAATATTGAGTCGTGGCCTATTCCAAAAATCATATTGCCTGTCGATCTGCAATTCCACCAGCCACAACAAATAGGTCTACTTGTAGGATCCGAAATTCTCTTAAGTTAGCTTTCAGTAGGACAAATGAGCTTAGCTGATTAACTTCCGACTCTTCAAAACATCTTTCTAGGGTGGATAGTATCGGACAAGATCAACGCCTCCAACCAACATTCTTCTTGTAATTTGTCTACCATAGATGTTGAAGTCAATGACCGAATCAGTCATTGAAAATACAAAATGAGATCATCAAGGAAGATTCATCGTCAAGCTTCCTCTCGAAACATTTCCATCTGCATTAGGAGATTCTCGAACTATGGTTCAGCAACAAAAAATCAGCAACTTCAAGAGGCTTATGTAGAATTTATTCGGGAATATAAGAGTTTAGGGCTAGGGCTTATGCAACTAATATCAGAGTTACAGGTGTCGGAGAACCACTAATTTGTACCACACCACTCTGTATTAAAACTTGAGTGCTCTAGTACCAAATTGAGAGTAGTATTTGACGGATCTGCAAAGACGGCGACGGGCAAGTCCCTTAATGATATGCTCATGGTAGGGCCAGTAGTACAAAAAAATCTTTTTAGTATCCTTATACGATTTAGTATAAATTGGTCGTAAGCGCAGATGTTTAGATAAATTTGGACCGGTGAGTCAGGTTCCCATCTGCAATACATATTTACTACACATCTACAGGCTAACAACCATAACTTACACGGTAACAACCGTAACTTACGGAACTGCATAGCAAAGGCATTCGACGAGTAAACGGCTACCTACCAAATGGGAAATTTTCAGAGGTCAACTTCTTCAGCTTAACCGGCTAAAAATCAATCGGCATCTCTTCGAAAGTTCATCTGCAATCAACATTCAGCTCCTTTTATTCTCTGATACTAGCGAACGTGCATACGGGGCAGCTATTTATATAAGGTCTGTTAACCAAGACGACGGAATAGTTGTCACACTGAACTTTGCGGTTCCCTCCTTTCTACAGATCGGGTTCATCGAGTAATCTCAATAATTAATTTAAAATTTAACGATATATTTTATTGGACCGATCCAATCATCGTCTTCTACTGACCCAAATCTTAGTGCTCTTCTTGGAACACATTTATCGCCAATAGAGTTCTCAGTATTCAACAACTTACCAACGGCAACGGCTGCAATCAATTCTGGAATTCAATGTGGCTTAATGGGCCTGAATTTTTATCTACACATGATCAAAGGTCATGTTCCACCTGATTGCCCTCTGCCTGAACGCCGAGTAGATAAACTAAGTAAATGGTTTAGTCGACTCTATAAAATATAGAAATAATCTTAGAACTCTACGCAACACCATCTCTTGGATCAATCGATTCATTTGTAACTTTCGTTTGCACGGTCGACTGTTCTTTATTAAATGAAGCATTCCATGATCAAATAAGATCTTTATTAAATGAAGCATTAAAAGGTCCGAGAGAAAAAAGATTACGAAGCCTTTATAGCGTGACTAAAACAATTTATTGCTACTCGAGGGACGTGTCATCACATATATTCGGACAACAGAACAAATTTCTTAGGCGCTATGTCCGAACTTCGGCGTATGCGCAACCTTTTCCTGTCACAACAACAACAACAAGAAGTCACGAAGTTATTCCCAGACAACAGTATCATTTGGCAGTTTCAACCTCCATCATCTACACATTTCGGCGGCTTGTATGAAGTCACCGTCAAATCTTCTAAGTATCATCTTTCCGAGTTTTGGGCAACTCGTCGCTCACTTTTGAAGAACTGAACACAGTCATCAAACCAGTTGAAGCAGTGTTAAACTTTTGCCCACTAACACCTTTCGTCCTTTTATCACTATCCTCGAGCCAAATATAACAAATGGAAATTCACTGTACAACGTTGGAAATTGGTTCAGCAATTAAAACGACATTTTTGGTCCGGTTGGTTCGACGAGTAGTTATGTGAACTAAAGCATTGAATTAAGTAAACAACGGCTACTAAATCGTTATTTCCTGGTGAATTGGTTCTAATTAATGAAGATAACTTTCCTCCATTAAAATGGAAGATGGGAAGGGTCATCTCAATATATTCTGGCGATGAGTTGCATCCTAGAGTTGCTTCTATTAAAACTTCGACTGGATCACTGAGACGGTCTTCATAAAAACAAGGGCTGCGGAATCGGGTTCTCGGAATCGAGGAGTCGGACTATTTTAGCGGAGTCGGAGTTGGAACAATTCTGACCGACTACAATTCCGCATTTTATATTTTGCTTTCTCTCCTAAAATGCACCTTACCCATAGTTACAAAATAGACTCCAATCAGTATCAGAACGGCGTAGCATAATGTTTCACTTAGGAAAAATCTCAAATAAGAGAATGTTGCAAGGAACAGAAATAAAATCATCGTTAAGACATAGAGAGTTTCTGCTTGGCAGGAATTTCCGTCGACCACAACATTAGAGTATTATTAAGTGACAATCAACCAAACCGGCGCTGTTTAATTTGGCAATAGTTTAAAATGATTTTTAGATATTACCGTAAAGCTCACAGTCATAGTGACTAGTCACAATCTTCATCTAGTAACCAACAAGAAAATCCTGTTGAAGAAGGAGAAGAAATCATGAATTCGAAAAATTGCTAAATGGCCGTGAGAAATCAAAACGACTTCGAATTACAAAATTTCACGATTTAATTTTTTGATGGCTTCGAGAAAGTGGAAAAAATCCACAGAAGTACGTGTGTTAATATTCTTGAGGCCATACCAATTTTAAGAACAAATTCGTAATTAATTAAAATTGTCGAAATTTTTCTTTACCTTTGTTAATTTCTTTAATTATGCTTTAATTTGATTTTTAATATTTTTTATGTTTAAATTATGTTCTAATGATGAATGAATTTAAATACGGGCAGTATTATGCATTTTATAATATTTTGATTACGGTTCATCTGGAAATTGAAGTTGGAGTTGGGGTCGGAGTCGGAAAGTCAATTTTTAATACATCGGAGTCAGAGTCGAAGAATTATTTTACCGACTGCGCATCCCTGATAAAAACTATGGCCGAGACCTATTTACGAAGTTGATTTGAAGGATTTAACCCTTCAAGGCGGGAAAGATGTTTAAATATAAAATGAAAAAAGCCTTCAACCACTGATTCTAAACCTGTTCTACGATTCTAAGTTCGAAGTTTCTAACAAACACTAACTAAAATTATATTAATATCTGCTTTTATATTCTATTTTTTGTGCCTACGTGACTTATGAATCTTCTTTCCTCTTCATTTAATTTTTTTCTTATCATCTATATAAAAACAGGAGGTGGTACCGCCCTTCTTTTTTATATAAAAAACGAAAACTACAAGAATAAAAGAGAAGAAAAATCATCTAACCACCCATTCCAACATAAGATGGCGGCTTTCACTTTTTTAATAAACAGACAAAACACGATCTCGAGGAACAATCAGGACTATACGGAAGAACTGAAAATCATTAAACACATAGCAATAAAAAACGGATATAACATGGACTTAATGAACAAAATAAACGATAGGTACGTTTGGAAAAAACAGCAAAATATGATAACCACCTTAAACAACCAAACGGATAAATGGAGAAATACATCACTGTAGATTATAATAAAAATATCAAGAAGAATATAACGAAGGTTTTCAAATAATACGGATACACGATGGCATTTAAAATAAACCACAAATTAGTGAATCGACTCAAACAATGTAAAATAATGTGACGATGACACCTAGTGTATAATAGAAGAAGATAAATTAATAGCTCAATGTTAAACTGTACTAAAATGGAATTTTCCATGATAAAAATTGTTACGTAATGTTTCTACGCTATTCTAACTGGAAAAGTCATGAGCTTTCTAGAAGTTTGGTTTGTATATATAAAAAGGCGAACGAAGTCGAATTGGATTATTAGTATTTGGAATATAAAATTTATATGTGTACAGTAAAATTGTGTGAAAATTATTTAAAGTGATTTTGTGAATTTTTATTAATAAACTGTGTTGTAATAATTCTTGTGTTAACTAAATAAATTCGTTGGTGATAAATTAAATTGATTTTGTATTATTCACAATCCAGTGATACGAACCTTAATTGACAAGGCAAAAACGTAACAATACCTATAGTGTTTTAGAATAACTCTTTGTATATTTTAATAAATGAAAATTAAATATTGCTATTGGTGTTATGTTACATTCACTGAAGGCGTTTCTGCTCTCTCATTCCACCTTTAAAATCTATGTGCAAAAATTAAATGATTAATAATAAACGTAAATCATTACTTACCACAACTATCGTTACTTACCGCAACTATCAATATTAACAGCACGCTTTCAATTATTGATTCAAACATAGCGGAAAGTACCTCAAAGCAGACAATGGTTCCGCCAATAGCTACACCTACACCTATAAATTTCAGAAAACGCCGACCGAAGTCGTTAGAAGAAATAATGGAGGAATATTTAGTAGAGGATAAGCGAAGCAACGTGTTGTTAAAGCGATAAATCGAAGTCGAAAGAAGCAGAATTGAAGTTGAAAAGTAAGAAGTCATAGCATAACAAAATTTGACTGAAGCAATACATGGTAGACCGAGCAAACGGCACAGTGGTTAAAGCTGCGGCGGTTGGATCGGGAGGTACCGGGTTCGAATCCCTATAGGGGTGGGATGCAAAAGGGATTTTTCATCATCTGATTACGATCGGTGATGAAGATGAACACATCTATGACCCCCTGTTGAGAGTGCAGAATCCATGGGCCGACCCACCTTTCATGTCAGCACTACAGCTTGGCATGAAGCAATGCTATGTGCAGGTGGTTTTCAAAGACGGATCTGTAGCCGCCCGTCCTCAATTTGGCTACTCCAGGCGTAAAGAGTAGGACGGTAAAAAATAAATCAAGAAATCAAACAAACAAACAAACAATACGTGGTAATGCAAATTCTTCCATGAATAATGAAAACTTCAATATTTTTTAATGAAATTTTATGTTTAAATTGCTTAAAAGAACTCGTCCACCAATTTTCATTTAATTAGTATTTCATTTACCAAACAACCAAAAATTTTTCTCCCCTTTATCATATAGCTGGCTAAAGTGAATTTGAAGAAGTGCGATGACTTCCAAACAAACACGTTATGAGCGGTTCCGCCAAACTTCGGATTTACCGGCAATATTAAGTAAATCGGTATAGAAATCTACAGTAAATAGAAAGGTTTCGATTAGGTTCTGATAATCGGACATCTAAAAAAAAATTACAATTTTCTACGTTTTTGAGTGACCGCCTTTTCGACACACGTACACGTGTTCGATGTTACACCAGGGAAACCACGTTGTTGATAAAATCTAAAATAAACAAACTACAAAATTTATCGCTTTCATGTACTACCTTGCATAATTACTTCTCTTATAAAATCCCATTCCATTTTATTCCATCTCACTAAACCGGAATCTAGGTACATATTTGACGAAATATTCATTTCAACAACAGTTTGTGCCTGCTTGATTTACAGTAAAAATTGAAATTAATTTGAAATTGTATGATTCAAAGTAGAACATGTTTTAAAATTAAATAAAAATTTCAGTAAAAATTAAGAAAAATGTTATTTACCACGAGAATTAGAAACATTCATATGAATGTTTTAATTGGTTAGAATATTCCCATGTAGCAATATGAAGTTCGAGAACGGTTCATAAACCGTAATTTAACTTAAATTGAAGTAATGCAGAAGTTTAAAATTGGTTAATTTTCCGTTAATCTAACGTTTCACTAACCGTCGATCGACAGGCGTTTGCATAGGTAATTATTAACCTTAGTTGCATTGCCATGGTTGAACAACCGTATACAACCAACTTGAGTGTAACATACTAGTTTCATAAGGGTTATTGATTAACCGTTAACCGCAGAAGCATATTAGGGTTGGAAATAATTCGTGGTTTTTCTTAAACCCATATCCAACCTTGATTATTCACTTTTTCAGTTAGGGATGTATGTACATCAAAACAACTAATAAGTTGGGATCTACGGGTTATTCAACCGTTGCCATAACAATTAAATTGAACGTTATTTAACGGTTGCAATTCAACTTTTGCAGAGCTACAGGGTGTTCCAGTTATGAATACCATAATCAGCTGATTCCGGATTCAAAAATAAGTCGAAAATATCTTAACAAGATTTTCCTATCTTCCAGTACCGTAGTTGAAATAATCGTTAACTAGCTTAATCTGTGTTATGGTATGCTTGAAATAAATTTACTTCTAATTCTAATAATTCTCTTTCTAATCTAATTTTACACCACGTCGATTATTTCAACTACTATTGGAGTACAAAGAAAATGTTCTTAAGGTATTATTTACTAATTTTTGGATTAGTAATCAGCCAGTGAACATAAAGTACATATTCTTAATTAGCACACCCAGGAACTGGATTTTAAAATGGATAAATAATAAAACTAACTAACTTATATTTCATTAAATAAAATTTAAAATATAAACATAATCACAGAGAAATGTCACACTGAATAATTACAGAAGTTCTGTTCACCATAAAAGAGAATACTTAAAATATAAAAAAGAAATATAAAATAAAAATAATTGTTGGCATATAATACACACAATTTATGCTGGATCTGCATTCGGTTTATCTCCGTTAGTGGCATTTACAACCTCGTCACTTTTTGGTTTGTTTCCAAAAATATAAAACATAATATAAAAATGAACCTTATTGAGAGAACGCTCAATTTAACTTACTGTGTTGCTGTCTAAATTTGGCATGTTTTAAATAATTTTTTAAAAATGTGGCATTTGTATGGGCGGTATATGTGGGATGACTAACTCGGACCGCCGCGCCGCTATTATAATCTCTAAAATTTCCTTGAAACTATTAAATGCATGTTTAGATGCCGTTCCAGTCCAAGAAAACTGTTTACAACAAACTGTCTTTAAATAGCCATTTATTTATAATTTTGGCAGAGAATTCATCTGTATTAGTATGATTCGCTAGTATTTAACGCACAGCACATTCTGTATATATAGAATGTAAATTGTGGTATAATCAGTCCAGTCGCCGCGGCCTGATGAGAAGATTGATTTTTTCATAATCATAAGCTCATCAGTTCGAAACTGGATTGAATTCTCTTACAATCTTCGGAACATATTAAAATCATAGTTTATGGTCGGTTTTTAGGCATTTCGCTTTCGTCCTAGGAACTTGGAGAAATTCATGCCTATAGGCAAACTTCTCAACAAAATGCTTAATACAAGAAAATTGAAACTTTGTGGTTGTTAATATTTCAACTATATACGGCTACCCAGTATTAAACATTTTGTTTATAAGAAACGTCTCAGTATAAATATATGTAGTAATGGTTTTTAATAATACTATTCTAAAATATCGCTTTATCGCTTCGTAATTGTTTTTCCAACTCCTCGATTTGATCCATACTACTTAGTGGAAATTTTTGCCATTCATTGTCATGTATGCAGGATTCATTTTTTTCGGTAGATTCAATGGTCATTTTCTCCAAAATCAAATCAAGCATCATTTTGATTTCGACGCAACCATATAGTACATATATATAGGTAGCTCTTCTAACGGTGAGTCATTTATATGATGTTCCTCTTGGGTTCTATTTCGAAAACTCTTATCGGTTCGTAATCTGCAGTCAGTAGTCACCCTCCACAGTGCATCTGTCACAAGCAAAATATCCATTGTGATCTTTAGTGCCCTTAACAAATGCTCTGGCCGGAGCATCACAAAGAAAGCTATTAATTCCAATACTAATTTTTTTTTAATTTATTATAAAACCATCACAAAGCAGCTCCTTAACTTCACACAAGAAATCTTTTAAATATTCCTTAGCACAATTTGGTTTTGAATGTCCATAATAAATTCCAACAGAAAATGATCTTATATTAAAATGTTTAATGGAACACAGGATTGGCCAAAATTTCCCCTTGGAACTTGTTAACGCCAATTTTGAGATTACCTAAATACATAAACATTTACAAATTTTATTCGGTATTATATTATATTATTATTGTATTATTATTAGATTATTATTATATTATCATTATATTAGTATTATATAGTATTTATATTACATATATTATATTATAGGTATTCGGATTATATTATGATTACATTATTATTATTACGTTGCTATTATTATTGTTAATTTTTAGTTTGACGTTTCAAAATGTAAACACAACGCCATTATGAAAAATGGACGTCTTCGGATTCGAAAATTCTTGGTTGCATCCATGAGTTCGAAGAAGTTCATTCTTCTTGCGTTGGACGTCGCGTCAATCGTTTTAGGTTAAGTTTAGTACTAATTACGAAAATTTTGCATATAAAAGAACTTTTTTTTCTCTTTTATGTTGTTGTACTTCGAACATTTTAATAAATTGGTCAGTCATTTTGCCTAAATAAAAAATTGGATCTTTTGCATTGACAAAACCAAACAACAAATTACATAAATAAAACTTGATAAAAATATAAAAATAAAAATTACATAAATTAATTTGAAACATAAAAATATTGAGTTTTTAATAAAATAAAGTAATAAGTAATTGGCGGCGATAAAATTATTCAATCTTCGAGCATCGTCACCCGCCATTTTGGTCCTTCGAGCCGGATATGTGCCGCACGACATATATATGTATAATCATCACGTGGTTTTTTTTTTGTAATTCAATCGTCAGACATGGCACACACGGTATGAAACAATGAAGGTTATATTTACTAAAATATAAAGTGAATTCAATAAACTAATTAAATTAACTATAGTATTCATCGGGCACATTTGTCTTCAAGTGTTTTCTGTGTACTTAAATTTAAAATTCAGTGGTGAATTTGGTTCACGTGTTTTGTACCAAGTGCTGTTCACGGTGTGTCACACATCATCTGTTGTTGAGTTGGAGAATGATGCATTTCTTAAGGGAAGTCCATCATCATTGATGTTATTATTAATCGGTCGATTTTCAACAATTCTATACAGATGCTCTTCGACAATTAACCATCTGTTCTTCGACAATTTCAATGCGTTTCTGCGGTCATCTATAAAGCTGTATTACAACAACTACACCGTTATTCTTCGAACAACTATGCAGCCGCTCTTCGATAATTATATAAGCTGCTCGTCGACAATTATACAGCCGTTTTCTTCAACATTTTATGCACAGGCTGCTTTTCCATCATTGGTGTTATTATTAATCCGCTGTTCTTCGATAATTATATACAGCTGCTTTTCAACAAATATACAGCTATTTTGCGACAGTTGCATCGCTATTCTGCGATCAAATATACGCTATTTTGCGCCAATTGTACCGATATTCTGCGATCAAATATACAGCTATTTTACGGCAATTATATCGTTACTCTTCAATCAATTACACAGCTGTTCTTCAACAATTACATCGCTATTCTTCGATAAGTATACAACTGTTCTTCCACATTTTATACAAGACTGCTCTTCAATAATCATACGGCTGTTCTTCAACATTTTGCACAGGCTGTTTATTTTCGACATTCTTCGATTTGTTTTATGCACGTCCATTTTTCAACATTCGCAACGTCATTATAAGTATCATGGAGGACAGCTCACGGATGGGCTACTCGGTGGAGTTGTTATCAGTGCTGAGGGCACATTTGGAGTATCTCCAAGGTCGTGTCGATGGTTGTCATACCATTGAGAGCCTCGAACTATTGTGGAAGTGCGTGCGTTCGGTGTGTGATAAGTGTCATTCGGTGCGACTGGAGGTGGAGTCGTTGGGCGAGAGCATGGTTGGTAAACATGATGAGATTGAGTATTTCGGAGATAGGCTGCAGGCTTTGATTTCATGTAGGATAGCCAGATTCAAGGAGTCCATAACATGTAAGTACTGTATGGGTGCACATTCGCTCGTGAGTTGCCCGTCGTTCAATGCAGCTGAGGTGATACCGCAGATGCGTTATAGGTTTGCTCGGCGCCATCATTTGTGTACCAATTGCCTCGTCGCTAAGCACTATGTACGAGATTGCACCAGACCACCTTGTGTATTGTGTTCTTTAAAACACAATGTAAGACTGCACTACAGAGAACATCATTCAAAGCTACACTAGTTCCTAGTTCACTAATATTTTTTATATGATAAATTGTTCTTCAATTTCACATATAATGTTGCTTAGGCTGTTTTCGAAACGAATACTTATTTGTGGAACCTAACTTATTCAACGTAATTTCTTATGGAATAAGTTAGGTTCCACAAATAATTATCAAATAAGTATTCGTTTCGAAAACAGCCTTAGTTCAGTAATTTATGTTCACATTTATCAAATGTATTTAAATTTAATTATATCATAGTTTCTATTTGCAATGATTGAATTCAAATTTATTAATTATATTCAAATTTATTAATTATTATTAATTCTAGTAAACATTATTTGTAATACAAAGTTAATCATTAATTATTCTTAAAATCACAGTGCAAACGTGAAGTACTGTTTTGATTCAAAATTATTTTGAGTATCAATCGTTATTTTAGTTTAAAATCATTTGCCAAACATCAGTTACTTTGTGATTCAAAATAATTTTAATATCAGTGATTCTTTAGTTTAAAGTATTTGGCCAAATATGGATTATTATTCAAGCCATCAATAATTAATGATTTTCACATATGTGATTGATTAAATTTAAATTGGAGTCACAGAATTTAATAGTTATCGTTATAGTTCTAAAAGTTATATCAAAGTATCGGTTATCACTTAAATTTTCAAACTCATGGTTCGAAGCTTAACTATTTTGTGATTTTGAACCATATTGAGATTGGTAATTATTATTTAAAATCGAACCTAGTTTCGGAATTTATGTATTATTATTATTTTTGTATGTCTCAATAATTGGATTAAGTCGTCAATAATTAGTGATTTTCACCCACATAAATAATTGCTTAAGTTCAAATCAGTCACATACTTGGAAATTATTATTATAAATTATGTGTCACTTCAAGCAACTGATTTGGATATAGCAATTGTCATTGGGTTTTCAGTTTAGTATCTAAGTTTAAATTTATCAACTATTATTTAGTTATAATGATTTGTGGTTACAAGTCTGCAATAATTATTGAATTACACTCATACGGTACTTCTTATTTCAAGAAACAACATCCAAATTATTAATACGGTTTGCATTTCTTTGGCGTTAGTATCAGTCAAATAGTGACTGTCAAACTTGTAAATTATTATTGAATTTCGGGTGTCAATTGTTATTGAATTTTAATTGTATGTTTTTTTTTCCTTCATAATCAACCAATGTACTTGTCGGTTATTCGATAATGAGATCAATATTCATTTCAAATTTGTCGAACACCATTCAGTTCAATTAGTACATTATTTGTTCATTTGTCAATTTAATTTAAATCAAAGCCAGTTTCAAATTTTGATTGGTATTTTAATTTCAAACTACTTAGCCATCAATGTTAGATTCAAAATGAGTGTCAAA
Source organism: Tipula vernalis (assembly GCA_958295665.1). NCBI lineage: Eukaryota > Metazoa > Arthropoda > Insecta > Diptera > Tipulidae > Tipula > Tipula vernalis. The sequence continues at coordinate 385,987,193 of OY282558.1, read as the reverse complement.
AATTTAATGATCATTAATTATTTATAGTTCATAATCTTGTACTACATTCAAACCTGTGAACTAATTGCAATTACACATTAGTTTTCAGTTCAAAGGTACATTGTGAAATTTGTTAGTTGATTGACGTTAAAAATGTAAACTGATTGTTTTTTGAATTTATTAACTTTTTTTGTCATTAATTAATTTCAAAGTTATCAATTATTGTTAAACTTTAATTATACGTACATTAGTTTATAATTTACTGATTTATACCAAATTCATTAGCAATTATTTAACTTCAATTATTTAACTTTAAGTAGACAATTCATCGTAATATCAAATTTATTGTTCCCTGGACCTTTGTGAAATTTGTTAATTAGCATTTCAATTTCAAAATCATTTTCTTTTATTTTTGTATTATTATTTAATTTAAACCACTTTTTAAATAATATAATTAATTTAATTCAAATAATATCAAAATTTTAATTGTTAATTGGACAAAATCGTTTTTGATTTCAATGATTATTTAATTTGAAACCATTTTTCAAGGTTATTGTTATCTAAATCATTGTCATTTTGTCTAATTCTAATTATTAATTAACTTGAAACCATTTTCAATTTGAAAATCATTGTAACATAAAACCAGTTTCAAGTTTTTCAAATTAATTTTACTTCAATGGTTGAGTTCAATTAATTCATTATTTTTCAAATTAATTAATTTCAATAATACAATTTTTTTGTCAATAATTTACCACTCTAAAATTATCAATAATTAGTTAATTTCCATTCAACACTTCAATTTAAACACGCTTGTTTCCGATTAGGGATAATTTGAATATTTTATTTTAATTTAATAATCAATGAAAGGGTAACATACTGGCGTCTTTAATTCAAACGTAATCTTTGTTTTAAAGTACTCGGAATTTAAGGCCGCGGGTATGTTAACGCCAATTTTGAGATTACCTAAATACATAAACATTTACAAATTTTATTCGGTATTATATTATATTATTATTGTATTATTATTAGATTATTATTATATTATCATTATATTAGTATTATATAGTATTTATATTACATATATTATATTATATTCGGATTATATTATGATTACATTATTATTATTACGTTGCTATTATTATTGTTAATTTTTAGTTTGACGTTTCAAAATGTAAACACAACGCCATTATGAAAAATGGACGTCTTCGGATTCGAAAATTCTTGGTTGCATCCATGAGTTCGAAGAAGTTCATTCTTCTTGCGTTGGACGTCGCGTCAATCGTTTTAGGTTAAGTTTAGTACTAATTACGAAAATTTTGCATATAAAAGAACTTTTTTTTCTCTTTTATGTTGTTGTACTTCGAACATTTTAATAAATTGGTCAGTCATTTTGCCTAAATAAAAAATTGGATCTTTTGCATTGACAAAACCAAACAACAAATTACATAAATAAAACTTGATAAAAATATAAAAATAAAAATTACATAAATTAATTTGAAACATAAAAATATTGAGTTTTTAATAAAATAAAGTAATAAGTAATTGGCGGCGATAAAATTATTCAATCTTCGAGCATCGTCACCAGCCAGAACTGTTGCTAATCGGAAGACCATCGACATTAAAATTTAATTCTATTTTCGAAGGGGAAACAACAACACGTGAGAGTATTCACCAGGTGAAACAATTCTGCAGATGACTTTTTTAGGTGTCTGTAACAATGTTCGTGCATCTTTCGGTATTCCAGGAATATCGTGCTTAAGTAAAATAATCAAAAGATCATTTAACACAGTATGTGGCACTTTGTGATTTATTGCCCATGACTTCTTCCTGCACGCACACGTCTTTTAAATGTATCCCGACCACTGATTTGAATCTCATGGATAAGGCATGCACAAAAGACTGTGGTATGAAAAAGAAAACTAAAAATCGTTCTTAGTGTGCGACAGAGAAAGTAGAAATGTATCTTCCTTGTCTAGAATTTCGAATTTTCGGAAATCAAATTCAAATTTATTTAAAAACATGGGTGAAGAAAAACACGAAATGAAATATATCTGGATTTTTTCAACAAAACCTTACATCACCATTTCAAGAGAATGTTATCGGATACATTAGTGGTTACGTAGTGAGAATGATACAAAATAGTAAAATGTGATGAATGCATTAACTCACTGTACTCTGAGTAGGCGGTGCCCATCCAACAGGACAATTTTTATTTAAGAAAAAACCAGAGGAGGTCTGATTATCCCAAGATGTCACTGATTTATGACTGGTCACAAATAAATACTTCAAAAATGCCGATATAAACTTAAAACCAAAACAACCTCAAGATGAACAATTGGCACTAATTATTTTAAATGATTTAAATATATTTGGATTATTTCCAGCACTACGCGATCATCAGTTTGATAGAGAAATCAATAACAATCATATTTACAAATTGGCTAAAAATATAATTAAATGTTTTATTAAGATACAATTTTCACAAATATCAAAAGAAATCAATGAATCAAATACCACACATATCCGCCAGCAGCTAAGTAGGCTAATTTTCCGACACGAGTGAATTAAATTAATTGATATATTAGATAATATATTACGCAGAATAAATATTTTTATTAAACACTTTACATAAAATAATAAGACCCGCTGCACATTTCAGCTAAGCTAAGCTATGCGATGTGGGCTATGTGCTTAGCTTTCGGTTGTAAATAAAGAGATTTAATGGAACGTTGCACACTTGAGCTAAACTATCTTAGCTCGAGTTGTCTCCGCCTTGTTATGCCAGCGAACATCGCTCACACATACACTGATGTTTTTGTATATTTTATTATTAACTCGTAGGCTACTTAGTTATATTAGGTATCGTGTGATCGTGTCATAAATCATAATAAATGAATTATGCAGAAAAATCAATGTATGCGTGAGCGATGTAACTAGCTGAAATGTGCAACGGAGTGAGCTAAGCGGCCTAAACTATGCTAATATAAACTACGTTTCTCGCTTAGCTTAGCTGAAATGTACAACGGGCCTAAATCTTAAAATACTCAACTATATATGTTTATTTACGTTTGTCTGACATTGTTACTCGAATTTTTCATTTGTTGTGGTTTTTAAAGTCCATAGTTCAGATATGTACTTAATATTTAAAGGGAAAAATATGAACAAATAATTTAAAAATTTTCGGAAAATAGGTAGCAAAGTGTTTTATTTATTAAATTATGATTTAAAATGTAAGGTTTTTTGGGCAAACTAGTATAAAAAAAGGAATTGGGTACGCTGCTCTTGTTTGAGCTAAAACATTAAATTCGCTGCTCTTGTTTGAGCTAAAAAAAAAGAAAAAAAAAGAACGAAGAGAATGAGAAAAATTGAATTGATATTGGAACCGTCATAGAGGACGGATCGTTTTTTTAATAATTGATTGTATTCCGATATATGTGTTTTTATATAAGTGTATTGAGAATTGTACTTTTGGGAATAATAATTGTTGCCTAAAAGAATTGTAATTTAACTTAATAAAAAGTGTACTAAAAGACTTTGTTTTAATTGAGAATAATCCTTACAGTAAATTTCAGATGTGGGGTTAAGAATAAAATTGTGGTTAACCGTTATAGTGATTTATACGAACATAAAATTGGAACTAAAAACGTGGTGAAGAAATCCGTTGATATAACGGTACAGAGTAAATTCGAGTGAGTTGCTCTCTCACAATTGTATTGAATACAAAAGAGACAAATTAAAAAGAGAACATTCTGTGGTGCAAGGTGCAACCGTGCAAGTGCGTCGTATACGAAAATAATAATTCAAAATTGAAAGTGTTCATGAATTGAATCGAAAATGAGTTTTACCATTGAAGACGTATTGAATATGAGTGTCGATCAATTAAAGGAAAATCTCGGAGAGAAAAATGGTGACACTAGTGGTAACAAAAAAAATTTGCAAAGCAAGCTCATCGAGGTGATTTTTAAAGATAATCGTTCGGAGAGTACACAGTTGAGAGATAGTGTGAGAAATTTGTCAGAGCAATTGAATGCAATTGAGGAAAGATTGAAAACAAATGGCGATATTAAAGTTGTTGAAAGCACGTTGATGGTGGGAGTTGAACGGGATAAGCGGTGCAATGAGAATATTGGGGTCAATACGGAGCAACCAAATGACATAAGTAATAAGATTGTGAATAAGAAATTGGATTTTTCAAAATTATTGTGTACGTTTAGTGGATCTGGGGATAATTTCCGAAATTTTATCGGAAAAATTGATTTGATTATCCGCCATTATAATGTTGATTTGGAAGAAATGAAGTTTGAAGTCATTCAAAAATTAAAAGGTAAAGCTGAAGAGTGGTTCCATTCTAAACCAGAACACATAGAACTGGAATTAGATGAGTTGCTGAGTGAGCTGGGAAAATTATATGACACACGACCGAATAAAATTGAACAGCGAAGAAAATTTGAACAACGTTATTGGAAGACTAGCGAGTCGTTTTACACCTATTATCAGGATAAAATCATCATGGCGAATGCGATTGGAATATCAGCCGACGAGATTGTAGACTATTTGATCGATGGAATGTCAAATCCTCGTCTACAAAGCCAAGCAAGGATGCAGTTATTTCCGACACCAGAACATTTATTGAACGCGTTTCAGAATATTACTGATAAAGAAAGAGGGTTGAATCAACATCAACCAGCGGGGAAGCCCCCTCAAAAAATTACAACTATAAATAACAAACCAAGAGAATCATCTATTCGATGTTATAATTGTGGCGAGTTTGGCCATTTTTCTAAAAATTGTTCGAAACCAAAACGATTGTTCGGATCTTGTGTGATTTGTGCTGAAGTGGGACATAAAGCAAATGAGTGTCCATCTAAGAAGAAGACGAGCTTCGAACAGAAGACCATCGGCTTGTGTGAAATAAAATCAATGGACGGTATTTATATAGATTTAAATTTGTTTTTTAAAAATCAGAAAAAGGGTATTAAAAAGTCTACTCTTGTTGATACGGGTAGTCCCATTAGCTTAATTAAGGAAAGTTGTGTTCCGTGCAGTTGTATTGATGATGGTATTGATAAATGTTGTGAGTATTCGGGCATCAACAAGAGTAAACTTAAAGTAATTGGTACTGTTGAATTGAATATTGTTTTTGATGATAATTTGTATTGTTTTAAATTGCATGTTGTACCAAATACGACGATGTCTGATGATTTGATTGTTGGAAGAGATTTCTTGTCAATGTGCGATACAGAATTGAAAATTGGCAATAGAGAAATTGAAATCTCAAATCGCAATGATAGTTTTGAAAACGAAGTATTGAACATTAACATTGATGAGGATATCGGTCAAAATTTAAACTTTAATTCGGAATTGGATTTTGAATCAAGGTTAAAAGTGATGGATGTTTTTAATAAATATTATTTCAATTGTGGCAAACCTGTTGAGCCTAGCGTGAAGTATGAAATGAAAATAGTGTTGTGCAAGGAAGAATACTTTTATACGAATCCTAGGAGATTGTCTTATACGGAAAGGGATATTGTGGCAAAATTGATTGACGAATTAATTGAAAAGAAAGTGATTCAGAAAAGTGAGTCTCATTATTGTTCCCCAATTGTACTAGTGAACAAAAAGCAGAAATCGGAAAAGAGAATGTGCGTGGATTATAGGCAGCTAAATAAGCTTACTTTACGGGATAATTACCCATTGCCCGTAATAGAGGATATGTTAGACTACCTGAACGGTAAAATTTATTTTTCATCATTGGATTTAAAAAATGGGTTTTACCACGTACAAATGGCTGCCGAAAGTGTGAAATATACAAGCTTTGTCACACCCATTGGACAATTTGAATTCCTAAGGATGCCCTTTGGGTTAATAAACGGCCCCGCCACTTTTCAAAAATTCATATCTTTAATTTTTAGGGATCTTATTGTTGACCACCGAATAATTATTTATATGGATGATATATTGATTGGAACTTCTACAGTAGATGAACACTTAGAAATATTGAAATGCGTTCTTAAATTGTTGAACGATAATTTATTGGAGTTGCGAATTGATAAGTGTGAATTGTTAAATACAGAGATAGATTATTTAGGGTATCGTGTAAATTGTATGGGAATCAGTCCTAACCGTTTAAACATCAAATCAATTACTGATTTCCCTCATCCTAAAAGTATCCGTGATGTACAGAGATTTCTTGGAATGTGTTCATATTTCAGGAAATTTATTAAGGATTATTGTTACATTGCCAAACCTTTGCAGGATTTAATACGGAAAGAAAGAAAATTTGAGTTAGGGGAAGAACAGATTAAGTCATTCGAATGTTTAAAAAGCAAGTTGATTGAAGAACCGGTCTTAGCGATATTTTCGCCGCTTGATGAGACAGAATTGCATTGTGATGCATCTTCGGTAGGTTTTGGCGCAGTTCTTTTACAGAAGAAACAGGATTCTAAATTTCATCCTATATGCTATTTTTCAAAGCGTACAACCCCACTTGAAGCGAAATATCATTCTTATGAACTTGAGTGCCTTGCTATTGTATATGCTATAAGGCGGTTCAAAATTTATTGGGATTGTGTTCTTGATGATGTCGAGTTTTCGTATAATAATACCTGTAGTAAGACTACAAAAGTCTGTCCAAGTATGTTGATGTATGAAGTAAATCAGAAAGGAAAAGTTAATGACAAGATAATAGAATTTTTAGATCAGAATATTGAATCAGATAGACAGATAAGGGATTTGGAAAATATTAGGAAGATTGCTTCAGAAAATATAGACAAAAACCACAAATATAACGAGTTGTACTATAATAGGAAAAGAAAAGAGCCAACTAACTACGAAAAAGGGGATCTCGTGGTTGTTAAAAATATCGACACTACTCCCGGAGTAAATAAAAAACTAATTCCAAAATATCGCGGTCCGTACAAAATAGTAGAACCATTACCAAATGACCGATATGTTATAAGGGATATTGATGGTTTTCAAATTACCGGTAAACCATTTGAAGGTGTATTTGACGTCACCAGAATTAAACCATATTTAAAAATGTAAACGGGTTTTGTAATATTTGAATTTAAAAAAAAAAATCGTCAATTGAAGTCGTTAAAATTTTGTTTTGGCGAATAAACATCCAACATTTTTATTTTTGATTTAAGTTTCAAAAAAAAAAAAAAAAAAAAAAAAAAAAACATTTTTGTAGTTTTAAGTAATATATTATATAATTAAATTGATGTTAGATTTAAGTTTTAAAAAGGAAATAATAATACTATAGATTGAGGGCAATCCATTTGTCAGGATAGCCGAAACTGTAAGGTTTTTTGGGCAAACTAGTATAAAAAAAGGAATTGGGTACGCTGCTCTTGTTTGAGCTAAAACATTAAATTCGCTGCTCTTGTTTGAGCTAAAAAAAAAGAAAAAAAAAGAACGAAGAGAATGAGAAAAATTGAATTGATATTGGAACCGTCATAGAGGACGGATCGTTTTTTTAATAATTGATTGTATTCCGATATATGTGTTTTTATATAAGTGTATTGAGAATTGTACTTTTGGGAATAATAATTGTTGCCTAAAAGAATTGTAATTTAACTTAATAAAAAGTGTACTAAAAGACTTTGTTTTAATTGAGAATAATCCTTACAAAAAAATTACAGATTTTGAATATTTTTTTGTTTTTGAAAAAAAAAGATTTTCAATCATTTTCGGAAATAAACTTATTCCAGTGCGGCTCTTACTTTACATTTTCGGTAGTACGATTTTAGAGTAAGAGGTGTATACAATTCAAGTGAGTGGAATATATAAAAAAGTTGTACCATCGTTTGTTGTTGTTTTCCATAATAATTTAGTTTTGTGTCTTATCCATGGGATAGAAATCAGTGATCCCGACTAACAAATTTATTTACACGATTACACCACATTTTAATAAATTAAATTTAACATTTACACTAAATTAACTTCACAATGAAAAATTTACAAGTATTATGATTAAAAATGAGGACAAAGGTAAGCGTTACTGGTTAAAGAAGAGTTAAAACGGCGGTAGTATCGAACTAGTTAGTTAAACATAAATTATTTTCTAACTAAAATTGAATTTTGGTTGAACTTAGGTTTAATAAAGGTTGAAATCAAACATTGTTAACTCAGAATTAACACGAACGTCTCTGGTTTGAACGAAGGAAGTTCAATAAAAGTTTATTTCAAACCAACAGGAACCCACGCTTGTATCCAAAATCCAACGACAGTTGAAATGAGGTTCAACTGAGGTTGAAATCAAACTTAAAAGTAAATTATTAACTTCGAAATTGATTAAAAAAAGGTTTATTTCAAACCAATAGAAATAAACAAGTAAATGAAGGTTGGAAACAAACCCAAAAATAATTTCCTTACACCAAATTAACTCTAATGCAACTTCCGAAGGTATGGTGTTTACTAGAGGTTAATTTCTACCTAAATAAAGAAAATACTAAAGGAAAACATTAACCTAAGTTTAACTTAGATTATGAAAAGTTCAAAACTGGTTTGCATTAAATGAATAAGTAAAACATGGAGGTTTTTCCACTAGAATTTTAAGGTTAAATATAACTTAAAAGTTAATAATGTGGTAGGTTATATTATAACCTCGGTTAAGAATTGCTTCATGGGTTCTAACTTCTAATCCCTACAACATCAAAATCACAATTATTTACTTGACTTTTATCTTTTTGAAAAATCTGATTGATTAAAAACTTCATTCAGGTTTGGGTCAAAGATTATTCATTAGTATTATGACTGGTTATTAGACACTAAAGTTAACTACTTTTGTTATGTACTTACCACAAATCCACTTTTTTTTAATAAAAAAGCCTTAATTTCTAAACTTTCATAAAATTATCCTTTCAACTTCGTTGTTTGTCTGAAGGAACAGAAAAAGGCTTTTTTAAACTTTTATACAGCTTAAAGCAATTCACATAAGGTCATGCTTGATACTCAGGACCCATCATCTTTAAAAAAACAATAAATAAATTCACATTTTTTGTACTTTTCTCAGTACTTTTGTTGTTGTTGTTGCATTATGTTGTTATTATTGTTACTGTCGAGAAACATAATTGAAAGAATTTGTAGCACACAGAAAAAGCCATCTTTTATTCATAAACTTTGGAAAATCATAAAACTCGAAACATTTATGAAAATAAATAAAAATAAATTTTTAGGCGAAGCATTTTTTTAGTATACATACTTACGTACACATATACGTAGCTTTTCTCTGCTACGTACTATAACAAAGCAACCTTAATTTTATAAGGCCATAGTCTAAAAATCAAGCTGTTCATTTAAAACACATAGTGGAGTCATTAGAGGCTGAAAATATGCATTATTTCGGAATAACTACGGGAAGCTTCGATTTTCCTAAAACCTTTTGATATCACTTTTACATAAGTTAAAATAAAAAGATTTAGACATACATATAATCGTGAGGAAATTGTTTATTAATTAAATAAACAAAAAAACTTTTTTTTTTCAAACAAAAGTTTTAAAAGTTGAGAAATTTTAAACTAATTTAATTCGAATTGACTGATACAGATTATGTAATCAAAAAGAGGTAATTCAAAATGGTCCAGTGTTTGACGGTTTTTCGCTCAGATTTCTTACGGACAAAACCGATTGAGGTGAAATTTGGATAGTAAGTAGGGAATGGCTCACGGAACAATAGTTATATGGTGCCGATGTGTGCTTTTAAGCAAACAATATTCTATGAAGTTTTTTCGATAAATCAATATATTTCGTGTTATTCACGACTGAATATGTTGATTTTTCATCTAAAAAATCCATATTTTGGAGCGATTTTTTACGAATAACTCGAGAACCTTACGTTAGGTGACTTCAAGATCATTTAAAACAATCTTAGAAAATGCATGATGCTATATAAAATTCGAATGTATCGGCAAAATCGAAAATTTGTAAAATTTTTTTTGCGATATTCAATCGTTTTATCGTCGAAATTACATTTTGTTGTGTCAATGTGTTAAATTTTTATTATGTCGCTAAAGTAACAAATTGTAGCGGCAATCGCGGCATTTTTGGAAGATGGAAGAAGCCAACGCAACATGGCTAATAAGTTCCGGATTTCCAGTAGAACCGTACAACGTGTTATTTCGTCGCGATTTTTCGAGACAGGGTTATATACCAGGCGACTAGGTATGGGCAGACAAAGAGTAAAATCTTCCAGATGACATCAGCTCTTAGAAATAGCCATTCAACCGCTGTTGAAATCTGCAATGAATTGTTACACGTACGTAATGCAAATGTAAGCGAAACAACGATACGGCGAAGGTTGGGAGAAGCAGATCTTTATGCACGAAGGCCAGCCAACGAAATATTGGAAGAACATGTTGTGACCTGCGCACCATTTAGCAATAATTTCATGTTGATGTACGATAATGCAAGGCCATATGTTGCCAGAGTAGTGAATGAATAGTTGGCAGAGGTAAATATTTCGACGATGATACGGCCGGCAAGGAGTTCTGATTTAAATCCTTTAGAACATGTATGGGACATTCTTAGTAGAAGACTTCGGTCTCGTATTCCAGCTCCGAAAATTATGGAACAACTCCGAATATATCGTACGCAATACACGCTACTAAACATTTTTATTAGTTATTTATGATTGTTATTATATTTATGTTTTTGAAAATTTAAATAAAATTTTTCAATATTTGGTTTTTGTTTCAAAATTTGAGAAACTTAAATCACATGTTTAGAAAGAGTAAGTCTTACCCACATTTTCCAAGATTGTTTTGAATGATCTAGAATTTTACTTTTGTTTGATGTTTCCAGCTAGTGCGGTTCAAGTGGTATTAACATTTGAAAATTTAGTTATAAGCCATGTTGCGGGCTAAGTAAAATAACTCAGCCACATGATTAGCCAAAGTATGCTACGATAATATTTTGTAAAGTTGTTTTGAATTACCTTGATTTTGGTTTTTATTTCATGTTTCTACCAGACTTCCTCTGGTCGTAACATAATCCAAGCATCGCCGGTTTATTCTCCTTATCAGTCTTTTGATGGATTCTTGTGTTATTATACTCCATTTAAACTTAATAGCATTAACCAGCGCAGGTATGGTTAATGATAATAATTAGGCTTAGGATTCTTGTTGAATAGTTATTCTTTTTAGAACAAATAAAAGCATACCATATATGTATGCTACCACATATTTTTAAATATTTTTGCATGCTCACATATTTTACATATTTCCACTTATTCGACGTTTTACCACATATTTTATGGTTTATAAAATATTTTTAATTTTTCTTCACGAATAACGTAATTCGACTTTCATAGGTTAAAATTTGATAAAGCAAAATATTTTATAAGCCAAATTTTAAGTTTAGGCCAACAAATACTTTTTTTAGAAGTTAAAAAAGGTTTACTTTGGTCTAAACTCCGCTAAGTTAGATCAATAAATTAAGAATAAAATAAACGTCAAATTAAAATATCTCAATAGTTTATTGCACATTATTTGACGGTCCGGAGTTCTTCTAGAAAAGCAAATTTTGTGATTATTGTTTTATTCGTTAACGTATGTGCCTTTATCAAAAATGAAATGAAATAATCCACATTGTGACATTCATCTGATTAAGGTAAAATATGGAAATGCACATAAAAGAATTCATCGGAATTTAAAAGAATCAAACAAGCGTTAAAATTCCGTATCTATAAAAACGTAGCAAATGCAATTCTACCCCATATTTATGCACCTGAGCAACAGTTTTAATGATATTCATATTCAAAATGAGCTCGAACGAAAACTTTCAAATATGTTCAATGGAAATGTTGAATATAAATTTGATTATTAAGTGTGAATGACTAACTGCATTATTTGACCAAAAAGGTAGATTACAAATCGATTTCGAATAACAATTAAAACACGAGAGATTTGAACAAATTTAGAGGGAAATCTAAAGGTAACAAAATTAGCATCAATTTTAAATTGGACGTAATGATTGTGGATGAAATTTTAAGTAGAATTATAAGGCAAAATTTTAAATTTAATTTAGAAATGAAAAAATTCAGAATTCAAACATGAATTTTGGTAAAATTTTGAATGAAATACATGAAAAAAGTCAACATACGTTTTGTGAATTTCAACATATCGAATATAAAATTAGAATTTCGAACAAAAATCTGAATGCGAATTTTGAATTACCAAGAATAAATTCTTGAGTAGGAACTTAAATTGGATTTAAAAATTTAAAAATTGAATTAGAATTACAAAATGGATTTGAACAATATCTTGTGTTTAGTATAACTCAAAAGGTAATCGTACTTTTCAGCAGAAATTTAGTTATAAATAGAAATTGAATTCCAATCTTTGAATAAAAATTCCAACTAGGGCTTGACTAAATATTGAATGGATTTAAAACAAAATTCCGGTTATAAATCCGTAAATTTTCAGTTTGAAATTAAACAGATACAGTTTTAATTTAGTTATAATAAACTACGACACAAAACATTTTTAGTGAAATTTAAAAGAAAGTAACAAAATGTTTCTGGAATTAACTACATTTTGCATGGAATTTAAATAGTACAAATATACAGTGTTACTTTGATTATAAATTTTTTATTGTTTAACACATTACTGGTTTTTACAATATTTTTATACAATAATTTTACAATATTTGGTTCATACTACGTTACTGACAATAAATTAAAAGCAAAAATACATGAAGATGTTTTATATTTTGTCAAAAAATTGACCTTCTTTTAGAAATTAAATCAGCTTATCCAAAGTTTCATCATTTTGATCTCCTAAGATGTTTATCATTTCGCCGCCAATTTCATATTTTTCCCTAAGGCTGTCAACCTCGGGGCACTCTACGAGGATGTGTTTTATGGTAAGTACGTTTCCGCAGTCGCATGTCGGCGGAGGTAAATTTTCAAATAGGTGTTCATGGCTAAACCGGCTGTGACCAATACGTAGTCGTGTGAGAATTATTTCTTCCTTTCGATTTTTCATGTTGGATGACACCCACGGAACAGGCATGTTTTAATTTCTCTAAGTTTATTTGGAGTATTAAGTGAACTCCATTCTAATTTCCATTCATTTAGAAGATAACATTTAACGTAATTTTTTAAGTCACCTGCAATTGGAAGGTGCTCATTAGTAATTTCACAAATATGGGCATTTTTTGCAGCTATATCCGCTTTATCGTTTCCTTTTATGCCTGCATGGCTTGGGATCCAAATGAATTTAAATGTTTTTATATCACGTGAATTATAAATAAGGCTATGTATATTTTGTATAATTGGGTTGTCGCTTTTTTTCTGGATGGCCTGTAGACTACTAGCTGAGTCGCAATTAATAAGAAAATTGTTGTTTAGTTGTTCTGCTGCCCATTTAACGCTTTGGTAAATTGCATAAAGTTCAGCATTGTATATGGAGGTCGTTGTTTGTAGCCTATGTATAATTTCTGTCGAGTTTGATACAAAAGCAGCTCCAGCGAAGTTCTCCATTTTTGATCCATCCGTGTATATTAAGGTATAGTTGTCGTAGTTAAAAAGAGCTTCTCTATGAAGTGTTTGAAATAGCATTTCGTTAGCAGTAGTACTCTTATGTTTGAGCAGGTCCATATTTATATATAAAGGAGGCATGAGCCAATAAGGGAATGGATAAGGTTGTGCTGCTCGTATTTCATTTAAAGATATATCAAGATTGTTGGTAATTTGTGATATTGTATGTAGTACAGATGGTTTAAGAACATTTCTTCTTGTATGCAATACTTCTTGATAGCTCGAGTTTAACGGGTGTTGTTTCATAGACAGTATGTTTATATAGAAAGACATTATTAAAATTTTTCTTCGGGTATGTAATGGTGGGATACCAGCTTCTGCTAAAATACTCACTGTAGGGCTGGTCCGAAAAGCACCTGTTGCAAGTCTAATTCCAGCATTATGTACTGAGTCCAGCGATTTAAGCGATGTCTTGTAGGCAGAGTTATAGAAAATGCATCCATAATCCATACGTGAGAGCACAACTGTTTTGTATATATAGAGTAAAGTGTCACGTTTTGCACCCCAATGTGTATTGGACAAAATTTTTAGAATTCTCAAATTGTTAGTTGCCTTACGTTTAGTTTCAATTATGTGTGCTTTCCAACAAAGTTTTTTATCCAAGTTTATTCCAAAATATTTAAAATTCGAATTGAATTCAATAAGAGTTCCGTTCAATAAAATTTGTGGATCCGCATGAGGCTTAGTTTTTCTACAGAAATGCATGGCGCACGTTTTAGTTTTTGAAATTTGAAATCCATTCTGCGTTGTCCAATCCTGAATTTTGTTTATTGCATTTTGAAGCTGGTTTTCAATGTATTTAATATCTTTATGATGCGTGTCTATTGTGATATCATCTGCGTAAATATTTATGTTAACAGGAGAGTTAATTACGTTAACGATATCATTTATTGCAATTAAAAAGAGGGTAACGCTTAGTACTGATCCCTGCGGTATTCCATTTTCTTGGACGTATGTGTTTGAAAAAATGCCACCAAAAGCAACTTGGAAAGTTCGATTATCCAGAAAGTTACGAATAAAATGTAATAATTTTTTTTTTACGCCAGCAGCAGCTAATTTCTTGATAATTGAGTGACGCCAAGCCACATCGAGAGTGAGTGTTGGATCTTTATCGGGCTTTAAAATCGGTATGATCAAAGCTTTCTTCCATTCGTTCGGCATCTTTTGCTGTAGAAAAATGTGATTGAATATTTTTATAATGTAGGATTGAGCCGATTGTGATAGGTTTTTTATCATGTCGTAGTGAATTAAATCAGGGCCAGGTGATGATCCTTTTACATTATTTAAAGCTATTGTGAATTCTTGAATTGTAATTGGAGCATTGCAAGGTTCATCAATTTCAGATTCTATAGAGATGTGTTGTATTTCTGATAAACTTTTAAACGATAGGAAATCAGACTCATAATTTTTTGAGCTAGATTTTTCTTCAAAATGTTTAGCTAGTGTATTAGCGATAGTTACTGGATTTGAGGATAGATACTTATTAGTTTGTATCGCAGTTGTGTACTGATTTTTTGATTTCCCTTGAATCTTGTGGATATTGCTCCATAACTTTTTTATCGGTGTGGTTTTATCAATGGTTCCGACAAATTTTTCCCATGAATTTTTTTTTTGAGATTCGTATTTCTCTACGTACCAACGCCCTAGCTTTTCTATAATTAATCACATCAGACAATACGAAAGGCGACCTATTGATGAAATTAAGTGCTTTTTTACGTGATTCCAAAAGCTCTTTTATTCTGGGACTCCACCAAGGTACTGGAGGCCTTTTAAACATGTTTGGAGTTTTTGGAATACTCTCATTAGCTGCTTCACTAAAAATGTTCGATAAATTATTCATATCAGCATCAGAAACCGAAGTTGACTTAGGAATTTTGGAATCCATGCAAGAAGTGAAGAGTTCCCAGTGTGCTTTCTTGATGTTAAATTTTGTACGAAAAGATGGGAATTTCTGTTTTTTATGGAAATGTAAAAAAATTGGAAAGTGATCACTGCCACAAGTGTCTTCATAAGCTTCCCAATTGAAAAATTGTTCCAGAGATGGAGTTCCTATTGCTAGGTCTATAACACATGTTGAATTTTTGTTACAAATGTGTGTTGGCTTTCCAGTATTAAACAGCAATAAGTCATATTTATTTAAAATATATTCAATTAATTTTCCTTTTTTATTTCTAATTGTAGAGTTTGAGTCCCATAGGGCATTGTGTGCGTTCATATCACCCATTAAAATAAACGGACTCTCAAGTTGGTCAACAATACTTTCCATTTGCCTTACAGTTGGGTCGGAATTCGGTGGAAGGTATATGTTACAAATGGTTAATTTAATTGGATTGAAAATTTTTACTGCAATTGCTTGAATATCTGTAGTTAAATGATGCTCCTCACTTTTAAAACAATTTGCAATAAATGTGGCAACACCGCCTTTGACTTTCTGGTTGTTGATAAGTTTGGCATCCATTCTGTAAGTTTTATAATTTTTCAACGAAATATTTTGTTTGTTGTGGAAGTGGGTTTCTTGAATACATATAATAAAAGGATTAAATCTTTGAATAAGTAAGTCAATTTCATGTTTGTTATTATAGAATCCGTTTGAATTAAATTGCAATATAGATAGTCTTTCATGTGCTAGTTATATATTAGTTCTTTGAGGATTTTCTGAAGTACAATTATTATTATTTTGATTATAATGAGACATATTAACATCGTAATTTGTAGGGTTGACACTTGTAGCAATTTCAGGGTTACTTTCAGGCATATTAGATATTACGTTTGAATTATTCACAAATTGCTTTTTATTTAATTGTAATTGTGAAGCAGTATTTTCATGTTGAATATTTGATGAATTTATTGTATTACGTACCTGATATTGTGAAACAATACTATTTGTTTGTAGCTGTGTGTTACCTGAGTTTGCAAATGATGTCGACGGGTTTTGTTTATTCAAAAAAGCGATGCCGTTCGAGGAACTGGTTTTTGATTTCTTTGATGTTTCTATTTCATTGATATCGTCATCGATTTCTCTCCGTTTTGATTTTTTTGTTCTTGTATCATCAACTGGACGGCTGAATTGTTTATAATTCTGAATCATGTAATGCTTTTTATGAGTTGGTAATAATTTTTTTTCAATTCTATTGTTTACCGAACTTTTTGTTAGTGAAGGAAATTCCTCATCGTAATCATCAGAAAGAACATTAAACATATTTTTTGAAATTACAGAATACATTTCAGAATAAACCGTTTTTTTGTTGACTCTTGGGAACAGCAAATTTGCCTCACCAAAAGATAAATTTTTGTAGGTCATTGCACTTTTAATGTTTTGCTGCCTTGAGATTTCTGGGCATATTTTGGAGTTTGATAAATGGTCTCCGCCACAAGAGACACAACAAATGTTGTTGTTACAAGGGTCATCAAGGTGTTTAATACTACAGTTTTTACATACCGATTTATTCGAATTACAGTTCGATTTTCCATGATTATAACGCCAACAGTTTGAACATTGGATAATTTGCTGTATAAAGGGCTCACATTTGATCCGGACGTAGTTCAAAAAAATGTATTGCGGAATCTCGTGACCATGGAAGAATATCTTCATTCTTCTGGTTGGTATATACTTCGTAGTACCATTTTCTACAGTTCTTCTATTTATTCGTTGAACTTTGGCGACATTGAATTGGAAGGCATTAATTCTATCAAGAATTTCTTGCTCTGTATAAGAAATGTCTATATCCCAAATTAATCCTGTACTGTTTGTGTAATAAAATGGGATATACGCAGTCAAATCGGTTGAATTAAATATCTCCAAATCAACAATTTTATTTGCGGTCTCAAGGTTATGGCAATAAACCACCACGTTATTTCGAGAAACTTTTTTTATTTCTTTGATATCACTTGCACTGAAATTTTTTATTAAGATATCACTGATTTTTAAACTATTCACAGGTGATAATACTTCTTTACGGTTTTCTTTAGATTTGTTTGTCACTATCACTTTAAATCCATTACAGTAATTTATATGATCTAAATATTTGTTTTTTGTTGGATCGCCATCGCTGTTTTGCCCCATTTTGGGGTAAATATTTATTATTACACCACTATAATTAAAAGTCTATTTTTTATTTTTTATTATTAAACTATAATTAAATAAAAGTTTTTAATAATTATTTTATTAATAAAAAAGTTTTTGATGCTGTAATAATGTTATTTATTTATTTATTATATTATTATTTTTTCTTTACTCGTATTAGATCGACCGTTCAGTTTGATTGATTTTGATTGATTGTGATTAGAAATTGATTAGCACATTCTGCTTGGTTTTTGAGCAAATATTTGAGTGTAAATTGGTTGTTCCAAACTAGATTTAAACATAATTTTATTTGCAATTAGGTAAGAATTGTGTTGCCATACGAGATTTGATCTCAAACAACCAATAAAATTTGAATCGAAAATTTTGAGTGAAACTTGAATTAGGAACTTAAAATTTAAAAAAATGGTTTTGGCATTCCAAACCAAATAAAATCTTTGGTATAAATTATATATAGGAATTTAGTTACAACTCGAATTTTGAATTCACAAAATTTTGAGAGAAATATAAGATTACATTGCACAATAGAGTCGGTTTTCAATTAGAGAATAAACAAATGAGAACAAATTAGGTGGAGCAAAGAATATATGGATATACATATGTACATATGTCAAGGGAAAAAATAAAATTAGATTAAAATTCCATCTGGATTTGAATAAACTTTGAGTGACATTTTAATCAGAAATTAAGTTAAACTCCAAAAAATGTACTTGAATGTTGATTACGCTCATTAAATTAAATTGAAATAATAATTTGAGTGAAATTTAAAGATTTAACTTAGGTATTCTTCTAATTGATTATTGTAATTTTTCTTTTAATATTTGAGTGGTATTCAGACTAGTAACTTAGCTTAAAAGCAAAATGGATTCGAAAAAAATTAAGATTGTTAGTCAGAAATTTAGTTCCAAGCCGTTTTGGAAGTTGAACATAAATCTAGTCTAAATTGGTCAACTGCATTCGACAAAGAGGAAAATGATTAAGATAACGAAATTTTATTGAGAGAAAATTAGCTTGAATTCTAAACTCGATAAAATGAGTTTGAGTGAAATTTTTAAACACATTTTGAAAATAATTTTAACAAAATATTTAATGAACTTTATGTGACTGAGCTTAAATTCTAAACACGATTTCAACAAATTTTTTAGCTCAAGTAAAATCTTAATGCTTTTTGTTTTATAATAGAAGCATTTCAATTTTAAACCATAATTGAATAAAATCTTAAGTAGGAACTTACATTAGCAATAGAGTTTAGTTTGGAATCCGGACTGCCTCCTTTAATAACAGTTTGAGTAAATTTTAAAAATTTAGTTAAAATTACTTGAGCAAAATCTTTGTTTAGAACGAAGTAAAACAAGATTTGAACAAAGTTTGGACTAAAAATTCAATTTCAATTCAATCGAGAGTTTGAGCAAAAAATTTGGATGCAATGGTAATTTGGACTTGTGCAAAAAAATAACTGTAATGTAGTTTTTAGTTTATAAGTTGAGTTTGTATTTCGAATTGGAGTAGCAAGAGAATAATTAAATATTATTTACAATTATAAAATAGATTTGAGCAAAATTTTATGTTTAGTGAGGGCAAAATTCTGAGGAAAAGATGTTTTTGAATTTCAAAATTTTGGTTGCAATTAGATAGAAATTTTGTGATACTTTGAATACAAATAAGCTACGTTCCAAACTCGATTGAACAAAATTGAAGGAGGAATTGAGTTATAATTTTGAGTGAAATTTAAAATACAAAAGCTGTATTTTGTTGAAAAAAATTAATTCGAATTATTTTGGAGTTATTTTTTTCTCAACAGAACAAGCCGCGAAATATTTTTTCGATTTAATTTTTATATTCTATGTTGGTATTTCTTCTGTTTTTCATTCAAGCAGTTACGTATTTTATTTGTTCGAGCTAGAATTAAATAACTCAAATTTTTTGTTCGAATTATTTAATTCCTGTCACGAGCAATTGTTGTTGTAAATTTCTCAACAAAATGTAGCTAAAATTGACAGTTCATAGTACTAGTTATCAAGTTTGATATTCCAAACTAAATTTTAACTGAAATTAGTTCTTTACATAAAGCCTAGTTTTAGTTTTCTTCACATACCTCTACGCAAGACTTTGACGTGGGGTCTGAGAATCGGGTTCACATACCTTTCTCCCATAATCGATCCTTTTTCAACTATTACGAGCTCGATTTTGCCTCCCAAACTGATGCCACCTCAAACCATTATTGATTTCTTGGATACAATAGTCAGTAAATCGCTGTCCGATGCGCTTGTACACCTGATTCCGCCTGTCACTGGTACTCAAACAAAAGCGCGATTCATCCGTGAAGAGTACGGTCCCGCCAATGTCGCAATTGCTAATTCCTATATATTCTTGACAAAATTTCAGTGTTGCTGCTACGTTTTTTAGTCAATTAGGATTGGATAAAATAAAATGAAAAAAAGTAAATTGTTGTACTCGACCCAGATTTTCCTTCGTATGATCTTCGTCTCAACAATCGGATACTCCCATTAGCCTCGCTACAAAACCCAAATTGTTCCTCCTCTCGTTAGATGAATTCTAATCCGCGCCATTTTGCTGATTTATTGAAAAGAAAAATGGTTTTCACACAATTTACAATTAAAAACAAATTAATTTGGAGAAAAATATCCAAATTTACACAAAATTCATTTTAAGACTGTGTCATATGTCCACTTTTCACTTTATTTTTGCTATTTTTTTTATGGCAAGGTCTGCTGCGATTTACAGTTATGAGATACGAATCTTATTTTAAGGCCAGACATAGACAGTAGATTATTGAAAAACACAGCATCATTATTTTGGCTAAAATTGACCAGCAAGGCAAACCCTAATAGGAAGCGTTTCTTATTTTGTTTTGAGTATATTCCAAAAATTACTTTTGAAAAATTGCGTTGTTTTTACCCCTAATTGCACGAATTTTGGAGCAAACATTTTTTTTGTGTTCTTAAAAAAAGAGGGTTAATTTATTTTTTAAGGTAAATACCCTTGAAACATCTTAAAGTGGACATTTCAAGCTTTAAAAGTTATATATATCAAAATTTTTACTTTCTAAAAATTTCGAAATTTTCAAAGTGTACATCTTCAAAAAAAAAAAAGGTTGAGATTTTTTTCACTTATCGGATCTTTTCAAACATTACTTCAGGAGTGAAATGTGAAAGACCCAGGTTTTTGTCTTAACATTTTTAGAAATAGTAGGGCTTTTGCCGATTTGATCGCAAATCTCTTTATGTTCCGACTCCGACTTCATATATGTATGTACTATTCCTACATACATTCATTTTTATATTTGAAAATATAATAATGCAATAGCTATGTACATGTTTCTTCTTTCATTTAAGCTGTTGCGAGCTCAATTTCATGAATTAGTTCAAAAGTTGGGCAACGCGCGCTTCGCCTATCGTACTCTTATATCGCCGCGTTCCATTTTCATGCATTAGGCAAAAAAATCTGGAGCCCTAATGTCGAGTTTTGACATATAACTGATTTATTACCTAAACTAATTTTTATATTTTTTCGATGCAACCTACCAACATTATCTTTATTTTTCTATTTTAAATACAAAATTTTGCTCATCAATAAATTTCTAAACCAACGGATATAACCTCAGAAAATATGTACTAAAAATTACAGGCATTAAAGGGTCAACGGATTATTTAATTTAAACAAAATCTGTTAAATAGTATTACAGATTTTTAATGTAACTTCAACGTTTATTCAAGATAAATTTAATTCACAATTTTGCAAGGACTAGTTCCTCTGCGAAAATTTATGTGAATCTGATGTACTAAAATACGGTCGGTAGACATCTGAGGTACACTAGTAAGACTAAAGATAAATTTAGCATGTAATAATTTATTTTGCCAGAGCCCACTTTGATGTATTTTATAAAATGAAAGGTAGAAAAATGTATTTTAGGCATAATTTAATTTTGTTTTTGTTAAAGATATTACGACGTATGACTGTGGCTCTATACTCTAGAACGCTCTGACTATATACGTCCTTCTTCCTACATTCCAGTTTTGTATTTATTTTTGTAAAATTGGTTGTATTGTATTTGTTGTAATCTTGCAACCAACATGTAATGTTTTCTATCTTGTTCTATAGATGTTATAAACATAAAAAATACATCAAATATGTACATATACCATATTATCATGAGAAAATAATTTTTCATTTTTTTAATACATACAGACAGTTTTTAGAATTGTTTCCTAATGAAAATCGAGGATAAAGAAAATTATTAATGATTTAGGTGCAGCATTTAGAAATTTTGATTTGTGAAGTTTTTTTTTTCATAGTTTTTAATCAAGAATATGTATGCAGCTACTGTTGTAGTTCGATTGTTTGGATTCCCATACAATTTGTATACAAACAAAACTATTCATTTACAATGGATAGTGCAGCAACGATTCTATATAATACCCCCACTAGATAATTACACGTCATTCCCAATAAATTTCAAAATGAAAATCTTAAAGTTTATTACTTGAATAATTAACTTTAAATAAAAAACGAATCCGGAAAATTTGTTATTTTTAGTTTTGAGTAGGGGATGATCTCCTTTCTTTATTTTCAAAAATGAAAAATCGATTTTCCATCTTTCATTAAATTTTATTTTATATTTAAATTTGTTCGCTAATTGGAAAAAACTTTAATTTACAATAATTTTGATTTTTACAATTATTTAAATGAATATTAATTTCTTTGCAATTAAAATATTTCATTTTTCTATATACAAATCGTTTCAAATCAACAATTGAGTTAGCTCGACGCGTCCAATTAGTGAATGATAGAGAATAGAATGTAATATCCGAAAATGGTCTGATACTTTCATGATATTATTACCGTTTACTATCAAAAAAGCAGTGCACGTGAGTTACATTCCGAGAAATGGAATCGCAACAAAATAAAGAATTCCAAGAAATTGAAATGCAACAAAGTAAAGATGCTCATAATACAATTTTATACTAACAACATAAAATATTATCATGACCTAAAATTATTATTATAAATTTAATGTATCATATTTTATGTAAATCAAATTATTGTTTTGTCTAACAAAATATTCATTTTTAATTAATAAGCAATAAGCATTATCAGTTATAAAATAACATGTTGAACCATGTTTATAAAATATATTATAAAGAAAAATCATGTAACTAAAAAACTTAAGAAAGGATTCAATAAACTGACTCCAAAGAGAACAGTAACAAAATATTGATTCCCGGCTCTAAAGAGACCGGCTTTTTAAAAAATAAATAAAGTTTAATTAATTGTAATAAATATAAAGAAAATAAAAGTGAAACAAAAGTGAAATAAATGTTTTTTTTTATATTTTCTATTAATTGAACAACATAAATCGTGCGAACCAAAATACGGGAAAAGGTGATTTCGCGCTCTCCCCGGTCGATTTTGGACTTCAGCAACCTTAAATATTTAAACTACCAACTTTTGGCTTTTCCAACTAAAACGAAGGGTTATATGGGTAAGTAAGTATTGTAATCTCGAAATAAAATGTGTTCCCCAGGTTGTCAGGAATTCAAAACATCGATTATAAAAATGTTGTGTCCGTCCTTCCGTTCTTCCAGTCATACATTTTTGTTATTTTTGTTTTTCGTTTTTGGCCTTAGTTATAAGCTTTTTGAGTTAACTTTTGGGTCTATTCAAGCCTTAAATTGAATGGGTTGTGTATAAATCGAATACAAACTAAATCATAATCTAGAATTAGACAAAACTTGTTTGATATGGTCCTTCGAGCTGGATCTCAGGTAAGAATTGATTTTAAAAACTACAGCCATTCTAAAAATTTTTCTAGTAGTGTAACATTGTGGTTAGGTGTGAAGTTGCTTGGGGGATTCAAGTTGGCACTTGCGGAGAGCTCCGTAACTTGCAACTTCTACGAGTGCTCATGTTACCTCCGCGTGGTGACCGCTGGTAACTAGATTCCTGATTCTTTGGCTTCTAGGCTAAAACACGGCGCTAAAGGAGTCAACCTTAAACAAATCGCTGCCGATAATCGACCAGACTGGGGGCCCAGCTTTAAAACTAGCTCAGTCCTTAACGGTGGATCCGGATACTTGGCGCCCTCCGGATTAAGTAGCCTTATCTCTGTACTGCGGATCTCTGTACAGATGCACACTTCTTTCTCCGCTACTCGTGGGAACAACTATGGATCTTAATATAAACAAACAACAACAAAAAGGGTCCGGCTCTCTAAAAAATCCGGAAAATGTGGACAACGAGACTCGGGTCTGTAGGCAGAATTCTAAGTCTACAAATAAACGACGGGACATAATCTCAAACGAGGCTGGCCCCTCCACTCGGGTCACCAAATCTGAGTATACAAATACAAAGCGGAAACAAAGCACGAATGAAGCTTGTTCCTCAAAACCAACCTATAATACTAGGAGGAAGGCCTGGAGGGCCCTGGAAAAGATCAACAACATCTCGCCAAAAGACAGGACGGATAAAGACAAAGCCACGCTTGCGTGGGCAAAAAAAGTCACAGAAAAAGTCGAAAGGCCCTTCAGCTGGCTCACAGCTTAAAAGAAATAGATCTCAGGAGGAAGGTCCTAAGATCGCAAAGCGAACAAAACTCAATGCTACCACTATGAGGCCTTTTAACGAGGTCCTCAAGGATCAGCTGGTTATGGTAGTTATTGACAAATCCCAAGAGGATGGCAGTATCACGCCCGCCAAATGGAGCAAGGTGGAAGGGGCCTTAGCCACCACCTACCTGAAAGTCCTGTCGGAAAATCCAGGACCTGCTCCAACTTGTCGGGACGCGGGCTGGCACAGGAATCAGGTGAAACTGACTGCCTGTGCAGATCAGAGGTCCCTGCTGCTTTATAAAAAGGCAGTGGGGGGACTTGGCAAGGTATGGCCCGGAGCCAGACTTGCTGTGATTGATAGGGAGGAGATCCCCAGCAGACCAAGATCTAGGGTGTACATCCCTTCGGAGCCAATTGTTCCAGGTTGGTAACTCGGAGCTGCCAACACACAACTGGAAAGTTGCCAAGCTCGAGGAGACAAAGGCTGACTATAGGTCAGCTGTTATCATCTTAAACAGGGAGTCACTGGCTGCACCGGAAAAAACCAACGGTTTAATCAACTATGGTTTCAGTGCAGTCACACTCAAGGTGTATAAGAAGGACGCGGACAAGCCGAAGGCTCCGAAGTCATCTTCAGAAACTACCGCCGTGCTTGATAGCGCAGAGGTAGGCAGCCAAGCAGAAACTCTCTCCACGGACACGTAGATGTCAACGTCCATGGAATCTTTAAAGAGGCTCTCAGGACTTCCCATCAGGGGATGACTCTGATGCTACTGTGGTGGAGAAGAGGCTATAGAGATGACACTGACATTTCCGCAAGTCAACCTTCACCACTCTAAGGCAGCATCAGATTCCGTAATTTTAAAAATTGGGGAAGAAGCAACAGATATCGTCTTGATCCAGGAACCTTGAGTCACTAAAAACCGGATACTTGGGCTCAAGACTTCCTATTATAGATTAATGCACGCGAAAAAAGAAGGTAAGGTTCGATCGTGCATTCTCATTAAAAATAACATAAGTTGTTTTCTGTTATCAAATTTCAGTAATGGAGATGTAGCAGCGGTCAGCATTGAGGTCGATAAACGAAACCTCTGGCTAGTATCAGCTTACCTAGCTTATGATGAAGTGGATACTCCACCAATCATTCTAGGTGAACTAATCTTGGAGGCTTAGAAGCGCAAGGTTGGAGTCATCCTTGGGAGTGATGCAAATGATCATCACACGATCTGGGGAAGTATGGACACAAATGAACGAGGTGAGTTACTCCTTGATTACATTTTAGTACTAACCTTCATATATGTAACATAGGCAATAAGCCTACCTTTATAACTAGTAATAGACAGGAGGTATTGGATATTACTCTTGTTTAAAGCTTTTTGACGATTAGTCTATTATACTGGAGAGTGTCGGAGGACCACTCCTTTTCTGATCATTGTTATCTTCAATTTTAAATGGACTTGACTTCTCCAAAAAGTCCAATCTACAGAAACAGAAGGAAAACCAACTGGGATACCTTTAGAACTATTCTGGGTAATTCACTACCATTTCACTACCAGCACGGAAAACAAAAGCTGCTGTAGACTGGGACTCCTATAAGGAAGTCCTCAAAATTTACAAATATCATTTGAGAAGTGCCAAGAACTGCTCTTGGAGACTATACTGTGCCAAAATTCAGGAGTCTTCGGAAATGTCTAGGCTACGCAAAGTACTAGCAACTGGTCCATCCATCCCAAGTTATTTTCAACGGCCGGATGGGATATGGATCACTAATAGTGCGGAATCGCTGGAACTTCTGATGGAGACTCATTTTCGTGGTTGTTCCGAATCCGTACCAGTAGGTAAAAGGGTAAGTAGCCTCGTAGGCCAAATTATTAGCAGAAAAAAGATCCTATGGGCGATAAACAGTTTTAAACCATATAAGTCGCCTGGACTCGATGGTATTATCCCTGTGGATATTCAACAAACTACGGATATAACAATTTCCTGGTTAGAGGTAATTTTCAAAGGCAGCCTAGAACTATGTCACATTCCTAGTAAATGGATAGAAGTGAAGGTTATTTTCATACCTAAGGCGGGAAAACGCTCACACTGCAATCCCCAAGACCTTATACCGATTAGCTTGTCTTCCTTCCTTTTTAAAACACTGGAAAGACAAATAGAAGATCATATTAGAGGCACAATTGGGTCGGAAAAGTTGTCTAAATCTCAACATGCCTATTGCAAGGGGAGATCTGTAGAGACTGCTCTTCATTCTCTCGTTCTTTTCATTGAAAACTCTTTCGAATATAGAGACTACGCAATGGTAACCTCCTTGGATATTAAGGTGGCCTTTAACAATGTGCTTCCAGTGGCTATAACTCGGGCACTTTCAGATCTGGGAGTGGATGAATCACTCAAGGACTGTATAGATCAAATGCTAAGAGGCAGGATCATAAATGCTAGTTTTGGGGAATCCTCCGTCAGAAGATTTGCAAGCAGTGGTACACCACAGGGTGGCGTACTGTCCCCTACTTTGGAACTTGGTCATAAATGACCTGTTGCTAAGACTGGAGGACGGTGCCTTCTAGGTAGTTGCCTATGCGGATGATGTTGCTATTGGTGTCCGTGGTAAATATACCGGCACCCTTTGTGAGATTATGTAAAATGCCCTGGGCACTCTTTCATTATGGGCCAATGGCTATGGGTTGAATGTGAACCCACACAAAACCGAATTGGTTCTCTTCTCTAGGAAATATAAGCTTCCTCACATCGGTCCTCCCACTTTAAATGGTTCAGCTTGACTTTTACAGTTGAAGCGAAGTTTCTGGGTCTCGTTTTGGATAGCAAATTAAATTGGAAACCTAATATTTTGGAAAGGGTAAAGAAAGCTACGGTAGCGCTATACTTTTGCAAAAATGCCATTGGGAAAGGATGAGGGCTAGAGCCCCGCATCGTACATTGGCTTTATACCGCAGTAGTCAGACCATTACTCTTGTATGGGGTAATAGTCTGGTGGCCTGCTCTGGACAAAACTGTCAACCAGAAGCTGTTGACAAAAGTTCAGAGAACAATCTCTCTGTGGATCAGTGGTGCACTGAGGAGCACATCCACTCAGGCACTAGAGACTCTGCTATTTTTGACTCCTCTAGATATCTTGGGGAAACAGTTGGCAGCTTGTACTGCCAT
Source organism: Tipula vernalis (assembly GCA_958295665.1). Classification (NCBI taxonomy): domain Eukaryota; kingdom Metazoa; phylum Arthropoda; class Insecta; order Diptera; family Tipulidae; genus Tipula; species Tipula vernalis. Next base: position 385,959,859 of record OY282558.1, on the reverse strand, counting down.
ACGGCTGAAATCTAGCTTAATGTGGACCTGCAACAATACAGGGCACTCATCTATTTTGTGCAACAAACAAATTCCCAAGACCACCGACTATACTGTCCCGTCACTATCTTTTGGTCCCATCCAGGGAGGACTGGATGATGGGTGCGGTTTTGGAACCAGGAGTTATAAACTTCTTCACTGATGGTTCAAAACGGGACGGGAAAGTCGGGGTTGGAGTATTATGCGAGGAACTTCTGTTAAATCTCTACTTCCGTCTCCCCACTACCGTAGCATTTTTCAAGCTAAAGTAACTGCCATAAAGGAAGTCGTAGACTGATTGAGGTATAATGTAACATCGGTTTGTGATATTCGCATATATACGGACAGTCAGGCTGCCATTAAAGCGCTTCAATCACATCTCCTTACGTTGAAAGTAGTCCAGAACTGCCTCTCATCTCTTAACGAGATGGCAGATCAGTTCAACATCCACATTTTATGGGTGCCAGGACATTTCATAAGTACAGGGAATATAAAACGCCGATGAACTGGCTCGACATGGTACAACGGACCACTTCTCAGAAAGCAGAAATGATATTGAAATGCGGTATGCAAACTGCTGCTTCAGCAGGAAGAAGCTAGCAAGCTGACGAATGACAGATGGTCAAGTATCACCTCTTGCGTAATAACTCGGCAGGTCTGGCCAAAGTTGGACTTGGCGAGATCCAAACAGCTGATCTCACTTCAGCGAAGTCAGATCAGTGTGGTTGTTGGAGTGATTACGGGGCATTGTCTCATAGGGAGGTAAGTGAGTAGACTTGGTGTCTTCTCACATGACTAATGTCGTAGTTGCTAGGACGAAGAGGAGGAAGAGACAGTACTTCATCTTCTTTGCACCTGCGCCCGTCTGACACGAAACAGACTAAAGTTTTTAGGGGCACCCCTCTTCAAGGGCCTGACGGACCTCTGTAGGATGGACGTCAGGAGTATCCAGCGCTTTGTTAACAGCTCAAAATGATTCCAATGAGTTGGAAGAAACAATTATTCGTGGTATGACGACGGACCATTTTTGTGTCTATGCCTGGTCCTAGTGGACCGCCACCCAAACCTAACCTAACCTACACTAAGCGAGAGTTTGAGGGAGCCCCAGCTTCTAACTTGATTTTTTTGGGATTGATTTTTGTTTGTTTGAGATTGTTTGTCAAATCGAGGCTAATCCAGGATTTTGATAGTAAATTGAGATTAAATCCCAATAAAAAAGAATCACCAAAGGCAAAAATTAATGGTCATGGTGAGAAGAAAGGTCGAAACGAGTGAAAATATCTTAGAAATTATCTAAATCTTGTGTAACCATTTATTAATCATTCATTTCGTAACAAACTATAAACTATATCGATGAAGATCAACCAGACATTGTACGTATATGTACTTTTAAGACTATGTACGTAGGTATATATTGTAATCCCATTTGATACCACTTCATATTGATTTGTAGACGAGATACATTAAGCCCGCAATATAATTTATTGTTTATCCAATCGATGTTCTTACCTTAACATCAATTTGTCCTAGTACCGGCATACATCCAAAACTGGTACAACTTTATACAAAGATTTGTTTGTATTTATCTATATACATACCTTAAACATACAATTGGCAACAGAAAGGAAAATCCATTTCAACAATTTCCATTTCAAATAGTAGACGACGAATCATTCGACAGTAGATTGGTTTACCCGCAAAAAGCAAATCCAATACAATAAGATTTTCTTGTAATCATTTGAATAGCAAATCGATATTATCGCAGCATCCAATTTATCATCAAAACGGAAAATTGAAAATAAAATATCGTCTTTGTGTTATGTACTCGTACAGGTATACCGTACACGTACCGAAGCTAGCATAAAAATATTGGTATTTTCAATCTTTTCATTTTTTCCAGAGAAATCGAAATGTTTATATTGATACGAATTTTTTTTTTGTTTGTTTTATTTACTTATCATCAATTGCGTTTGCTATGTGTAACTGATAAAAGAAGAAAATTTCTTGAAAAACAATTTTTGTGATGCTTTCGACGTTTTGAGCTTTGAAGAGTTAATAAATGTTATTGGATTTTGAATAGATAAAAAATAGTAAATATTGAAATGAGTGCACGAACTTATGATGAATGTCTCAGATACAAGGGTATTGCTTTCGCGTTTCCCTGTTGGTTGAATAATTTTCCACTAGATTCTAAACAGTAGAGTAGTAACGCCACAAACTATTGATGACATCATCGAAAGATTTTGGAAGCTGTAGGCTAGTGATTCTAAATATTTGGCACACATGCCAGACTTGGCGTCATTAGTATTTTCTTTGGCAAGCATTTTGTTTTCTCAAAAAGTCAATAAGTTATACTATTTTGGGTTTGTAGGACGAACCTTAGACATAAATAGTGTCCTAATAGTGCTGTAACAAGGCATGTAACGGTGCTCCGCTTTCAATGATTCGTACCTCTAATAATAGATCAACCTCTTGAACCTCTACCTGTCAATAGCCGTTTTGTATGGGCATGTACCGTTTGAGTAGTTGATGTGGATAATTTTTCTGTGCCACAGTAAGATCTCCGGTCCATTTCTGCTTGAGTAGTTTTACCATTTCTTTTGCCATTGCATATCGGCTTTTCCAATCGGACTTTTCTGTTCACATTTTACGATCGTCAATAAATCGTCATATTTGTAGAGGAGTTTGCCTTTCTTGAAGGTTATCGTCTTATCCGAGAGATTTAGAGTAGTAATTAGTATTCTATAGTCGTTGTCTGGTTTAATTAGGGTTTTCCCACGAAACCATTCACCCTCATGAAGTCCATTCCCATAATGACTTCATCCACAATATCGGCAATCAGACTTATTGTTGGAAAACAGTTCTTCCTATCCTTATATTTACGATCTTTTTCCCTTTTATCAACGCACTGTTTCCTGTTGCCGGTTATAACCTCAACCTGTTAGCTGGTTGTACATCTCCACAGCTCAAGTCTTTACGGACAATCCCATATCCAGGGTGATGAGGCAGTCCGTAGTACCATCAATGTCGCCTTTGATTGTTAAGCTGTCACCGAGGGTGCATAAAAACTTTCATATATGACATCGATTTAGTAAAAGATGCGAAGTTTGAGGTTATTCCCCTCCGGCGGATACCATTCGCAATTAGTGCGGTCGTAAAAAATGAACTAGACAAAATGGTGAAAATGGCAGTAATTCGTCGGATTAATGAGCTAACTCCAGCTGTTTCGCCCATGGTGATTATAAGGAAAGACGGAAACATAAGAATTTGTATAGATCCCTCGCAGATAAATAAGCATGTCTTGCGCCGACATTACCCACTAAAAACAATGGAAGAAATTGCTTCCAGGCTTACCCATTCTAAATGTTATACTCTGCTCGATTACAAAAAGGGATTCTGGCAGATTCCGGGGACCCGGAGAACTCAAAAGTGTTTGACATTCGCAACACCATGGGGTAGGTACAGCTGCCTCCGATTTCCGTTCGGATTAGCCTCGGTACCGGAAGTTTTTCAACAACTTATGAGTACAGTGTTGGAAGGATTACCTGATACGGAATGTTCTATGGATGATATTTTAATACATGCAACTACCATTGAATAACTGGAAATAAAAACCAATAGGGTGTTAAATAAAATAGAAGAAGCAGGACTTAAACTAAATAAAGTAAAATGCAAGTTTAATCAAATATCTATCAAATTCTTGGGCCATATTATATCGGCAAACAGTCTAGAGCCAGATAAAGAAAAAATTAGTGCTATCAATAATCTCGGAACACCGAAAAATGTTAAACAATTGCAAAGGTGGTTGGAAATGGTAGCATATGTTGCAAAATGTATACCAGGATGTTCAGAATTAACAGCGCCATTAAGAGAACTCTTAAAAAAGAATGTCGAGTTTCATTGAGATGCGATACATGAAGAATCGTTCAAGAAAATAAAAGTGGCATTGATTTCGCCACCAGTTTTAGTATTTTACGCCGTTAACAAGGAGGTAAAGTTGTCAGTGGACGCGAGCAGTAGAGCGTTGGGTGCTGTATTACTTCAGGACGATCATCCAGTCGCATATGCATCAAAAGCTCTTACCGATACCGAACAAAAGTATCCGCAAATTGAGAAAGAGGCAACGGCGATCAGATTTGCAGTAAAAAAATTTCAAGAGTACATCTATGGTAAAAAGCTATTAATCGAGACGGATCATAAACCATTAGAGACGATTTTCAAAAAACCTTTGCAATCGGCTCCGGTACGACTGCAGCGAATACTATTCGAAATAATACCATATTCGCCACAAATAATGTACAAAAAAGGAATCAATATACCGATAGAAGATGCGCTTAGCCGGGATTGCAAAACCAAGATCGAAAACGATATGGATGACTTAGAAGTACAAGTATTGCTGCCCATGTCCAACAATCCCATTGGAGGCTACATCGATATAGAAAAGTTGAATTTAACATCGTCTCAGGAAGTAATTAAATATTTTTAAAAAACTATTTGCCATACACGGCAGTCCCGAAATTTTAGAGAGCGACAACGGTCCTTAGTATACATCAGGATCAGCCGAGTTTAAGCAATTTTGCAATGACTGGAACATTAATCATAAAACATCCAGTCCATATTTTCCACGGGCAAATGGGCTGGCGGAAAGAGCAGTCCAAACTGTTAAGCAAATGCTACGAAAATGCCAGAACGACATATACCTGGCGTTGCAGAATCTACGAAATACCCCTCGAGATAAAAATTTAGAATCTCCAAATCAAGGAATTATGAGCAGACTTACAAGGACCCACATACCTATTAGCAAAGAATTATTAAAACCAAAAGTCATACAGAATATAACAGAGAACCTATGTACATAAACTAAGAGAGAAACAAAAAAAGTATGCGGACAGAGGCAGCAAACCTGCTAAAGAGTTGCAGATTAACGAAAAAGTGCGAATACATATCGCGAACAGGCAATGGGTAAACGGTAAAATCCTTAATAAATTAAGTAATCCCAGATCTCTGATAGTACAAACTGATGATGAAAGATTATACCGCAGAAACACTCACCACATTCACCCTAGTAAGGCAAATTTAACAATAAAAAGGGAGCCAGAACTAGAAAGGCCACAAAAAGAAGAACAGCTAACAATAATCGTTCAATCTCCACAATCAAGTCAAAACGTCAACACTAGTCCAGGTTCGGAAAATCAAACCCGAAGGACAAAGTCAGGCAGAGAAGTAAAAGCGCCTAACCGGTTAGATCTTTGAGTTAATTTATTTTAATACGTGTAAAGTTGAATTCAATCACCTCGCATGTTCCAAGTTCACATTGGCGGATAACTAATTAATTAGTTAAAAAATAAAATTTAATAAAAAAAAAAAAATATTAAACCTATGTTTGGACACCTCTATATATTGGACATTTCTGTATCTTGGACAGTTTTTTCCAGTCCCTTGAAATCCTATACATTTATTTTCTAAAAATCGATAAAAAAAACTCTATACATTGGACAACCTCTGTATATTGGAACTTGGACACTATATTTCAGAATTTTTATCTTATAGAGTATAAATTGACCTCCGTATAATGGACACTAACAAAACAACAACAGCAACTAAAGCCGTGTATTCCATGAGAACTGCACTAGTACTCGATAAACTTTAAATTCCTTTTATTCTATGTAAAACGAAAAAAATAAATAAATTCATAAAGCGCGAATGTGTAGTATATTTGACATAATTACATATTTTGAGTTTAAAAATTTCCCCCTTCAGTTATTTCATCAATATTTTCTTATTTCTTGCTGACGTCATTACACGCAACTACACTGGATAAATTCATGGGTTTATCAAGTGTAACTAAAAAATAAACTACATATAATTATCATTATTTATTGCTGTAACAACCTTAAAATGTGTATTTATGTGAAATGCACTACACATTATCACTTTATGAATTTAATTTTTTTTATGTTTGCATAGAATAAAAGGAATTTAAAATTTATCGAGTTCTAGTGCAGTTCTCATGGAAAACACGACTATAATTGAAACAGCGTGGTAGGGATTTTGTTTTTTGTTTCATTCTATAATGTGTCTCGCTCTTACATTCATATTCGCCGAATTTTTACATTGATCAACACTTATACTACACTCTAAAAACTATCAGTAAAATATCACGAAAAAATGATATTTTACGACCGAAAATTATTGTAAAATACACAACGACAAGTCGACAAGTAATAATACACTTTCGAATTTTGTTTTATTCAAAAATGACGTAAATCACTCAATCGCCACAGTTTACACATATAGACGTGCAATTTACTAACAAATTGTGTGAATTATCCACAATTTTCTCGTATTTTACACTGTAAAAGTGATTTACAATTTTTCTGTGCGTTTTTTCTCAACAATATTTTTCCACGCTATTTTTGTGGTAAATAACGCTATGAACAATGTTTTTATTTTTAAAAAGACAAAACATATTTTCACGTATTTTGTGAATAATAATTCGCTATGTCAGTACGTTCTGGCCAGATACTTAATGTAAGTGGCTAGAGTGGAATTTTTTGTAGTTTGGTCGTAGCTACCTGATGAGTATAGTAGACCAACTTTTCAGTACGAAACCAAACTACCAACATAAAGAACTTGGAGGGTTCACATTTTTGCAGAGTAATACATTGGTATAACTCTTTCGGCCTTCAGCCAAAATTACGGGGAGGGGGAAGATATTTCTACTTTTTTTCAGTCAGTTCATATAAATTTATATTTTGATAATAAATAATTGTTGAAATGAAATAAAATGTAATATCTGTTTTACTTAAAATCCCTGTTATCATTATGTGATTTCCAACAATTTCGACGACTTTTCACTAATAAAAATCGTGAACTGCATTTAATTTTAAATTTACACTAGTGTAGTTGATTTTCCCATATTAATTATTTAAATTATTGCTCGAAAAGACAGCATTTCAAATTTTCTTTAATTTTATTCACGCGCATTTGGTGGTAAATCACTATAGGATTGTATTTTACAGCAGTTTTAGAAGTAACGTACATTGATTTTTGCAGCATTTAAAATAAATAATTCACACATTTAATGTGCGGTTATTCATCTTTTACATGTGAACCACATCGAATAACTCACACATTTTCGGTGTGATTATTTTTAAAGTACGCTACGATGAAAATTTACTACAAAAATTGCTGGCAACAGATAACCTCTAATAATTATAGTGAAATTCAACAGAAATTTCTTAGAGTGTACATCACACATATAATTCCATTAGCATAACTGCAAAAATTCGTATTGGAAAGAAAGTGACTTGTTTTGTTTTCATATGATATTTTTGTTTGTGTATGTAGTGTTTGGATGTTGATATTTGAACTTCAGAGGAGAAGCAACATGAAGCAGCGTTAAATGTTAAAGTTAATATGAAATTTAAACAAACATTTTCAAGTTTGATAGTCCCTGCCTGACTATTTTTAGCTAACAGTTGTAACGAACATTACCAACACTTTTTAAGTTTCATAATGTGGAATTATTCTGCGTAAAACACTTGCCAAAAGTTGATTTATAAAACAATAAATCCTATTTTAGATTATTAATTGGCTATCCTTCATATTTGAAAAATGGACAAAAAAAAAATAAAAGAATTAAGTCTTAAGGAAAAAGTTGACGTGATCAATCACTTAAAAAATAGCAGTTTACGTAACACTGCCAACAAATTTGGAGTATCAAAGTCAACAGTGGGCAACATAAAAGCATGAAAAGCGGAATATTTACAGCGGTTCCAAGAGGAAAATGCAGATATGGAACGAAAACGACCAAAATCTAATTTTGATGATATAAAAACTACTACCTATGAATGGTTCAAACAGATGAGGGCAGCTAATGCTCGAATGTCCGGACCAATGATACAGGAATGTACAAAAGGTATTGCCGTTAAACTAGGCATACAAGATTTTAAGGGGTCAAATGGATGGTTGGAGAAATTTCGGGCGCGTTATCGAATTCAATACAAAGCCCCTTTTCAACGACGTCTACTACCACTGAAAATGTTGATTTGTTGGATATAGAAGAAGTTGTAATACCAGAGAGTGTATTGGGAATATCTCCAGAAATATTTGTAGACTACGTATCGATAGACGACAATGTTGCTGTTTGTTGTGAACCAAATCAGGATGCTATATTAAATTCAATTATGGATAATGAAAAGGTAAGTGATATAGAAGAAGTTGAATCCGACATTGAAGAAGAGGAACCAGTTTCAATAGAAGAAGCCTTAAGAAATCTTGAAATTTTAAAAAAATGTTCGTTAAATACTGTTCCGTCAATGTTTAACGAAATAACAATACGAGAACAAAAAATGAATACCTATATTTTATCGAAACCAAAAAAACAAGCTTTAATTTTAGACTTTTTTAAAAAAGGTTAAAGGCGAGGAACGTACGCAATATTTTTATTTTATTTCTTATGTACGACATTTTTTGAAGTAATGAATTTTTAGAAAGCAGTATCGTTCTAACCCGTGTTATGTAACCGACAATTTTGAAACGACAATTTTGATAGTAATCTGCTAAATATATTTGTTTGGAAAATTATAGTTACAATGTTTTAATTATTAATTTTGTGGGTAATTCTATATGTTGGACACCTCCGTACCTTGGACATTTTTTATAGTCCCTTGAGTGTCCAACATACGGAGGTTTTTAATCCAAAGTATACCTATATAAATGTATATATATAAATGTATGTATGTTTATATATATATATATATATATATATATATATATATATATATATATATATATATATATATATATATATATATATATACAGTAGCGGTCCGTGGGTCTTAATTCAGGGTGGGCAAAATTTTAAAACTGGTGGTTAAAATCGAAAAATAAAATATATTAGTTAGGGTTATAACCGTTTATTGCAAAACATAAATTTAAAGAATAAATTATTATAATTTCAATAAAAAAAACAGTTTTTTAAACTCAGAGGAACTTCTGTCCGGAAAGGAAAATCTTTATTAGAACTAAGATCTTGAAAATCAAAACCTGTTGAGGAGACCGTTTTCCTAAAAATTCATATACATATACAAATCAAAAACTACTCTAATTTAACTAGTAGATAGCATCGCGTAAGTGGAGGAAATCCAGTAGTCAAAACGAAAAGCAAAAACAAGAACAAAACTCAATCGATGAAAACAATTTTTTTTTTCTTGCGAGTGATTTTCGTGAATTGCCCACAATGCTTGTATGTGTGTGAACATTTAGCTTATGAAAATTTGAGCGAGGTAGAAAGCGAAAATGCGCGCGCAGCTTTATGTTATGTAGATTTACACCATCATGCGGCACTACACGATTTGCCCAATGAGAAATTATGAACGAAGAAGAGAATGAAACGATGTAATATACAGTTACACGGCTGAATATGTGTTAATTTAGATTATAGAATATTATTGTAGACGTAGAGAAATAGAGATATTGAATACGTTTATGCTCAGAGTCGAGTCATCTTTTAGTTAACTTTGGATCATCTTGTAGTTATCTTTTTTAGCGTTTATACTGCAGACACAGATAACTATACCAGATGTCGATCTTGTATGGCCCAAATTTACATAAGTTAATTCAATTAATGAAAATTACTCCAAATAAAATCTACCAAAACGAGAAATAGACCGATATATAAATTCATATTTTCATCCTTTTCTTTTATTTTTTAAAAACTAAAAACCAAAAACCAAAACAAAGTTGTAAATTCTTAGTGTCTTGCCGAATTCACAAATCTGCTTATTTCTTTTGAACACATTCATATACTCATGAAAATATGAATGAAATTATATTCAAGAAAACATACAAACCTCACAAATACATACGTAATAATGTATAGCTCCTTTGTATTTTTTATTTTTATTTATTGTTGGATTTTTGGTTTTTGTCTATACAAAAATTATGGATAATAAAATAAAAAAAAAAATAAAAAACAAGTCCAATGCAATATAACTTTTATGCAAAATAAGGAACTTTTAAAAATAAGATTGATTACAGGCGATTGATGAAAGATAATTGTGAAATTTATAATTGATTTAGGTGGATAATTTTATTAGTAATGTAAGTTAATTACCTTTATAGCCGGGTTTAATGGAATAATTAAGTTCGTTGCTGGTACACAGCACCAACCCATCTAGATCAATATTTTGCGCTAATAAAATTTCACACAAAGCACATACTACTAAGTAATAAAATATGTAAAACATAAATGTAGGTTCGATTCGACAAGTAAAAGTGTTGGCAAAATAATATGTGCTTTACTTCTTTGAAATTTATTATTTTATTATTTCTCTAACTTAGTTTTTTTTTGCAAGAGAATTTGAATCTCTTTAAAACGATGTATCTATAATGATTTGAGAAACGGTTACAATTACAACCCCCGCAAAATTTATTAGAATTTACCGTAAATATGTGTCTTTTCGAATACAAAATTAACCTATTTTGTGATAAAGGTAAGTCGAATGATTGCGACATAATCAGCCTGTTTAGTTTTCGTTCATAGTTTTGTTCGTACTCATTAATATACTCGAAGAGAGAGAAGTTTCCCGTTATTTGAAAAATATTTATTTGTTGGTTTTGCTTTTTTTTAAATTGATAGAATGAGACAAAAGATAATAAGTCAATTTGTTTATATGACAGCAAAGCGAGATAAAACATTCTTTATTTGTGTTAGTGGTGAAAAATACCGTTAATTTTTAATTATTTTTGAAAATTTTATACTCAAATTCAATCCTAATTCAGTTCTAATTTGAGTTACATGTGATTATAAAGAGTACTTTTAGTAAGTGAGTTTCATAATAAAAAACATGTCACACGGTAAAGCCAAATATACAAGTTGTATGGTTCGCAACTGTCGAGCCAAATCAGTTGCAAATAGGACAACAACATTTTATACATTTCCGAAGGATCCTATCAGAAAAAACGAATGGGTTATGACCATAGGGTTGACACAAAACGACTTAAAAAACAAATATAATTTTGTGTGTCAAGACCATTTTTTGAAGGAACAAATTGGAGTACGCCAGCTAACGCGAAATGCTGTTCCGGTACTTAACATTATAAAAGAGAGTGAATTACGTCATTTGGAATTAAGTGAAACATCAAATACAGCGGTATGCAGCGGTGTTACCTCGGAGATATCAACAAACAAAAGTCGCACAATTCCAACTCAAACAGACCTAATTGACGAGGAAGTTGAATTTTTAAATTTTATTAATAAAATTAATTGCCACTCATGTGACAAAGAACAGGACAACACAGAAAAATGCTGTAAAAGCTGTATTAAAAAAGTAACAATTATTCAAAAATATAAAAAATTGTTTAATAACTTACAGAAAAAATATAAATTGGTACATTCTAAATTGCGTAGAGTATACCGAAATTGCTATAATTTGCAACAAAAGCATCAACAGGCGAAAGTTATGACAATCGATGAAACGATAAACAAAATTCCAGTTAATAATAATTCGAAAAGTGTGTGTAAGTTATTATTAAAACAGGATTACTACTATAGTGACAGTGATAAAAATATTGCACAGTGCTTATATTACAAATCTTCTTCGATCTATAAATATTTAAGAAACAGTTTAGATCTTAAACTGCCATCTATTTCCACGATACATAAGTGGTCTCCTATAAAATTCGTGCCAGCTGGGATAAATTATATTTTAATTAAACAATTAAAAGTATTATTCCAAAACAAATCTTCAACATCAAGAATTTGCGTGCTAACTTTCGATGAGATCAAAATTAAAAAAGATCTAAAAGATCTAACAATGAACCTACTAACGGAGAGAATCGATGGTTTTTGTGATGACGGAATTAATCGAACTAATGAATTGGCAACTTCAGCGTTATTTTTTATGTTAAGGGGGATAGTCGATAACTGGAAGCACGTGCTAAGTTACGTGCTAACAAATAATATGGATGCAGCTTCGTTATCTAAATTAATTATTGACAATATCAAAACGTGTCAAGAAGTATTAAACCTAAACATCGTTATTATAACATGTGACCAGGCAACTACAAACATTGCCGCCTTTAAATTTCTTGGCATTGATTTAGATAAACCATATTTTATGGTGAATAACCACAAAATTTTTGCACAATTTGATCCACCTCACCTTTTGAAGTCAGCCAGAAACGCGTTCCTTAATAACAATATTATGCACGAAGAATTTGGAATTTGTAATAGCATCATCGTCCGAAAAATGTACGAATACGAAGAGCACAATAAAATAAAATTAATGCCTAAACTAACGAAATCCCATATATATCCCAATAATTTTCAAAAAATGAACGTGAAACTAGCAGTGCAACTACTAAGTTTAACTGTTGCCAGTGCTATACGAACAACATTTAAAGTTGCTCCTGATATTTTCAATAATCATTTGGACAATGTATTGGCAACAGCAAATATTATTGAATTTTTCAATAATTTGTTTGACTGCCTAAATTCAAGAAATTTTGCTTCAAAATCTCCATATGAGCAGCCTCTTTATAAGGACAATAAAATTTATTGTTTTTTGGAAAAAAGCCTGGATTATTTACAAAAACTCAAAATAGTGTCAAAAAATGAAAACTACTTCAAGTTTATAAAAGGATTTCAATTAACAATAAAATCTCAACTTGCACTCATTGACTATTTGTCACAAAATAATGTTGATTTTGTGCTGGCAGGAAGAACGAATCAAGACGTGTTAGAAAATTTTTTTTCGCAACTTCGAGGAAAAGGTGGTTTTAACTATACTCCAACCAGCAATGACATAGGCCAACATTTTGCCAATATTATGGTAATGAAATTAATAAACAACTCAAATTGCTCCAATTGTATCATCGAGGATAGCGATCACATTGTGCTTGATTGGGCTGAATTCAAAGCCGAGTATAAGGAAAGTTTAAAGGAGTTTGGGGAGAAGAAGGACGACGGTCACGATGAGGAGGATTTGGATAATATAATAGACATAGATTTTAAAAACCTTGAAAGTAACGCCATTACTTACTATGCAGGGTATTGCTTACACAAAAAAATATCATGTGATAAATGTAAACTAAAATTAATCAAAGGGGACGAAGAAATAGCCCATAGTAAAATATTTATCAACGAAAAAAATTTCAAGAAAGAAACAAGCAATTTCGGTTCATTAAAAGCTCCAACAGAGGAATTTGTTGTAATTGCGAAATTAGTATACACAATTTTTGATAGCAATTATTCGACAGAAGGCCATCTCCCAAACATACTAAAGAAAATTGCATTAAGTAGTTTTAAGAAAATTAACGAGCTGTATCAGAGCACCCTGTATTTTATAGAGCCATAATCAAAAAATCTGAGCTTTTATAAGGGAATTAGAAACGAGGAAAAAATGAAACTTTTCATAGTAAAACACATAAAACATATGGGAAATCACTTTTTTTCCTAAGACCAATTTTTAAATGAAAACGTTACAAATTCTTAATTATGATTTCTGAAATATTTTCATAAATGTTTGAATTTCAACATATATGAATATCGTTTAGGTAAATCGTTTTCATTTTCTTGTAATAATTGATCTTTTGAAACCAAAATATAAAAAAAAATGCATAACAGCAGAATTCTGGTCAAATTGAAATAAAAGCTTACTACGATTCGTTTGGCCATTAAGTAAATATACATTACATAGATGGCAGTGATGGCCGGAAAAATTTGGAAAAATCGTACCAAAAATTACCACCTGGGGAAATTTCAAGTTCAAAAATTGTAGGAAAAGCAAAACAAATTCACAAAATATAGAAACGTGTGATAATTTGGCGATTAAATAATTTTTTTTCGTATTTTTCTGTAACCATTTAGACATCTTACGTACACTAGTAAAACTAAAGATAAATTTAGCAAGTATTATTTTAATTTGTCAGAGCCAACTTTGATGTATTTTTCAAAATGAAAGTTCGAAAAAATATATTTTAGAAATAATTTAATTTTAATATTTCTGCTATTAATATTTACTTAATACCAATATGGCCTTCTTGAATATTGTTCTTAAAGATATGTAGAACACTTTTATACAAACATTTTATAATATTTTTGCTTTTTTCATTGAAAAACTTGAAGCTAAAAAACACCATTTTTACTATGGATTCCTATGGAAATCAGTGAAAAGTTATACCACTAAAAAAGCTTCTTAAAAATACGTCATTAAGATTATGGCTCTATACTCTAGAAGGCTCTGGCTGTATCCGACATTTCTTCCTCAAACAATTGATCCGTGTAACAAGCACATAGAAAAATTAATATATTTTTTTATTTTGGTGCTAATACGGAAAAATTGTAAATGGTCAATTTTAAATGGTGGGTTTAGCCAAAAAAAGGAAAAATCGCGGAACAATATCGCTCCGACGCAAGCATCCAAAAAATTAAAAATTTTGCATAGCTAATTTGGGAATGAAATCATATTTAACTTTAAATTTAAAATTATATTTTTAAAGGAAAATAAAAATTAATTTTGAAAATGAAATAAAAATGTGTTTTGATCTTTTTTTTTGTATGTTTCTCTAATAATTTTTGATAAAAATATAATTATTCAGAATTGAAAGCTGGCCTTTAGAAACAATGTGGTGCCATCATTTTCTTACAAGAAATCATCGTATTAAGCTAACTTACATTACAGACAATATTATTATTATATGTGGCAAAATATATAAAGAACAAAACAAGCACACAAGTGGCTCATTGAAAGCAAGAATCGAGAAATTTGTTTTAATAGCAAAATTAATTTCATATATTTTGAAACGATTATTCCGAGAGAAAGGTGTCCATATTATAACACAATCCTTAAAAACGACTAAACAACTACTCATGCTTCAAATAAATCTGTGTCCAAAAGCGAAAACCACTTAAGTGAAAATAAGCTACTTTTCAGCAGAAGCAAATAAAAATTTTAATCGGTTTCTGGAAAAACTGGATTAGTGTTTCTTTCAAAATTTATGACTTATAAGTGGCTTTAAAAATTGGACAGTGTAATTCACACATAAAATTGTATTAAATAAGCTAAAACTAATAAAATCGCTTAAGTGTACTTAAGTGGTTTTCGCTTTTGAACACAGAAATTGCAAAGAAGTAAAGCACATATTATTTTGCCAACACTTTTACTTGTCGAATCGAACCTACATTTATGTTTTACATATTTTATTACTTAGTAGTATGTGCTTTGTGTGAAATTTTATTAGCGCAAAATATTGATCTAGATGGGTTGGTGCTGTGTACCAGCAACGAACTTAATTATTCCATTAAACCCGGCTATAAAGGTAATTAACTTACATTACTAATAAAATTATCCACCTAAATCAATTATAAATTTCACAATTATCTTTCATCAATCGCCTGTAATCAATCTTATTTTTAAAAGTTCCTTATTTTGCATAAAAGTTATATTGCATTGGACTTGTTTTTTATTTTTTTTTTTATTTTATTATCCATAATTTTTGTATAGACAAAAACCAAAAATCCAACAATAAATAAAAATAAAAAATACAAAGGAGCTATACATTATTACGTATGTATTTGTGAGGTTTGTATGTTTTCTTGAATATAATTTCATTCATATTTTCATGAGTATATGAATGTGTTCAAAAGAAATAAGCAGATTTGTGAATTCGGCAAGACACTAAGAATTTACAACTTTGTTTTGGTTTTTGGTTTTTAAAAAATAAAAGAAAAGGATGAAAATATGAATTTATATATCGGTCTATTTCTCGTTTTGGTAGATTTTATTTGGAGTAATTTTCATTAATTGAATTAACTTATGTAAATTTGGGCCATACAAGATCGACATCTGGTATAGTTATCTGTGCTGCAGAGTCAAATCGTAGTCGAGTCGAAACTAGGTTGAAACCGAGTCAGAAACGTCAAAAAAAATCATTTACTATCGTATGTTTATATGTTTTTCTTGTATTATTTTCTGAATTTTATAAAAGTAAAATAACAAAGTTTTATTGCCACACAAAAATCGAAGATTCGCACACGAATTAAGAAATCAAAATGGTGTCTTTTTATTACTATTTTTTTGTTGTTTTTATTTTTCGACTCGACTCCGTTTATAGTGAATGTTTTTAGAGTTAACTCGACTCGACCCTAGAAATTTTTTAGGTCGAGTCGAGTTAACTACAAGATGACTCGACTCCGTTTATAGTAAAAGTTAACCTAGGTTCAAACCAGGTTGAACCCTAAGCATAAACGTACTCATAGATTATTTGCTTTCAACTTTTATATTTTGTTTTTTATTATTATTCTAGCAGTGAATAGCTAGATTCAAAAACAATTTTGTGTGTAGCTTCACTCTAGTAACTAGTTTATGCACTAATTTGTATATATGATTTGTTGTTGTATTTCATATTTGAGTCTTTTACAAAAATTATGAATGTGGAAAATTTACAGTGCAACTTAGGCTAACATTTGTATGTCGATGGATATTTGTTTTTATAAAAAGAAAAAATGTGGGTCAAATTTAAGAGTGGGCACTGCCCACGTTGCCCAATATGACCGACCGCGCCTGTATATATATATATATATATATATATATATATATATATATATATATATATATATATATACATATACGTATACATATTTTGTAGTGACTAAGTTTAACATGTATGAAGTTTAGTTAAGGAGTAATTATATAAATTTTCAAGTAGAAAATTGAAATTTGAAATCTTTTGAAAACCCTAAAAAAAGGGATATGTAACGTAAACTTATTCTGTGTTTCAAACGAAAAAAAATATCGCATAAAAAGTTAAAAAGTTAAATTATTGACATTTTATTCCCACAAATATTTTATGTTTTCGGCGACCAGTTAAAATTTGTTATCTTTTGTTTATTTATGTATACTGCGAGTTCATGTAAAATTTCTTCTTAAAAATGTTCAGCAGGCTCCTAGTCTATTTTTAGTGAAATCTGCTCTAGATTACCTTTACAAATTTAACTGTACTATAATATTTTGCAATTAAATTCAATAATTGCTTGTATAAAACATACAACCGATGTCTGTGTTTCAACTTCTGTCTTCTCTATGCTTACCGCACCCATTATTTCCTTTCCAAAATCGTGATGTGCCCCGTCTAACGCTTCGTTCTCCATAGCCTCACGAAAAAAAACCTTTCATATGTTAAACCAGCATATGCGGAGCAAGACATCAATAAAAACTACAAAGGCCAAATTTTGAAATTATCTTTCACCTATACCGCACTAATAATTCCATAAAATTCAATTTACCTGCTTCAGTTTAACTTAGTCAATAAAATCGCTTCCCTCGCTATACGTTTTTTGTAAAAAACTACTCAAATTCCATATTAGTCCCATCTAGATAAAATATTCCTAACTATTGAAATAAAAAAAATAAAAACTGTAATGCCGACATCTACCGTCAAATAATTATTCAAAATTAAATGCATTTAGCAATATCACAAACCATTATAAGAAAATAATTCAGAATAGATGTCAGCACACATAATCTATTAAAACATAGATGGCACTGCAAGCGCGTCAACTCCCATTAAATTACCAATTGTGAATGTTCCCAATTTTTCAGTTCCAATTGTCAGTCGATTGTGTGCATCGAGCAAAAAGCAAAATATGGCGTACGATTTGTTTGGCTGATCTGAAAAAGCTGAAAAGGAAAAATTTAATAAATTAATTCCTAAAATAAATTTACAAAAAACAATTCTTAATTAATCTCGGTATCAAATTAAACCGTGACCCGTGTATTTCATTTAAATTTCGTGAATTTTATTGTGTGAAAAACGAGAATCTCCTAAGTAGTGTGTTTTGTGCTGTGTTCTTATTTTGAGTTTTCTTACATTTGGTGTTGAGATATTTTTTTTTCTTATGTTGTGTCTATAGTTCAAGTTGGTCTCCTCAAATCAATTTTGTGTATTTTTAATCAGAATTCAAATTAATTTTATAACACCTACTTTAAGTGTATTTTATAGTGTTTTGTGTAAGTGTCTCATTAAAAAAAAAAAAAAAAAAAAAAAAAATAGGAAATAAATAAATCGTTGAAGTGAAATTTATAAATGAAAATATGAAAATTTGGTGATGTGATAAGTGAAAAATTATTTTATAGTAAACAACAAAACAACAACAACAACATTTAACGGAAGTTTACTTCTATTTACAACAAAAATAAGGTAACAAAATTTGCTATAAAATATAATTACGTCTACTTAGCACTCCTCGTCGGCATATACCAAATCTTAAATCATCCACCAAACAATCATAAAACGCAACCCTTAATTAAACAACAAAAAAATATAATCCACCCTTCGAAATTCGAATATTCATAATCCGTATACGAGTGTGACAAAGAATTTGTGAATGAAAAAAATGATTCTTCGGATTTTTTTTGTCTCAACAGCCAGCCGGTGCGTTTTCTATATTCCACTGTTGTCATATGCCTGCCAAACACACACACACACGCACAAACATCCGTACCAAATTCACAACGTATTTTATGTAAATTTATAAACGCATACTACCAACATGTTTCGGTTCGGAATGAAATAAGTAAAAAAAAAAAATCGATACTTTCTTTGGTGTTTTTGGTTTTGGGTTGGGGTTGCTCGTTGCTGTAATATTTATGTCTGTTTTTATGCAATCAACCTCACAAACAAAACAAAAAAAAAAGTGCACAAGAATTGAAATGTGTGTGTGATTCATATTTCTTTGGTCGTTTTGTTGTTGTTTTGCTTCTTTCATGCCGCTCGATGTACAATCATCATTGAGTCTGTGCTTTTATGAAGTACAATTGCGGCTGCTGGTTGTTTAATCAGTTATTTGCATATTTGTCTGGGTTTTGTAAAACAGACATTTGTGTGTGTGTTTTTTTTTTGTTTGCTTGCACACCTCATTATTTTTATTAATTATCGTCGTTGCGTTCTGAGGTCACGTTGTACAAAAAAAAAACAAAAAAACACGAACAACAGTTAAATGTACAAAGACGCCAGACATAGGTCTACCTGTATACTTTTTGTATAAATTGTGTGTTGTTGACCTCTTTTATTGATGGCAATTTCAATTAGAGCTAGTTACAAAGACTTGTACGCAAAAATCACATTTCAAGGTCTTTGCCAAGAACTTTACAAATCGTAGCTGTAGGTAGTTTCACACTTTCCCAAATCGTATGCCTCAGTTTGCCACAAATGAGCTTAGTTATTTAGGCAGCTTAAGAGCATATTTATTGGGACATTTTTCTTCTCCGCACCTCAAATATACCATTTGAGGTTGTCTAGATTTCAACAATCCAGCCGACAGTGGTTGCATTACTCATTTATTACTTAGTTAATTAAGCCAGTGAAGCTGCGTACATGCTATACATTTCTGGTGAAAAAATGTACACCACGAAGTTAGCTATATGAGTTGAATTATTTCCAACTAGAATAAAAAGTTCACCAGGGTAACCAATTTTAACAAAAAATTTTACTATTTTGCTAACTTCGTGGTGTACATTTTTTCACCAGAAGTGGATCATGTACGGCACTGTCAAGCTTGGTATTCGAATATCTAAACGTAAAAAAATTTTTCCATTCTTTGACAAGTTTGAAATCAAATTCATTTGTGGTGATGGTGGTCGATGATCGTAATCTCGTCCGTACAAGAGTGGCGTGCTCGTTGTAATGGCGGCCGACGCACCTTCCACAATATAATTCAATAAAACAACCGAAACGTTTGTTTTACACTTACAAAAGGTTTATTTAGTTTAATTAATATTTAATAGAAAACGTTACAAAATTATTACGCTTAATCGGTTAGCGATTTCGTTTTAACTCAAAAACTGATTTTACTCGGATCAAAAAATGATTTTAGTTTTATTCTTAAGACGCTACTTTTTGCGGTGGTTTTTGGATATATTGTGGGGAATGTTGCGGGCTCAACGTTTGCTGCTTAAGGCCCTTTACCCACTTTAACCACGCGGTTCACTATCCGGAAAACTTTGGACACCCGTACGGCGTGTACACCAATCTCACTTTAATAAACACAATTAAACTACGGCGGTTATGATATTCACTAAATATAATTATTACGCCCTTTATTGGAATGTATTTTTTGAGGTTTTTATTTTCGACCTTGTGTCGACGAAAAACAATGGAAGCTTTTTTTGTTAATCGCGACGAAAAATTACCATCTTTTATTTATTGGTGTGCTTTGCCTACTCTTTTTTCTTTTTTTTTAAATATTCTTTTGTAGTAGATTTTGGTGCGTTTTATGGCGGCGATACCGTGAACTATTGATTCTTTACTATGACGTGTTATAGGGTCGCCACACTATTCCACTCCCAGTGAACTAGTGAACGATACACGAGTTAGAGGAACCGAACCGGTTTGACGATGGAACGACCCACTCTAGACTTTGGTTGCTCCGCGAGATTGAACGTTACTCTTTTTTTCTCGTTGGGTATTGAGTGGTTGATATTGGTGGGTAGTGTGGTCTGCATTGGTGGTTGCGCACAGTCTGAACTGGAAGGTATCTCGTTCGATGCAATTGGAGGTTGCTCCTGCGCTTCTACGAAACATGGCTTCAGTCTATTTATGGAGATCGTTGACTCGTTGCCCTTGATCATTACCGTAAAGTGTTTTTCGCTGCGTCTGATCACCGGGAATGGTCCCTCGTATGGAGGTTGGAGTGACTGCCGGACTGCATCTGTTCGTACCAACACATGTTTACATGTTGCCAATTCTTTAAAGACAAAAATTTGCTCTTGTGCGTTTCGAGACGCCGAAGCGGGTTTTATGTCTGTGAATTGCTTGCGTAGAGTGTTGACGAATTCGGATTGCGGTCTAAATTTTCCTGTTTGAATGAACTCCGCTGGTAGTCGTATGGTTTCTCCGTAGACGAGTTCGGCTGCTGTGCTTTGAGAGTCTTCTCGCACGGTGGTTCTTAAACCGAGCAGTATTATTGGTAGGGATTTTGTCCACTGTTTATCTGCTACGCACATTATTGTGGCCTTAAAACTTCGATGCCACCGTTCTATAATACCATTGCAAGCCGGGTTATAGGCTGTGGTACGTTTGCGCTGGAATCCCAGTAATTTTGAGAGCTCGTTGAATAGAC
This sequence comes from Tipula vernalis, assembly GCA_958295665.1. Classification (NCBI taxonomy): domain Eukaryota; kingdom Metazoa; phylum Arthropoda; class Insecta; order Diptera; family Tipulidae; genus Tipula; species Tipula vernalis. Next base: position 385,938,714 of record OY282558.1, on the reverse strand, counting down.
TTGACTCGAATTGTGCTCCTCTATCGGTCACAATGGTTGATGGTATGCCGAATCGGCTGATCCACGTTCTGATTAATGCCTCTGCTATAGTGCTCGCTCGAATATCCGCGATTGGGGTAGCCTCAGGCCAACGGGTGTAGCGATCGATCATTGTTAGGCAGTATGATTTGCCCTCTGAAGGTGGTAGAGGTCCGACGATGTCGATGCTTATTTCGTCGAATCGTTTACTTGTTGGAGGATAATTTCCAATTTTGCTGTGCACATGTCTCGAAATTTTGCATTTTTGACACTGAATGCATTGTTTAGCCCAAGCGCGTATTTCCTGATTCATCGTTGGCCATATGACTTTTGTCTTGATTAGTTTTGCCGTGGCGCGTATGCCTGGGTGTGACCCATTGTGGAACGATTCATATACCTGTAGCCGAAATGGGTTTGGGATGAACGGACGCTGTGTGCCGGTTGAAACGTCACATGTGATTTCTTTGTCTGTCCCGAAAAGTGGCGTTTTCTCGAATTTTAGAGATGTGTTTGTTTCCACTAGTCTTGCGAGTTCCGCGTCGGTTGTTTGTTCGTCAGCGATTGCTGCGTAGTCGATACTGCCTCCGAGGTGGATTTGGTCGATCCGTGATAACGTGTCTGCTACCACATTGTTGTCTCCAGGTATGTGCCGAATGTCTGACGTGTATTGTGCTATGAAATCCAAGTGGCGTCGTTGCCTTGGTGATGCCTTTTCGGGATTTTGCTGCAGTGCGTATGTTAATGGTTTATGGTCGGAGAATAGAATGAATTCTCGGCCTTCCACGAAATTTTTGAAATGTTTTATGGCCGAATAAGCGGCTAATAATTCTCTGTCGTATGTGCTGTAGCGAGTCTCGGTGTCGCTCAGTTTTCGCGAATGAAAGAAAAGTGGTTGCCAGCCTTGTTTTGTGAATTGTTGCAGTACCGCTCCTATTGCTGTGCTTGATGCGTCGACGAGAATAGCGAATTTAGCGTTAGGAACTGGATAAGTCAATTGAGTGCATTCAGCTAGTTTTATTTTACATGTTTCGAACGCCTTGTTGGATTCGTCGGTCCAATTTATCGGACTTGTCCTTTTTCTTCTTTCCTTTGATGAAATCGTATAGAATTGCCTGGTCGTGTGCCGCCTTGGGTAGGAAAATACGATAGTAGTTTATCATCCCCAAGAAACGGAGAATACCGTCGGTTGTAGCTGGTCGTGGAAAATTCTGAATGGCTTCCACTCGCTGTTTGTCGGGTGACATACCGCCGGCTGTTATGTGAAATCCGAGGAAGGATATTTGGTCCCTGGCGAACTCGCATTTGTTCAGGTTGATTACTAAACCCGCATCCTTTAACCGTTGAAAAACTATACGTAGGTGTTTGAGGTGTTCTTCCATGCTTGATGAGGCGATCAACAGATCGTCGATATATGGGAATACGAACGCTAATTCTCGGAACACCGAATGAATCAACCTTTGGAAAGTTTGGGCGGCGTTGCGTAGCCCAAATGTCATACATGGAAACTCGAACAATCCGAATGGAGTGATGATTGCAGTTTTCTCGATGTCCTTTTCGTCGATAGGTACTTGGTGATAGGCGCGAACGAGGTCAATCTTTGTGAATATTCTGCGCGATTCGAGTTGATGCGTGAAATCTGTCACGAATGGTATTGGATAACGGTTGGGTTTTGTTACCGAGTTAAGGTTTCTGTAGTCCCCGCATAACCGCCAGTTGCCATCCTTTTTCTTTACAATATGTAGTGGACTCGCCCAATTACTTTTGGAGGGTCGACAAACCCCTTGTGCTGTCCACGCCTCGATCTCATCCTTCGCTATTTTTAGCTTGTCCGCGTTTAAGCGTCGTACTTTTGCGTGATAGGGTTGCCCCGTTGTTTCGATGCAATGGGTTACGTTATGCTTTACTACGTTCAAACTGGTCGTCTCGCGGGTAACTGTTTTAAATTCTTGTAACAGTTCCAGTATCTCGGCTTGTTCTGACCCGTATTTGATCGTAGTGATGCCATACGATGGGATTTGAATGGATACTCCTTGGACGTTGAGATTCGTGGTTGGATCGATGAGTTTTTTGTTCTTGATGTCGACCAATAAACCGAAGTGTGCTAAAAAATCGGCGCCCAAAATGCATCGGTCGACTGCAGCGACCATGAATTTCCATGTTAGGGATCTGCGAAGACCTATGTTGAGTGTGATGTTTTTGTGTCGAATGTATCGATGACTGTCGGGTTGGCTGCGTACAATTTAAATGTAGTTGGATTTGATTTTTCGAGATTTGATGGTGGTATGACTGAAACCTCAGCGCCTGTGTCGATTAGGAATTGCAGTTTGTTTTGCGAGTCGATGATAATTAGACGGCTTATTGTGTTATGGCTGCCATCACTTGCCGCGTGAAGTGAGGTGCCTATTGGTTTTCCGGCTTGTTGGATTCCGAACTGGTACTGTTGAAGTTGCATGGTTTTATGCATTTCCGTGCTCGGCTGCCGAATTGGTGATGATACCAACAATTTGGATGTTTCTCGACCTGTTCTTTTGAACGTGAACTACTGCGCTGACGAGAGAAATTGGCGAACTTAGGGCTGGGAGATCGTCCACGATTGAACTTGTCTCCAGTTTTGTTGAACCTCCCGAATAATTCCTCTACGCGTTGTGAAAGGATGCTGATTTGAGCGGCCAGATTGTTTGATTGCGTTCCTTGTGCTTCGTCTGGAGTAACCTTTATATTGTAGATACCGGCTGGTTTCTGCACGTCAATTATTTTATCTGCAGCGTTGGCTAATTTTTGTAGGTTGGCATCGTCCATACAGGATAAGATTTCCTGTGCATGTTTTGGGAGTCGCTGTAACCATAAATTCCGCAATACTGGCTCGGTTACTTGATCCACGGACAACGTTTCCATTTCTCGTAGAAGTTGTGAAGGTTTTTTGTCGCCCAGCTGCAGTCCGGACAGTAATCGGTCGAGTTTAATTTTCGCCGACTCGCATAACCGTTCAATTATCACTTTTTTTAGAGTTTCGTATTTATTCGCTTTGGGAGGAGAGAGAATCTGGTCCCGTACACATTTGACTGTACATGGATCCAGCGCTGCGATGAGATGCCCATATTTGGTAGCATCGCCCGTGATACCCCCAATTCCGAACTGTGCCTCCAACTGCGTGAACCAGATTTCTGGATCGTCGCGATTGAATAGCGCGTATTTCACCGACAATTTATACACTTGCGTCGTTCCGGACGTCGAAGGTTCGTTTTCGCCTTCGCTCATTTTAACACGCGCCGATAAAAATTAGTTAAAACGTGGCAGTGAAATGAATTTTGACTTAGGTGGTTGTATGTTGAATAATATCGCACACCAACAAATAAAATATAATAAAATTTCGCTTACCCCGGGCGCCCGCACACTGTTACACCAAATGAATTTTACGTTAGTTAACTTTAATTAAATTTATATAATGCAAATGCTCCCTCGTTGGAGCGAAAAAAAGGAAAAATTTGAAATTGCGGTGTACAGTGGGGTACGGCGCATTACTTCCCGCGGTGGTTGTGTCCGTTGATGTCGTATCGCCTTGCTGCTGCTTCGTTCTGTTGCTTGACTTGAAACACTGTTGTATCGACGTTGTTTGGCTTGAAAGCTCAAGCTTCGGGCTTATGCCCGTGTTTGGTGTTCTTTGTTTTGTGGCTGGCACGTGGTTGTAATAGTTGCGCCCAGGGTTGGTAAGTTTTAAACACTTTGTTTTAAACACTGTTTTAAACATTGTTTAAAACACATTGTTTTTTTTTATTTTAAACAGTTGTTTTAAACAAAAATTGAAATATAGGAATTACAGAGGAATTGAAGCCAATTACAGTGGCACTTGACAAAATACAAAGTAATACCTGCAAATCAGCAGACGCTGTAGAGGTCTGGAAAGGGTTGGAGCCACATTTGACTGGAAATGGAACTGTTAAAACATTATATCAAAAAAGATACAATAAAACACTAACAAATGCACATTTTGCGGCATATCGTTTAAGTCCTAAGCCAAAAAAATCAGTTATTACTACAGACGAAAGAGAAAAGGCAATGGATTTTATTGAATTAAATTTTTCAATAAATTTCATAAATACCACATTTATGAAATTTATCGCAAAATTAAACCCATTCAGGGATTTACATTTTAAAAATTGTGAGCAGCTCACAGATTTTGAATGGTGGATGTCGATGCAATCGCTTTATCCGAATATTATTTCGAGTAATAATTTGGATTTAATTGGTTAGCTGCATACTGCTACATCGTCATCAGCTGGTATAGAAAGGATTTTTTCTAAATTTGGCTTAACGTAAACTGCTTTAAGAAGGAAACTCGGAACTATTAGGGCGGCTAAATTGGTTTTCGTTTCGCAGCAATTAATTAAAATAGGTGCATAGGTTCTTGCAGACTTTAAAAATTTTTGATTTTGTATAATCATAATGGAAATATTTTATTTATTTTTTATATATCATGAAGATATTTTTTATTTGTGTTTTTTATTTGAAAAGCATAAGTGTTAGTTTTTTGTTTGCTATAAGTTTGTAACTCATACAATCAATAAAAATAGTTAATACGAAACAGTTTTTCATTCATCTGAATTAATATGTAGGTACCTTACCGTTATTTCTTACTAACCAAAAAACTGTTTAAAACAAAAAAAAAACGTTTTTTTTGTTTTTTTTATTTAAAACATGTTCTTTACCAACCCTGGCTTGCGCCGCAATATAACGCGTATGACGCTGAATTATCGCGTTGAATATTTGAATATTTGGCTATTTTAGATCCTTTCGGATCACGTCGGGGTCACCAATGTGGGGAATGTTGCGGGCTCAACGTTTGCTGCTTAAGGCCCTTTACCCACTTTAACCACGCGGTTCACTATCCGGAAAACTTTGGACACCCGTATGGCGTGTAAGTACACCAATCTCACTTTAATAAACACAATTAAACTACGGCGGTTATGATATTCACTAAATATAATTATTACGCCCTTTATTGGAATGTATTTTTTGAGGTTTTTATTTTCGACCTTGTGTCGACGAAAAACAATGAAAATCTTTTTTTGTTAATCGCGACGAAAAATTACCATCTTTTATTTATTGGTGTGCTTTGCCTACTCTTTTTTCTTTTTTTTTAAATATTCTTTTGTAGTAGATTTTGGTGCGTTTTATGGCGGCGATACCGTGAACTATTGATTCTTTACTATGACGTGTTATAGGGTCGCCACAATATAATGGCTGCTTTCTTTCTTTCTGTCAAAAACAGAAAAGCGACAAGATTTAACCCAGACGGCCGATATCTGGACTGCAAACAGATTGTGATATTAGCGGACCCTTTGAACCGCGAAAACCGAAAGCGATTCTGTTTTACTAGCGGATACTGTGTATCGCCGCACTACCCCACCCTTAGTGAACGCTGGGAACGATCAGTCGTAACGAGAGGGTAGTTTGATGCTGCGCCCTGATCGTGATGTAGCAACCGGTTTCTTTTCTGACGGCTTGTCCAGGTTGAATGTCACCCGTTTTTTTTGTTATAACATGGTCATTCTTCTGGTTTGGCCCTGTTGGTACGTTTGATTCTGGAAAAGAAGGATTGTCGGGATGTTTGTCTGCAATATCCGCACCAGTTGTCAGTTCGGTCTTTTCCGCCCTCTCATGCTCGTAACCCTCGATAAAACAAGGTTTCAACCGATCCAATGAAATGTTCGACTCGACGCCCTTCACCAGGACTGTGAAATATTTCTCCGACCGGCGCAATACCGCGTAAGGGCCTTGGTACATGCATCCGTATGAACTAGTATGTGTGAGCACGTCGCGAGATCCTGGAAGACAAAGTTTTTTGGTTTGCTGACGTGTCGTGATGGCGCTGTCGGCTGGATATTCCTGAAAAATTCTTGAATTTGTGAGACAACCTGATTTTGAGTTGTAAATGTTGATATCTCCGGGCAGGCGTAATTTCTCGCCGTACACCAAACTCAGCTGATGTAGCCTCGAAATCGTCCCGAAAAGCGGTTCTCAAACCTAACAGTACGAGTGGCAATGATCTGGTCCACTGCGGGTCGTTGACACACATTATAGCCGTTTTTAAGCTGCGGTGCCACCGTTCAACCATTCCGTTGCATGCCGGGTTATAGCCCGTAGTGCGTTTCCGTTGAAATCCTACTAGGTTGGCCAGACTGGAGAATAGTTCTGATTCGAACTGAGTTCCTCTGTCGGATAACCAATGGGACTCCAAACCGACTAATCCATGTTTTCAGTAGAGTATCCGCGATGGTTTCGGCCTTGATATCCGGCATCGGAGTGGCCTCTGGCCATTGAGTGAATCGATCTATGATGGTTAGACAATAGCGTTGTCCTTCGGACGGTCCCAACGGACCGACTATATCTATATGTATCTCCGAGAACCGTTGGCTAACGATGGGATAGTTACCACACGGACTTTTCACGTGTTTTGAAATTTTGCACTTTTGACAGTTTGCGCAATATTTTGCCCATTGTTGTACGTCTTTGTTGAGCGCTGGCCACACAAACTTGCTCCTGATCAGTTTAGTTGAACTTCGTACAAATATTTGTCCGTCCCGAACACTAGCATTTTCTCGAGTTTTAGGCTGTTATTTTTTTCGATCAGTGCTTTGAGATCGTCGTCTTGTTGTTCATCCGCCATGCTCGAATAATATTCTATGCTGCTTGTAATCGTCAGTGCATCGACCCGAGACAGAACATCCGCTACTATATTATCCTTGCCGGAAACGTGCTGTATGCTGGTCGTAAATTGTGCTATCAGATCGAGATGCCTGCGCTGTCGGGGTGATGCTTTCTCCAGGTTTTGATTCAGAGCGAACGTGAGGGGTTTGTGGTCGGTGTATAGGATAAATTCCCGGCCGTCGACGAAGTGTTTTAAGTGTTTAATCGCTGCGAACGCTGCCAACAACTCCCTGTCGTACGTGCTGTAATTTTTTTCCGTGTTTGTGAGCTTTCGTAAAAAGAAGCTTAAAGGTTGACATCCCTTTATTGTTTGCTGCTGTATTACCGCTCCGATCGCTTGATTTGATGCGTCGACCATGATCGCCAATTTGTGTTCCGACAATGGGTGAACTAATTGAACAGCCTCTTCTAGGCGTCTTTTACAGTGCTCGAATGCTTGGTTTGAGTCGTCGCACCAAGTGATGTTGCTGTTGTCGTTCTTTTTCTTGACTTTGAGAAACTCGTACAATTTGGTTTGGTCCTGAGCCGCGCCGGGAAGGAAAATGCGATAATAGTTTAACATACCTAAGAATCGCTGGACGCCTTTAGTGGTTGTTGGCCGTGAGAAATTCGTTATTGCTTCTACCCGAGATTGGGCCGGACGAATGCCCGCGGCTGCTATATCGAATCCCAGGAAACTTATCTGTTTTTCAGCGAATATGCATTTGCTCATGTTTATCGCCAAGCCAGCGTCCTGTAAACATTGAAACACTATTTTTAACTGTTCCATGTGCTGGTCTAGATTCTGTGATGCGACTAAAATGTCGTCAATGTACGGAAATGTAAATTTCATGTCGCGGAAAATTGAGTGAATTAGCCGTTCGAATGTTTGAGCCGTATTCCGCAATACAAACGTCATACGGAGAACTCAAACAAACTAAACGGGGTACACATTGCTGTCTTCTCGATGTCATCCTCACTGATCGGGATATGGTGATACGCCCGCACGAGGTCGATTTTTGAGAAATATTGGCAGCCACAAATGGTATTGGATACCGATCGGGCTTCGTTTTTCGATTCAATTCGCGGTAGTCTACGCATAGTCTCCATCCGCCGTCCTTTTTCCTTGTGATATGTAGGGAACTAGCCCAGTTGCTTTTTGACGGCCGGCACACACTTTGGCTCAACCATAGATCGATTTCTTGTTTGGCTATTTTCATTTTTTCAGTGTTGAGGCGTCGTACCTTTGCTGAACATGGTTGGCCCGTGGTTTCGATTTTGTGCTCGACATTGTGCTTGATCGTGTTGAGCGACGGTGTCTCGCGTAAGACTGGCCCGAAATTCTGCAGCAGATTGCGAATTTGTGGGTTATTAGTGTCCAATTTGACTGTTGTCAGTTGATATGAGGGTAAAGCAACGGGGGTTCTGGATATTGACAGAGAAGTCAACGGGTCGATCAACCTCTTGCCCTTAACGTCGACTAGTAGACCGTAGTTTAGTAGGAAGTCTGCTCCGATGATGCATCTATCAACGTTTGCGATTGTGAACTTCCATGCGAATGCTCGACGTAAGCCCAAATTTAAGACCAATTCTTTCGTGCCAAACGTGTCTATTGATGTAGAATTTGCGGCGAATAATTTTAGATTTGACTTTGTTGTTTTTTTTCGTGACGTTGGGGGTACGACGGACAGTTCGGCTCCCGTATCGATGAGAAATTGCTGTTTTGTTACCGTTTCGATTACAATTAGGCGGCATGAATGGCTGCTGTTAATTGCCGCAAATAATGAAGAGCCTGTTGGTTTTCCGCCCCGGGCCAAATCCGATCCTGTTCGAACTTGCACGGTTTGTTGCATTTTTTGGCGTTTGTGCCGAACTTAAAGTGATACCAGCAATTTGGGAAAGATCTGACGTGTGAATCCGATCGAGGTTTGCTGCGCGGACGCCGGACCGTATCGGAACTTCTCCGATTGTCGTCCCGGGATTTCCTTTCGCTTTTCACCCAATCGTCGAAACGTTTTGTTAGCGCGTTGATGCTGGCTGACAGTGGCTGTTCGGCCTCGTTCGTCTTAATTTGTGAATTGGAGATGTTATAAATGCCAGTGGGCCTGTGAATCTCCATTATTTTGTCTGCTGTTGCGGCGATTTTTTCCAGTTCGCAATCCTCCATGCTCGACAGAATCTCCTGGATGCTTATAGGTAACCGCTGCAGCCATAACGTTCGTAACATTGATTCGGTTATTTGATCCACCGATAATGCTTGCATCTCGCGCAACAACTGTGATGGTTTCTTGTCTCCGAGCTGGAGACCGGACAGCAGGCAGTTTATTTGCCCCGTGCTGATTCACATAGTCTGCTGATTATGGTCGCCTTTAGAGAAACGTATTTGTCTTTTTCGGGAGGGTTTAACACCGTGTCGCTGACGCATCTTATTGTTTCTTGGCAATGACATTATTGATTATAGTCGCTACTGATTAATTTTGTGTTTCAGCGATAACATGGGTAAACATGAATTCGGCGTCGGTTTCTTCATAACGTTACTAATTTCATGCCTGGCAACAATCGAATTTATTCGCTCAGGTTTCATTCTAATCACATACGGGGAGAAGACCAGCCCGTTACTGTCTTGAGCAAAATTTCGCAACATGACTTTAAAATCGGTTTCTACCTCAAACAATACCGGCACACGCACCACCGAGCTAGCTTTACTTTAGAACTTGTGGTTACCAACCACATGTGAAACTAACGTCGATTCAAACCACTTCCTGGTATAGTTGGTTTGTATACTTACCGGAACCACTTACGAACTACAGTATTAAGAGTCTTGGAGGATAAACCACTTCTTGACTCAGCTCAAGAACAGTGGTACATTATCAAAACGGTGGTAACCGTTGCCTCAATGTCCACCATAGACCGAAATCTAACAGACCTAAAAATCTTTGGTTGAATCTTCGGCAGTTATGTTAGTTAATGAAAGGAAGTAAAGCGGGATGTCTCGCATATTGTAATGTGGTTGTCTTCATAAGTATTCCATTGAACTTTCTCAACTTTAAGCTTCATAGTTAGAATTCTATTAGTGTATGAGTCTGGGATATTTATCTTCCAGAGATCGTTATTTAGTGCTACCTGCTTGAAGTCTTTATCCGTGATTGATGTTATCAAAGCTTTGACAGTCGGATAGTCTTTGATATTAACTATGTTAATAGGTGGAGGTTGTTTTTTTCTCTTTTTAGTTTTAATTTGCCCGTTGTGCTGGCGATGATTCTGCTTTCCTTTTCCATCACTTCCTCTGCTTCAGTAGCTTCCATGTTTAATGTGACGGTTTTTCTTAGTTTTCTTACCGCTACTATTCACTTGCGATCGGATTCTATTTCTCTTTCGTGTTCTTCTTCGTCTGTGTGATACTTTATTATTTTCATAATAAAGATGTTCCACTTTAGGTCCTTTAAAACTATTTCTTCTAGAATTTTTAACGGCGCATAAAGTATGCGTTTTTCGCTTTCACCAGTTGAGTTAGTTGTAGGAGAAGAAAAAATCGAATTAATATCTCCCATAGAACTCGTTTTTGTGATTATAGGCGATCTATGATTCGGTTACCCTTTTGAAAAGGATCCTCATTTTCCATTGTTATGTTTACTGGCACTGCAGTAGTAGTGCTTGTAGAAAAAGGAAGTGCACCACTGCATTGTGGTCGTTGGATTTCGATAACTGGGAGCCCACTTGCTCACTCCAGAACACCGTTTGTGGTGATATCCTTTCCTAGGCATTTTATACCTATTGCCAGGTATGAAATCAGTCGCCTCTTACATGAAAACCAGACGCTGTCTGAAGACACACCGCCTGATGAACAGATGCTTCTCACAAGTTTTAGTCTGCGACTGATATTTTATGTCCCACTTACGCTCCGGTGAACCGATGAGGGCATCCCTCTATACGCCACCTCTGTACGTGGCCGATAAGAGACTAAGAACTTCCACGGGGAAAATAAGAATGTGATTGCTAAAAGTCTAAGTTTAGTCATTGTTGGTTCACCAAGATGAACCAACCCGAAATAAAGCGTGGAGTGTCGGAAGCTGCTCATGGACAATTGAGTAAAATGACTTACGCTCAAGTAACAATGAGTAACGAAAATCAAGGGAAAAAATGATCAAAACGACGATATAAGCAGAATGAAAACGTTTGATGAGCAATTACAGTAACTAGAGTACATCACTAGGAATGTGTAGAAATTAGGCTTTGTGTGCAGAGAAAATAAAAACGCAGCTGGTTCAAGTTAATACAGAACAAAAAAGAGAGTTTTATTTAATACAAAAATGGCGACTATACATAATGCTATAAGTATATAGCACATACAGGGTGCGTTCGTATACACAGTCATGTGTACAACACTACAACGCGACATAAGAATGACTGAATTAATTTTTATTAAGCTCCAATCCTACAAAATTGAAACAAGAAATCATATACGTCTGGATGATACACGCTTCGTCATTGCATTGGCAATCATGGTCTCAGTTGCAATATACTGAAGGTCAACAACTCCTTGATTAACTTGATCTCGAACAAAATGATGCCTAATATCGATGTGTTTTGTTCTTGGGTGATGATCATTACTGTTGGCTAGATCGATAGCTCCCTTATTATCACAATACAGTACAGTTTCTTTTGGTGCTCCAGGGAGTAAATAATTCCTTTTTTAGATTTTTGAGCCACAATAACGAATCAGTATACCCCACAATCGATGAATCATCACTACTAAACTCCAGTTTAGCATCAGCTGTTCCCTTTATATACCTAAGAACACGCCTTCCCCGGATAGTTATTAAATCTGCTGAGCACACCAGCTGCATGACAAATGTCGGGCCTCGTTACTTGTGCTACAAACATCAAGCTTCCAACCGCTTCCTGATATGGTATGTTTTTCATTTCACTACTCTGCGATTCATCTTGTGGCGACTTTTGTCAATTTTTGATTTAAATTCAAGGGTGTAGTGACCGGCTTACAGTTCTGCATGTTGAATCTTTTCATTATCTGATTCACATAGGCCTCTTGGTCTAACCAAAGCTTTCCTTGAGCTCTTTCACGTGTTATTCGTATGCCCAAGATATGTTTAGCTTCACCACGGCACGATTTCAAATGTATCTTTGAATCCTGATCGTTTGACAAAATGAGTATATCATCGACATAAATTGCAACTACAAGCAGCTTATTATTGGTGACTCAGTAATATAAGCATGGGTCAGCATTTGGTTTTTTTAGTCCAGCATCTCTTAAAACTTTATCTAGTTTTGCATTCCAAACTCTGCTATAGCTTGCTTTAGTCCATATATTGACTTGTTTGACTTTTTTGCTTGCCGTTGATATATGTACCCTTCCGGTTGCAACTGTCTTATTTTAACTCACCTTGTAGAAAAACCGTAACAGCATCCATCTGATCTATGTCGAGATCAAATTTCACTGCCAAAGCCATTAGAAAACATACCGAGCTATATCTCACAACTAGTGAGTACGTTTCCTCATAATCAATGTCCTTCTTCTGCGCGTATCCTTTTATTACTAATCGAGCCTTATGACGGATTATTCGACCTTCGTCATCTCTTTTGGTTTTGAAAACCCACTTGCAAGCAATAGGTTTAGTTTGGGAAGGCAGGTCTGTCAATTCCCAAGTTGCATTTTCAATTAAGGCATCATACTCCTCTTTCATTGCTGACTTCCACAATTTTGCATCCGACCTCGATAATGCTTCCACAGGATCATTTCATTCAACTGATTTTGATAAATACGATACAAAATCATTATAGACCTTCGGTTTTGGAATTCTGCATGACTTTCTTAATGGCTGCCTCTATTAACATGCAACAAGCTTTCTCAACAAGGGTTCTATTCATCCTTTCCGCGATACCATTTGGTTCCGGTGAATAGGGGGCAGTTGTTTGATGTCGTATTCCGCATGTTTTCAAGAAACTAAGCAAATCATTGTTCGCAGAATTTTAATTTTCTGATTTGTCTGATTCTCAATAAGGCTCTTAAAATTCCTTAAATGCTCTTGCACCTCAGACATCGCTTTCATTATGTAATCAAACACTTTCCGAGAAAAATCGTCTACGAATACCAACACATACTTCGCACCGCCAAGCGACTCAGTTTCAATGGGACCACATACGTTCGAATTAATGATATTCAAGACGTCGTTTGATTTAGTGACACTCTTTGGAAATGATTGCCTTGTTTGCTTTCCTTTCAAACAAACTTCACAATTATTAATTTTACTCGTACAAAATTCACTTCATTTACCATATGTTTAACTTTCTTTAAAGTTTCATAGTTGACATGGCCCAAACGTTGGTGCCACAGAACAAACTCATCGTTTTTTGCATTTACTGCCATGGACATGACAGTTTTTGACTGTGTGTTTAATCGATAAACATCACCAACTCGTGTCCCTGTAGCAATAACACTATCAGCAGAATCAATCACCATGCATTCATCACGATTAAAAATCACTACATTTTCATGACTTGTAATCTTGCTCACCGACAATAGATTGGCACAAATATTTGGTACACATAATACGTCCCATAAAACGACAACATCCAACTCAAGGTTTCCCATTACGCCAACTTCCAATTTTCCATGGTCTGTCGTTACAACTTGTGTAATCGGTGGTGTCGAAATATTTTTGAAATTGTTAGAGCTTATGATAAAATGTGCTGATGCACCGGAGTCAAAATACCAATCACTCTCATTAACGTGATTCGCCAACGTTTATATGGCCGTATTTACTGCAATTGTAGCACTTCGGTCCTTTCTTATCACTATGCTTCTGGTTTTTCGAATTTTGATGATTTTGACCCGTCAAATGCTGCAAAGCATGTTGACTAAACATCGCAGATGATTTGGTGGTTTCTTTCCTTACGTCCTGAAGGAGTTTGGTTTTAAGAGAATCAGCTGTTATTTTTACACCACTGCTTGGTATTCCCATTTATGCGCAGTCGTAAGTATCACGTTCACATATTCTTTCACTGAACTGCACTTTGCAAGCGTTGTAGTTATCAAAACGCGCAACAAACCAACACGTCTGATTAAACCAGTATCCTCAAATGCGTTTTTCATGTTGTCCCACGCCTCTTTTGAAGTTTTTGTCGCCTGCACGTGGACATAATTTATCAGATCCAGTAGTAAAACTATTTTGGATCGCGCTTTCGTATCCCTTTTTTCATCGCTTCCTTATTCGCTAGTTCTATTTGTACTACTAGTATTTACCGCCCACCGATGTACTCAATGAAAGGAAAAGGTTATCTCAAGTTCCTCAGTAAATTAGGAAAATGATTTGTACTTGGAGGAGCCTTTAATGAAAAAAATTTCCACTGGGGCTCCAGAGTAACAACGACTAAGGATAAACGACTACTAAAAGCTATCATGAAATGCAGTGTGAAGCCCTCTCAACTGAAAAACCAACCAACTGACCAAACAAAGTACCAGATCCGATAGATTTCTTGATAATAAAGAACATATCTGTAAATTATGTACAAGTAGATGAAAGCCAGGGCTTAAACTCTGATCATTCAGCGATACTTCTAACATTTAGTGAAAAAATCATTCAGAAAGAAAGAAACCCATTTCTAGTAAATAATCACACCAATTGGGAATGCTTTAGACTATCCTTAGAAGAAAAAGTTAACTTAATGGTTCGTCTTATAGGCCAGAGAGTGAATCTTTGATTCCAAATCATCAGTTCGGTTTTCGTAACCAACACCCAATAATCGATCAAGTACACAGAATAACCAGTACAATCGAGAAAGCACTAGAGAAGAAAAAATTATGTTCGACGATATTTTCTGATTCACTTCTGTTCTCATTATTTATTAATGATGTTGTGGAGCGTTTTAAGTTTGCACATTTCCTTCTTTACGCAGATGATATGAAAGTGAATACATTTTGCAGTTGGACATTTAACAAAAAATTGTTGTTGAATGTGGCTGAATTTAAGTTCACCTATTCTTCAGCAGTATTTCCTTTATAACATGGCGGTTTACAGAGTTGAGTTCATGGATGACCTGGGTATAATTTGCTATGTTAGGCTTCATTAAGCTAAATTGTAAAGACTTTTGTGATCCGCTCACACTATTGTTATTATTGAAGGGCCATGTGGGCGATAAGCCACCTCGCACTGCGACCAAAAAGATCTATTGTACTGGACCCTGCTTAATTATCCGTTCAGTCAATATTCAGGCTCTTAACGAATCTGATAATACTACCGGCCAGTAGAAGATACATACTACCTGGGCTCTTTGTTCTCCCTCCTAGATGTTGCAGCCTTTGCTGGAAAATGGCTGGGCATTGGCACAGAACATGTTCCGCTGATTCCGCTTCCAGATCGCAGAAGCGGCATCCATCTGTCGTACTTAGGCCATCTTCTTAAGGTGATACCTTAAGGGGACATGACCTGTGAGGAAGCCAGTAAGCAGCCTCAACTCAGATTTCCTAAGTTCAAGACACTCCTTAACCATGACAGACGAAGGTGATATAAATTTCTTCACCTGTCGCAAACCTGGAATTCTGCGCCAGTAGGAAGACAGCTCTAAGGTGTCCCTTAGTGACGCCACAGAAGGTTTCTGGTCCAATAAATGGAGAGGCAGAACCCTCGTGGGCGAGGCCATCAGCTGCCTCATTTCTTTCGATTCCAGTTCGACCTGGCACCCACATAAGTGTTACCTTATTTGAGCCAGCCAAATATTTAATAACCTTCAGGCAATCCCATACTAGCCTTGAATCAACGGTACAAGAGCTAAAGAGCCTTTAAGGCCGATTGGCTGTCTGACATAACATAAATCTTTGCATCGTTTAGGCCTTTTGCTATGGCTATCCTAGCGCAAAGTTCTATAGCATGTACTTCTGCTTGAAAAACGGTAGCATTGGTACCCAAGAACTTCCGAGAGGGCAGTGCCACTCCTGCGTGTTCCTACCCCGGCCCCATCTTCCGTTTTTGATCCATCTGTAAACCATACCATTGCCCCTCGCTCAAAGGATGGACCACCTGCACTCTACACACCCCGGTGAGGCAACCTAACACAAAATGGTTTGTGGAAGTCCAGTTTAGCTGGTATACAGTTGGAAGGCATTCCTATGGTAGGGTATGGATTTTTGACCCACCAAAATGCCTGGTTTGAGATTTCCTTCCAGCTGCATTTTCAGAGCCATAATTGCAGCATCCTTTTTAACATGCAAGTGTAACGGTGTCAATCCTAGAAGTGACTCCATCGTATCGGTTGGACATGTTTTCATTGAGCTCGTAACATCGACGCAGGCTATACGCTGAACCTTATTCAATAAAGTTTGCGTTGCCTTCTGGTCAGTTTTAGGCCGCCATACAACCGATGCGTAGGTGACCATAGGCCTAATGATTGTAAGAAATTACCAGTAGATCATTTTTGGTTGTAGTCCCCAAGTACGCCCATAGAGTCTTTGACAGATCCAGAAAGCCTTGGTGGTTCTATCTTGAACTTTTAAAAAAATGACAATTGACACTGAGTCCTTCCTGGTAACACCACTGCCATATTATATTGAGTGCATTTTGCATGCGATCAGAAACGACCTCATCAAACTTGCCTCTGATTATGATAGCCTCATCATCCGCATAGCCCTGGACATTAAACCCATGGCTACTCGGAAGGACCAGTAGTCTGTCAATAACCAATGACCATAAAAGAGAAGACAGTACGCCTCCTTGGGGACAGCCCTTTACGGCCCTGATGGTTACTGACTCGCCACCTAGTCTGACTGTAATCTCACCTCATCATCCGCATAGCCCTGGGCATTAAACCCATGGCTACTCGGAAGGACCAGTAGTCTGTCAATAACCAATGACCATAAAAGAGAAGACAGTACGCCTCCTTGGGGAAAGCTTTTTACGGCCCTGATGGTTACTGACTCGCCACCTAGTCTGATGTTCCAGCATGGAGCGGATCCACCTAATTGTAGAAAGCGGAACCCTTTTTTTCCATTGTTGCCCTCTCTATCGATCCATAGGAGGTATTATCAAACGCCCCCTCAATGTCCACAGAGGCACAAAGGGCAATTTTTTTATATGTCACCGCTTTTTCAATCCTCATGACTAGACCGCTAAGGGCTGTTGCAGCGAATTTTTTCCAAGGATCTCGCTTCTTAATTGATAGTCCAGGAGTTTTTCCATCGTCTTCAATAGAAACGATGTGAGGGTAATTGGCCGATATGCCTTGGCCTGGGTGTCTAGACGACCCCCCTTCCGCCATTTGGTATAAAGACCACATTAACGTTCCTCTATAGTTTCGGAATATAGTTAAAAGCATAACTTGCCCTAAACATCTGGATTAAGCTGGGGAGTATTTCCTTAGTACCTTTTCGAAGTAAAGCTAGAAAGATACCATCCCCTCCAGCGGATTTGAAATGTTTGAAAGACCCAATAGCCCATCGCACTTTGCTGGGTGTGAAAATTTTCCCAGAGAGACTCCAGATCCTACTGTGAGGCGCATAAGCCACCTCACTTGATGGATCATGCGGGTCCTCTTGGGCTCCTACCATTACTGAATCCGGAAAGTCGGTATCTAACAGTACCTCTAAGGTTTTCTTCTGGTTTTCAGTGAACCTCCCATCTTGCTTCCGGAGAAGTCCTAAACCATTTGAATGATCCCCGGAAAGGACTTTCTGGAGTACGAGCAGAGGGCAATTCATTGATTCCCTCACAGCTACCTCCAGGTAGCCCTTTTCCGCCCTATATTCCGGCAAGGCCATCTTATACTCGCCCCATTCACCGGTGCGTTTAGCCTTGTTGAATAATCCTCGATTTTTTCCTCAGTTTACCCAGCGTCCCGTTTCACCAAGGGACCATCTTTGTGGACCGGGCAGCTGTTCTCGTAAGCCAAGTGTATAGAATTATGCAGCTGGTTTGAACAGAACTCCAAACTCTCTTGAGACTCTATGTTCCCCACAACCGAGGGCATTTCTGATTCGAGTGAAACTCTCTAAGAGTCTCAGTCGGTTAGTTTTGGGGTTCTAGTTTCCTAATGCTGCATGATCTCGGCCGCCAATACAAAATCTGATGTGCAAGCGATCCGGTAATGAGGTCTCTTCATACACATGCCGGGTTTTGATCAAGTCACTGAAACGCGGACTAGCAAGTCTCAAATATAGGACCTCTTGCCTAATCGCATTTATAAAAGTAGGTTTCCTTCCCCTATTGACAATGTCTACATTATTTGAGATCAGAAATTCAAAAAAAGTACTCACCTCTGTTATGGATGTCCGTGCTACCCCACATCATGTGGTGCGCATTTTCATCGCATCCTATCAGGTAAAAAAAGTACTCACCTCTGTTATGGATGTCCGTGCTACCCCACACCATGTGGTGCGCGTTTTCATCACATCCTATCAGGTAGGCCAGCCCATTGCGTTTGCAATGAGCTATGAGCCGCTTAACTTCAAGTGGAGGTATCAACTCTGAGTCTCCAGGAAAGTAGGCGGAGGCCATCAGAACCTCCACCATTACTGCAACCCTGCAAGTCCCTGGTGATGAACTCTGAAATAGGAATACAATTAATTTGCGAACTGGCCAAAATAGCCGCTCTTGGACTATCAGTTCCGTTATGTTAAATCAACTTACCCACTTGATTTGGTATACCTCTAATTTGATTAACTGTCACCCATGGCTCATGGATTAGAGCCATGCCAATGTTATGGCAGATAAACCAACGACAAAGGACGTCCGAAGACGCCTTTGCATGATGCAGGTTTATCTGCAGGCAGGCGATGTAAGCCTTCATTTTTCCGAAGGCTTCTTCAGAAGGCGCTGCTCAGCCTCCTTTTCCGCACCGCCACCACTCTTAAGCTTTTTTTTACCGGCCGATGGCCGACCAATGCCAACCAACGCTCACACTAAAATCTTTTTATGTGTCCTTTGTTCGATCTAATCTTGAATTCGCTCCTCAGATCTGGTCACCATTGCATCAGTGTCATTCAGATAGAATTGAAAGCGTTCAGAACATTTTCCTTGACTTAACTAAATCAAATCCTTTAGTTTAAAAAATTTTCCTTCATTAAATTCCCTTCACATTTATTCGGCCTTTCGACATTCGACCTTTCGACATTCGGCCTTTCGATATTCGGCCTTTCGACATTCGGCCTTTCGACATTTGACCGTTCGACCCTTTCATCCTCTCAGCCCATTCGCCCTTTCAACATTCGCCCTTTCGACATTCGCTCTTTCGACCCTATTCCGATATAACTAATATGAGTGTACTTAACAATTGTATTTTAGTTATCTGCTCCCGCCAATCTAAATTTCATCATGCATCCGCTGTATCAGCAAAATTGTTGCGGTATATAATAACGTAAAGCATATTTAAGTGTCATCTCCTTGAATAATGTGGTGTATATAGTACTCTAAACCATTAAAGTATAACACAGGTGGTTTCATCACAAACTAATCAATCAGGAATTCATTTCGCACCAAGACAAAATGATGATGAAAATTGATATCTACAAAACAACCTAAATAAAGGTGGTGGCAGTGGTTTGGGCTTTGTGTTGGTTTCGTTTAATGTAAAATATAGATGGGATAAAAAACAGACCAATTGCTTATGTTTGATTAATAATGAGAAATAGATTTCTTTCGCCTTGATAAATTATGTATTCGAAATTAAATTTCATCTTTAATATACACACACAAAGAAACGTATAACTCCTCCAGGGTATTTCAGTGTAATTGGCTCCGACTCATTAAAAATTGATGAATCTTATACAACACAATAAATATGATAATTTCTTTATTTAGGTATAAGACAATAGTCTATTTTACAGCTCCAAGAAATCAATTCAAAAATTTAATTAACATTTTTTTAATTAGTTAGTTGTTTACAGGCGTGCACACACACACGACCTCGATTCATATTTAATATACAAATTTTTTTGTCGCTGCTTGGGTGGCCAAATTATTATCTATATCATTTTTGATTTTTTTTTTGTTTTTTTGTTGTTGGACGGAAATAAATTTTCATCCGTCTTCATTTTGACGAGCACATAAATTTAATATAAAAAAAATTATTTAAAATTTAGATGGCGTAATCAAAATATAAATTTATTACACGATTTGTGATTTGATATCGAAATGACTTAAGCACAAAAATAATTTTTTTTTTTTCACTGTTGTCAGGAAATGCAATTGTAATGCGTTACGAGTGTCCATACGTTCATAAGAAAAGAAAAATTGGTCTGACTGTAAGTAATTAATCACGCAATACTAAATGTGGAAGGTGTGGTGATTTTGCTTTTATTTTATTTTTTCGTTTGTCTGTGACTGTCTGTACATAAATGGAATAGTAACTGTGTTAAAGTGTAGACTTTTCTTTCAGCACAGATTTTTTTTTTATTTCTGTTGTTCTTCGTCTAATGAAATGATTTATTTTTAAATTATCATTAGGTAAGTTTTTATGTTTTTCTAGACAATAAAAATTATTTAATGTTTTATTAGACGTTTTTGTTGATGTTCTATAGTCTTGTATATGCGGGGCACGTGTTTTTGAACGAGTAAACTTTATACGTTCGATCGAAATTAATTTGTACGCACAATGGAAAACATCCGTTCAATTTAAATACATATAGGATATGCGCATAGAGAAAGTACGATGTCATAAAAACTTTCCTTATTCAATACTTATATATGTCAACTTTTACGTTTTTATTACGGATGTCTGGTGGAGGTTGCTAAATTACATAATGTTGTAAAAGCTCGAAAAAATCGTCAAGATTAATTTGGTAAATCAAAATCCTCAAAAATTTGGAAACGCACCCTATTTGCGAAATGCACATTTTTTTTAATTCAATCATCCCACAGATGATAGGCGAAAAATATTTTAACTGAAAAACTTTTCTGCGATTCTCATTAAAATTTTAATTGTTTGGCGCAAAATGTTGGTACATTATTTCATGCAAAATTGCACAGCTAGGGAAGGGGTAATTATTCCTAGTAAACGTTAAAAGTAAAACATAAGTATATTTTCTTCGATATGAGTCTTCTAGCGGCTTCTAACTTAAATTTTCACGCAAGCAATAAGTCGATCTTTTTTAAGCAATTTCAACTTATTTACAAAATCGATTTGGTTACTTTGGACAAAGCAATTTCTGATTTCTAAATTTTAATTTTCAGTAGCTTTATACTTAATGAGCATAGTTTTAAATGTATGGCACAATATTTAATGAAAGCCTTAATAAATTCTAAATTAGCTAAATCTTTTGAAGATTCGTCATCAATGCCCTTTTTATATGGATTAATCCATAATTATTTGAAGAATTTTTGAAAGTCCCAAATATAATACACCTATGTAACTCAACATATTTCAAATTAAAATTAACTTTAAATAAGTCAAATCTAGGCAAATCTCGGAAGCTCAAGAACAAACGCCTTGATAAATCACTAAAACTGTAACAAAACCCTTCCAAATTTCGAAAAATATCGAAGAAACATGGATAAAGACTTGAAGAATCTCGGCACGTTCGAATAGACTTAAAATTCTCCAAAAATTTGGATTATGTATATTCTTGAAATTTTGAAAAATCTCGAATTTCGATAATGTCATCTCTATCGGATTATGTAAATTAGTGCTATTTTTAATTCAGCACCTCCAAGCTAAACTCGAATAATATTGAAAATTTCATACGTTTGCAAACCCTCAATGGCAATCGAGTTGCCCAAAAACCTCAAAAAATCCCAATTTATTATTAATTCAGAAAGGTCATGCAATTGGCAAGGCTGGAAATTTCGGCTAATTTCGAAAAATTCGGCAAAATATTCTGATATTCCTGACAATTTGAAATACAATTTTAACCCTGGAATATTTTGAAAAGTCTCAGTGCTAGTGGTCGATTAATTAGTGTGAGGCAATTTCGATTAATAAGTAATCAATTTTTTTTTGATACCAATTACTCGATTAAAAAAATTTTGTTTATTTTAAAATTTATTATTAAATTTCCCATTTTTCAGTTCACAATTTAAATGCTGTGCAAAATTTGACTTTTTATTTGTATTTTTCCAGTTTCTTTAGTGATTTCCTCTCAAACCTCTAAATGAACGACCTTCCCGTTTGCCCAATATACAAATGGATTTCAATCATTAGCCAATAAGCAAAGTTTTGGTTGGAACCAAAATTAAAATAAAATTGCTACAAGCACAAAATAGAGCTTTACACCCTAAATAATGATTCAAGCAGGTTTTGATCGAAAACCCGCAAAACACATTATTTTCTCTTATATTTTGGCATGCTTAATTGAAGCTGCTTCTTTCCTCCATTTAAACGGCGAATATACGTTCTTGCTTGTGGTAGTGTTATTGATTGATTGATTAATTGATTAGAATGTATACCCGTTTACACATAACAAAACCGAAGGATAGGTTAGGATTATTAGTTGGGACAGACTCGACCCGGTTACAGACACCTAAGCGATCGATAGTTAGTAAATAATTAGTACAATATATGATAAATAGGTTAGCACAAGACAGCACAATCTAACTACGTTATTAGATGATCATTTCTCTGGAATCCAGGGCCGGATACTCAGGACACCCTAAAGCTAAATCAGGACTTAATTATTAATGTAATTTCACCCCTGTCCGCCTTTCATTAATTTACCTGATAAAATATTTAAGAAAAAATATTTAAAATTACTAAGCTAAGATTAAAATAACAGTACTTATTTCATAAATCATGGCCCCCATGATATAAAATAATTTATTAAAAATAAAACAAATAAATTTAATATAAAATTCCCAGGCGACTCTGAAAACTAAATTTAATTAATAAAACACCATAATACCAAATTTTATTACTTAAATGAATAATTATTGTAACAGGATCTTCAGTATTCCCGGACGTACATCATACACTCATTTACACATACCAAAACCGATGAATAGAATATGATTATAAGTTGGGACAGATTCAACCCGATTGCAGTCTCACAAGATAGCACATTTTAACTACATGATTAGATGCTCGTTCCTCTGTAATCCAATGCCAGAACTCAGGATTCTTTAAATCTAAATCAGGACATCGAAAATTATTATTATTATTAATGTTTTAATTTACTAATCTTGTTGACGTAGTTAAGATAAACAAAAATCAATATCTACGAAATTTATTACTTATATACCCTGCAAAACTTCAACTCCGTTCATGGACATACTACTCTGCAAAATCAAGCATGCAAAGTAAGTACAATAATAAATCAATGAAAGGAACCTGAAACTTTATTTACCTAAAAATTTATCAGTGAACCACATCAGTAAAATTGGCGCTTGTATGTAAAAATTGCAACCTAAACTTCAATAAATCCATTAAGTTAATTAATTAAGTTCTATATATTTAGCATCAGGATTTGCCTTTACATAATTCCACGTTGTTCACAATCGTTTAATCAAAATTTGGCATGCATAAATAAATACGTCATTGTGTGTTGCAAACCAAATCTCACTTCACTCAAAAATAATATTTCCAAATTAGTATTTATTTATATTATTTAGTTAATTTCTAAACTTTTAATATTAATAAAAATTAATTAAATATAATTTAATGCAATTTATAATACCGTATAAAAAATTAATCATACCTAAATAACTATTTAATATGGATTATATAAGGCGGTTTCCAATTCGACTCAAACTTATTCTATTATACAAAGTATAAGAATCCTTTTTGAGTCGAATACACTAAAATTTCGTTGTGTTTGTATAGTTCATGTTTTATTAAGAACACTATGGTTGTTTCATGAATACAAAAAACGCAAAGAGAGAAAACAACACCAAAATAAAAATAACAGAATCTTATATACGGGAGACTTGGAGCTGCTACTGTAATTTATTAGAACTGGGTAAAGTAAATAAAGTCACCCTTTTGTGGTCTCCTGGCCACTCCACCATTAAAGGAAATGAGGCAGGAGACCGATGTGCAAAAATGGGAGCAAGCCCAGATTTCCTGGGTCCCAGTCCTAGTATGGCTTTTTCCAAAACCCATTTGGCAGATGGTATAAAGGACTGGGAGCAGAACTATAGGAAATTAGTCTGGGAGTCCTCCAGTGGGATGAGACAGGCCAAGAAATTATTCAGTTATAATATTATACGTCTGGGAGAGGCACCGAGGATGGACCGCCAATCCCTAAGATCCCTTACCTGGTTTTTAACAAGGCACGGCCCTTTTAACGGCCATTTACATAAAATAGGAAGGACCCTTACGGACCAGTGCAGATTTTGCGACTGCGGTAAGCAGACATCGGAACACCTACTATTCACATCCTCAATGCGTATATAATCCAGTGGCCTAACGCCGATCCACTGGATATGCATCAGGTAGCGGCGTTTATCAAGGATATAAATCTACAGTTTACACCCACCCTTTAAAAAATAAAAATAAAAAAAAAAAAATTCAAGCACAAAAGCTTGCAAATCATCAAGTAATACAACCCCTACTTAATCAAGTAATTACTTACATAAATGTTATGCACCTGCTTATTGCTTACACACTTCAAAAACAGAAGGAACCGCACAGAAGAAACCATTTTAATTTTTAAAAATTTCAAATACAATGTTAGACGTTTTATAAAATTATAACCACTTTCAAATAAAACGCGGCCAATCTTATCTCTAAACATACATTAGAGGTAACATTTAGGTGTATGTCTCGGTCACATCCAAATTTCAAACCAGTGGTAGAATGTCCATGAAGGTAATGTCGGAAGGTCGCTGAAATGGACTACCTAAGCTAGCTCAAAAACAAATAATTTGCTTTCGGCCTTATCGCTAGAGTACTTAAACAATGATTAATATCAGTTACATTAACTGGTTTGCTTTGCAGCCTGAAAATTCCCTTAACATGAACTAGGAATAGCATTCGGTGGTGTCGCCGAACCCTGAGAACAATTTCCAGTTACGGGTGTATACTAATTGTATATAATAATTAGCTCGCTCTAAGCCATGCGTGTATCGTTTCCAGAAAAATAAGTACAATAAAACAGTTTACTTATAAGAGAGTAAGATGTTTCACTCTATCGAAGAAACGTTGTTCAGCGGTTTGTTTAGAGTTTTAGAAGCGGTATATCTTTGTTCTCTGGATATTTTCTACTCCTATCGAAAAGTGCGCCGATGTTAACACATCTAGTTAATTATTTTATTTTATAGAGAATGCTGAGCTAAACAACCCTGTGAAGTGCGGCTAAGAAGGTCCAAGTGAAGATTCAGGTTTTCGATCAACACCACTACCGCATGCATTTATTGGGTCAGCGTTAATATAAGTAATTTCTATATTCTAAAGTCGATGACGCTGCATACAAAAACTAAATGTTCGGATTCCTCCTTTTCCAGGCTAAGGGTTTTGTTTTTCCCTCATCCTGTCGAAGGACTCCAGCGATTATTTCTACATTTTCTTTCGCAATTCCTAAAGCCGTGCACTAGAAGACTCTTGGAGAAGACAATGCTAAGTTCAGCGGCTCGCTGGCTCATTCTCCTGTATGGCTCGGTGGCCGGGAGTCGCATAAAAAACAAAAGGGTAACTTTGTTAACGCTGCCTAGCAACTCCATGTCAATTTAGATTTGAAAACTGAAGGCTTTAAGGCCGTTTGTTTTACCGAGTCGTTTGCAGAGTTTGAGTTCAGGCCCAATTGGCCCAATTATCCTTACACCAGAACCAATGTTCGTTTTTGATCCATCAGTATCCTTACGAAAGCATGACGGGGTAAGAAAGACATGATGTTTTCTCTCGAGTACCTTGATCGTGAAATTCTTTCGATAATAAAATTTGTTTACCATCACAACTGTCAAAATTAATTTGTCTAGAATATTGTTATATTCTCATCTGATACCTTTTGATTAGGTTTGATGTTTTTAGGTTTATGGCTCTTGAGACGGCTACCCTTTTAATGTGTAGGTTCAGTGGAGCTACCCCGAAAAGTTTTTCTAGTGCAGCAGTGCGGCAAGCTCCCGTTGCACTTGAACAGATTAGTCTTTGAATTTTATCCTATAGAGCAGGCACCGGTTTACTCTGTCTTTGTCTGGTAGAGCCAAAATATTGTTTGTGAATTCAGACCCCACGTTTTCAGAGTAAGCTTTGTTTGCATTGTTTGTGGTATGATTTAAAAGAGGGGCCCCATGCCACTACCGCTCACATGTATAACTCCCAAATATTTAACTTCCGTTACTATTTGGAAGGGTTTTCCGATTCATTGTTAGCGAGTGAAGAAAAAATTTTCTTCGGGTTGTGACGAAGCTAAAAAATAATTTCTTTGGATTGAGAAAAGACAGACATTTTTAAAATAAAAATAACAAGAACGATCCTCCAGGCCTCGCTATAAAAATATGGAAAATATGCACTCATCTCCTGCAGATTTGTACGAAACAAAGGTGTTGACCGCCCAACGTACTACTCCAGGAATGAAAATGTTCCTCGAACGCTTTTATGCGTCCATTGACTCAAGCACGCTGCTTACATCGATGTTCCTCTAGTCTCCAAGGAATATACACCCAGAGAAGTGACCTTCCTTGAAACAGTAGAATCTGCAAATGGTTTCTTAACAGAACCCAGAGGAGTGTTCTAAGGAAAATGCCTTCTGGAATTGGCAAGGTTGTGATTTTTCTCACATAAATCCCACCCGGTTTCTCTTTTGCTTCTTCTTAGACGTACGTTGTATTGGGCAAAAGATGTGTGATGGGTTATCCAGTAGTTCGTTCTTTTAGTCTATTAAAAAGTTTACGAAATCCTTTTCTTTTGTTTTCCAGTATGATTCCACCGTGGAACATCCCTCGTGTCCCTCATAAGCAAAGAACTTGAATATTAGACATTAATTGTTGCCCCGGTAAGATCAGAAGCAACAATATCGAAACTGTCAATAAAGTTTATAGTGGTATGTAGATATTTTTATGAAGACGCCTGTTATATTTTTATGAAGACGCCAGTCCAAAGACTGGCACTGGAGTCATCCGTGCCAGAGATAGGGTAAGATCCAGCACCTATCTTCTAACAGCATTCACAAAGGTCGCATATATAGTTCCCCGTATTACTAAGTAATGGCTATTTTGTTTTTTGAACAGAATTGAAGAAGTTGCTGACCTCTGATATTGGTGTTAACGCTCCCCCAGACTATGTGTTCTGAATTAGCATCGCAAGCAAAAATGAATTTTTCATAATGAGCTGTGTACCAGTTGACAAAGCTATGTTTTGCTTCAGGAAGGGGATCATTTTCTTCCACGAGAAGACGGCTAGTGCGATATTTTTCGTACTTTTGCCTCCTCTGGCTAAATGTGTCTCTAATAAGCTGGCTGTGATTTGCCTGAAAATAAATTGGTTAATAGCTCTACTGCCATATTGCAGATTAGATCACCTGTTTTGTTTAGCAAACCTTTAATTACCGCATGGTTGGCCCAAGGCTCCTGTTGAAGCTCCATGTCCCAGACTTTTGTCTGAAAAATGCGAATTCGGTTGGAAGTGGCGAAATAGTGAAGATTTATTTGCAAACATCCTAATAAGTTGAGCATTTATTGTTTATATGCTTTTTCCGGCTGTGATTTTTTCAGCTGGAGGTTTTATGGCCCCAGTTCTAGGGGCAGTCTCTTTTCGTTCCTAAATTTCGTCCCTCTCCTCCTTTTTGGGGCAAAAATAGGCTGCTCTCAACAGCCAGTTTAAGCAAGAAAGCGGTTCAGCCTCTCCATTGTCTCAAATGACACCGACATAGTTAAGTGAAGGAGAGCATTCTCCCTTTTTTTCTTCGAAACAATTGTTCACTCGAAGTTCTGGACCGCTAACCAGCGGAATATCTTCTCGTTGCTCTCCTGACCGTAACCTGGAAGATACGCAGGGTAATATTGGGGATTAGAAAGCTAGCCCTCTCCCCACCTTTAAATTTCTGACCCTTCCAAGGCTATATGTTACGCACAATGGCGATAAGCCACGTTGTGGCACAATTGACTGTTAGCCATCTGTTTTTCTTACGGCAGCCCAGAAATGTAGTGCTTAAAACGGGCAATGGTAAATCCGGTACCGCATCCATGATGCTATCCTGCACCGCCTAACATTTGCGTGATATCCAATTTGATTTCGGGCAAGCGTTTTTCTGAGATTTCAAACAGTGTGGCCTTCACCTTGTGATCATCTCATCTGCTGGTCCTCCAAGCTGTTGTCTCACGACCCTAGCCCCGGACATGTTGCTCTCTTGGGCCCTATTCCTGGTTCATTCAATGGAGCCTAGGATTTTCTCATGTTCATGCTGAAGGGCTTTTTGGTATAAGGTCGATTGTCTCCATCTGCGGTCACCGCGGTTGAGTAATCACTATTATAGATTTTGTGTTTTCACTCTCAGAATTAGAACCTTTTTGGTTGTCACCACATCTTCTGAGATTAGTGCGTTTAGAGGAGCTTGTTTTGCCATAGTCGATCTTCTTGCTATGTGACAAGGCTGAATTTAAACCTGAGATGGCGTGATATCTTGGCAGACTGGGTAGGTTGATTGATGATAAATGATTTCTTTGAGAACAAACATTAGAAATTCGAAATGCAATATCTGATTCAACCCAGAATGACCTATTTTTCAATGAATATAGGACACTAAATGGAATATTGCGAATTTGTGAAAATTAAAATTTGAAGCCTGAAGAATTTGAATTTAGCGGAGTCTTCGTTTTGTCGTGAACATTTAAATAGCGACTTCGATATCTAACTTCGATTTAGTAATTCCAAGATTTTAATTACTAATTATTTCGTACTAACAATTCGAATTTCCATAGAACAAAATTAACATATCGGATTTAAGTAAATGGATTTTATTTTTAAGTTGAATTATTTCGGCATATTCCAACTACTTACGTTTAAATTAATTTGTAATTTTTTAATTTATTTTCAATCAAGTGTTGGCGGAAATCCAAATATTTTAAATTTAAATTTTGGGGTATCTGATTCTGATTTAAGTAATAAATGTGATACAATCCATTATTAATTTTACTGTCAAATTAGCTCCACATTATGTATGGCATTACAAATTATACAACCTTCTAAAAAAAAATTCACCGCCTTTCAATTAATTTATGGTGGTGGCTGTACATAAAATTTTCTGATTGACTCTAGTTGAACAAAAATCATTTAATTGTATTTGTTCTGTTTCAACCCAAGAATCTAAACAACAGCTGTCGAAAATAGAAATTAATGAACGAATCTCATACTACTGGTTAGTTGATTTCATTCAACTTCCACTAATAACTAGTCGCAAAAACTAATTTCGATTTCTTATTTCTATTTTTGCGCTTTCCGTTTCTCGAACGTCTTAAAATGTAAAATATTTTTTTGTTTTATTGAACTATATATCATTTCCTCGCACTAATTAAATTAACTTGCTAAAAAAAAAAATTGGTTTCGTTTTAAAAACGTAAAGATTTTAGACATGACACTATAGGAAATGTGACAATCAACTTCCCTTAATGACGATGACTAATATTAAATATAAGTATTATAAGCATTTCCTTAATGATTAATTATTTTGATAAAATTTAATTGATATGAAATACTCAAGTAATCAATCAGTTCCGATTTCACGATAACACAATGTACACTTATACCGCCAATACAGTAAAAACGCGACAGCTGTTTATTATTTATGTTAAGTAAGAGTACTATTCACTAAATTAATTACAATAATTTAAGCCGTATTAATATTAATTAAAGCAATTAAATTTCATTGTCACATTTATATGCAAGTACGATATCTACCTATTCCTTTACAAAAACAAAATGCTAGATTTATTAAAAGTAATTAACACATTTGAAGTAACATAATTTATCACTATAAGTAATACAATAATTACCAAAGTGAACAAACGTTTATTGTAAATTATTAAGAATTCGTGTGTGTTCATATTTTTAGAATGTATAATCGCGGTATGTTAGTCATCCACGCAGTACATTCACTTTCACCTCGACATAAATATTTTCGATGTGGATGAATTTTATTTTTCGTAGTTTTGGCGTTTTCAATGTAGATTTGATGAAACATGACAATATTTGATGATCTACTCTTATGTATTGATACCATTTAGTAGCAGCTTGACTTTCGGGTTTCTTGGTTGGTTGGGTTTCTTATCAAAGTTAATGGTGCCATATAAAAAAAAAACCTACAAGAAAGAATCACACTCGAAATTTGCGCACAGAAAAACACACATAAAAATGCCCCCATTGAAGCACAATCAAAAATAGTTTAATTCGTGTTGCTGCCTCTTCAAATCCTGGCTTTTCGAGGTTCAACGCTTTATAGATTATTCTAGGGCCTTTTGTACGATCGCATAAACGTAAAATGAAAAAAATTAGCTTTCCGTTTTTTGTATCAGCCGCTCCTTCAATTGTCGATTGGGCGTTATTATGTCGCGCGGATCTGGTTTTGTTCTGCATTCGCGGAGCCGCGCTTTTCCAAACAGCCCACTAAAAGGTTTTTTCGGCGCACAACATTCCAGTTCCTGACGATTGGTAACGGTGAGTTCTCGGAATATAATGTACCTTTTAAGTGATCAAGAGTAGTTACTCACGATCGTCCTCCTCTTCCAAGCATGTGCATTTTTAGGACTGTATCACTAATTTGGAAGAGGATAAGGGTTATTTTTAACCCATAAAACCTGGTAAATCGTAGTATATTGGCTTCAAGGCACTTCGACCCATAAGTCTGTTATCATGTCTTCACCGTGTCTTAAAACGTTTAAAATGAACACATTTATTAGAGACTAGCTGGAACACCCGGCATTGCTCAGCTTCCTTTCGGAATACCGAAATTTTGAACTCTTATTTAAAAAATAATTGAGTGGTAATTATGAATATGATCAGAGCTTTTGCCGATACTGTAGTTGGGCTTAGCATGATATATAATATGATAAAAAAGCAAAAGCTCTATATCGGAATATTCCAATTTAGTAATAGCAGATCGCAAATCAGGAATCCCGGAATAACAATTCTCTATAAATGGAGGGCGATCAGAGAGAAAAATATTAACTCTTGAGAAGACCCATATTTTATGACCTTGAAGGTCATTTGAAGGACACATTTTTTTTTTTAATATGGACCTACAATTTTTTAAAGAATTTTTATTATACGCAAAACCAAACAACTTTTTTGAGAGACATTTTTTTACCTACCTTTTACTATGATCTTCCCAAATAATTTAGTTATGTGTCCCGTCAAAACAAACAAAATTCTACTGAAACCCTTTATTTCTGGAATCCTGTTTTAGAGATGTAGATTCGAAATATTTAGGTGGATCAAATTAAGTGGTCCACCCTATATAATCTGCCATTATTTAAATTGTATTTTTCTTAGTTGTTTTTCTGTAAATTTATGCCAGCTTCTGATGTACTTTGATCTTCATTGTACAACTAATACCACTGACAGAATAGGAATAAGCTTAGCGCGATTAGTGAATTTTTCGAGATTAGCTACATATTGTGTCAATAATAATTGAAATTAAAGAACTAATCCCTCAATATATTGATCCCTCTTTTTATTGAGTTTAGTGAAAGTGCAAATGGTGCCTGTTGGAGTATTTATGTATATAGCACCACAATTAAAAATACTTATCTTGTACATAGTGATTTAGTGTAGATTATAGTTTTATGTATTCATATAGTTGTTCCGTTGTTGTTGTTTTTTTAAAAAATTATAAAATCAGTGAATTAGTAAATCTAATAAAACTTTTACAATTAATTGAAGTACAATATTGTAAAAAATTTCTTGAAAATTCTCTCGTTGTTAGTTCTGGATTATCGATACATAATCCAGTAAATCACATCCAAAAGCATTTGTGCAGTGCGAATAGCGGTTTTATCTAGTGAAAATATTTGTGAATTACTGTGAAAATCTAATCGGAAAATAAATCTGCGAATTAATCAAGATGGATGTGCAATTGAAAGCAATGTTGAAGACACGTGCAACACTTAAGGGTCAGATGACGAAAATGGTGACCTGGTTGCACACAATCACTGATTTAGAACAAATAGACTTGTTTAATAGTCTGAAATCGAATAGATTGAATTGGCCAAAAGATTTATTAAAGGCGTTTGAAAGAATTGAAAGTAGCATCTTTGAGATCGATCCAGAGCAGGAATCCGAAATAATTGATTTTAGTGAACAGTATTTTGTGGTGGCATCACCTTTGAATCAACTTATTCGAGAACATAACGATTCGCATGGAGTGGAGCCGAGTAGACTGATTAATGCGACTATGAACAATTCCATGACTACACACATTGATGTTAAGTTGCCCAAGCCTTTCACTGGAAATTATACTGAATGGTACCATTCATGATAACACAGGGTTGGGAGCGGCGACGTTAAAAACATTTTTTAAATTTCTTCTAAATAGAGCAGGCGCCTTGGAATCTGTTAATAACGTCAATACTAAGAGAACTACAAATATAGGAGGACGTCAGAGATTCTCCAGGAGTTTTCATCGTTTGTAACTGAAAGATTGTGTAATAAATTAGGATGCCGCACGCTAATTTCTGGAATTCGAAATTCACACCAGCAGATTGCAAAAGGACAGTGACATTATTATTAAGTCTAATTATAATCATATGCTAATGAAGTGGAGAACTGCCTCGTCAATCAATTGATATTGATTTGTCATAACTTCCCACCGTATTTTTAGCCGATCCTAATTTCAACGTTCCTGTTAAACTGGATCTATTATTGGGCGTAGAACATGTATTCAATCTACTCCGCGGAGGCAGACTTCAACAAAAGGGCCAAACAGTAGCCATTGAATGTGATCTCGGATGGATCATAGGTGGTGCCATTAAGACAAATATACGAGAAACGTTACAAAGTTACACTAGTGTTACCGAACCAAAGGTATTTGATATTGACGCCACACTACGTAAGTTTTGGGAAGTTGAAGAACTACCAACAAAACCTAGGGTAACAGCCGAAGAGGAGGAGTGTGAACGGATATTTCAAACCACAACAACACGAAACAAAGATGGGAGATTTGTGGTCAAATTACCCTTCAACAAACACCAGGAGCAGTTAGGTCAATCATTCTGGATGGCGAAAACAAGACTAAGGTCGATCGAACGAAAGTTTCGGGCCGATCAACAATTTAGTAAAGCATACCATAAATTTATGAGCGAGTATCGGGACTTATGTCATACGACTAAAATTAACGGTGATCAAAACACCGTGTTTATTCCGCATCATGGCGTATTAAAACCGGAGAGCAGTAGCACCAAATTACGGGTACTATTTGACGCTTCATCAAAAACCTCTTCTGGTTTAGCACTGAATGATACACTCATGGTAGAGTCGAGGGTTCAACCGACATTGCAAGAAATACTGCTGAAATTTCGATAATTCCGGGTTGCAATAGTAAGTGACATAGAGAAAATGTATCAACAAATTTTGTTGAATGAAAACGAACGTAAATATCAAGCATAGTATGGACAGACATATTGGACAGTATCGGCACCATTCCTGGTCACACGTGTATTGAAAGAAATAGCAAACGCACTGACTTCTCAGGCTTTATTAGAACATACATATGTTGATGACGTAATGGCAGGAGCAGATACCGTAGCAGATGCAATATATTTGAAAAATTAGATGATGAAAATGGATATCGAATTCCAAAGACTTTATGGAAACTATTCCAGTAGAAGATCGTGGACTAACTTTTCGAATGCCTGAATATGAAGAGGTTACGGTAAAATATTGGGTCTGCAATGGGATCCAGAGAAGGATGTGTTCACATACAAGGTGGAACTGGGAGATCCAAGCTATTCGAAGAGCGGAATGCTATTAGAGAGCAGCAAGATTTTTGATCCTTTAGGTTGGCTAACACCAGTGACTTTATATATCAAAGGTCTTTTTCAAAGTATTTGGACAACACCAACCAATTGGGATGATGAGCTGCCGCCTGACATAAAACAGTCACGGGTAACTGTAAGAAATAATTTTTCAGTTTTAGAAAAAATACAAATCCCACGGTGGCTACAGGCTGTACGGTACCACATATACAACTGCACGTTTTTAGTAATACTAGTTCAAGAGGTTATACAGCTGTTATATATGCCCGTTATAGAAAACAGATTGCAGACTACGAATGCATGTTGGTTACAGCAAAATCTAGAGTATCGTCAGTTAAAGTAGTGTCGATTGCAAGGCTTGAGTTATGTGGAGCGCATTTGCTGACAGCTAAACATTAGTCTGCCAGTGCAATTAGATTAGTGGTAGATTAGCTAATCGAGTTTATCTTACCGCGTTTAGCTATTCCCTTCTGTCAGTGGTTTAAGTCGGAATAATTATAAAATCTAAGTGGTAAACTTAAAATTTAAATTCATAGGTTGTCAATTTGGTATAGGAGGGCGGGAAACCAGGTATCCGAATACTGCAGATTTAATCCATCACATATACTAGATGACAATAAAGTATGGAGATTGTTTTTAAATAATTTTTTTTTGTACTAGTCGGGTATAAGTATATTAAAATAAAGTTACTTGTTCTCTATTCCTTTTATTTTTTGTGCTACCTTGACTAAAAAAATATTTTGCTATTGTCGAACTATACGAAGCTGAAAATTCGACAACAAATAATTCAAACTCTTTGTTTTCCACGTTCAACAGTCTTCAAGGCGATAAAACTATACCGGCAGTTAGGCTGTTTTTCGGACCGTCCAGGAAGAATGTCACACGTGCAGCGCATTTCCACAATATAAGCAAATGTGTAGTTAGGAGTCTTCAGAACTGCAAAACAGTTCGAAAAAAAAAACAAAGAACACCTTAACACCTATACGTACAAGCCCGAAAAAGCTGATCTTCTTACAGATAAAATGAAGCTGACACTACTTGAAAGATTTAAAGTATTACTGAAGCGGCTCGGGGGCAAAAAATTCAGAAAAAATATTTTTACCCTGACATGACAAGCTGTTCACAATTGAACAATGCTATAATCGTCAAAATGACCGTATACGGGAGCGGGTCGAAATCTTGTTTCCAAAATCTTGTTTTTTATTGATACTTATTTATTAAATATTAAATTCCCAAAAAAAGCACCTCGGAGGGCTAAGCGAGGGGGGGGTAGCAGCAGCGACCTCCCGCGTGCCCGTGAGAGTTACCGAAGCCGTTAGCCTCTACAATTCTAAGTAAAATTAGGGGTTGGTCACGTATGACTAACACGTATCATTAATAGATTCTATATAATCCGCTCCTCCGTGCGGCACGCAGTGCGACATGTTTGCCGATCGTGGCTCCTACGTCCCCGAAGTAAATTCTCCATTTTGGTTATTTTCATTTTGTAACCAAAATCCCCATTTTCCAGAATTTATAAAAACAAGATTTTGGAAAACAAGATTTCGTACCCAACCCTGCAAAAACACCTCCCGGAGAAGCTCGAATTGTTGCAAGAAGCCAAAAACCTAAATCTGTTACGGTTTGGGCGGGATTTACCGCTGAAGCTACCGATCAAATTCAGCAATGAAGGTGTCAAAGTGTACCAAGAAATGTATCCGGATTTAAATACAAATTTGGAGTCATTACGTGCTGCCTCTATGAATATCTAGGATGGCAAGACTCTAGAAATGTCTCGAACTGCTGCTGATAATTTTATTAAACGTTTAAAGTTACGTATTGATTGCTAATGGAAGCTATTTTGAAAATTTTAAATTTTTGTATTAATTGCACCAAATTCTCTTTTTACACGGTGATATGTCGCCACCGCGTACAAAAATTCTGTAAAAAGGACCATGTAGAAACAGGTTTAGGTAAACTCATTTATTAGCCTCTATAAAATAACAAGAAACCGCATAAAAGAAGACTTTCAAATGATTTGGTTTCTTTAGAAATATTTGGAATTTAATCAGTTTCTGTATATACATAATTGTC
This sequence comes from Tipula vernalis, assembly GCA_958295665.1. NCBI lineage: Eukaryota > Metazoa > Arthropoda > Insecta > Diptera > Tipulidae > Tipula > Tipula vernalis. The sequence continues at coordinate 385,903,099 of OY282558.1, read as the reverse complement.
ATCCGGTACATATACATAAGTATTACACACTACTCTACTCTAAAGCTACTCTATCGAAATTGATGGAGCAGTAAATTACTCAATGGCCTACTTTCCAGTTTAATTTACAATAAATAATTATAAAACAAAAAACTGAAAATATGACCACAGTCTGCAATTACGTAAATTAGACACTCGATCGATCAAACCGAAACATAGACTACGTCACTCAAGTAATAGCAGAAATTAACGACTTCATCGATACTGAAGGAGATGACTTAAATGCAGAAGGCGATAATATTGAACAAAGGCAACTCAGTGAAGAGGTGCGCCAAGATACAGAAGAATATTACGTTAGAAAAGATGGGACAAAATGGAGAAAATCTCGACCAACTAAGCAGCGAGCGCACGCCTATAATATACTTCGCGAACCATTTTTTGTTAGTCGCAAACCAAGTACTAAAGTTTTAAATGATGTAGATACATTTTGCGTTTTGTTCGACACGTCGATGCAAAATTTAATTTGTCGATATACCAATAGAAAGGCCGAAAAATTGTATCAAAAATTAAACATAGAAAATCTACATAGAAAGCCCATTTGCTGGGAACCGTTGCGTGAGGAAGAATTGTTGGCTTATATAGGACTGCTAATTGTTATCGGAAGTCACGGATCAAACTATTAACCAATACACCAAGTATGGGAAAAAACGCTTTCCCTTTATACCGGACAACTATGCCTGTGGAGGTTTATTCGGTTTGATTTTGATGCCACTAGAGCAACTAGAATGGAAACCGATAAGAAGAGAGACTGAAATTTTTAGCATGCTAAACGCTAACCTTAAAGCAAATTTTCGACCAAACGCCAGCATAACAGTTGATGAACTATTGTTTCATGGTGGGCATGCGATTCAGACACCGCATATTCATTAAACGAGCAAATTTATACGGGGAAAGTCGGTAGCGTCGGGGACAAAAACCAAGGCGAGCGAGTTGTGAGAGACCTACATAGTAACACCATACAAAAATACGGGCAGGAACATCACAATGAACAACTTTTTTACGTCGATTTGCCTAGCGAAAGAGTTACTAGTTTGAATCTATCAATGGCCCGGACCATTAAAACCAATAAGCGGTGTATTCCTGCTGAGTTCAAGGCCTTAAAAACTCGGGAGGTTTTATCAACAAATTTTGGTTTCGGAGAGAAAATGCTGCTTTCTTCGTACGTCCCTAAAAACAAAAGTGCAGTAATTTTACTATCTACTAAACACAATGACGATAAAACCTCCGGGTTAAAACACAAACCAGATATAATACACTTCTACAAAAAATCAACGGAGCTGTCGATACGATGGGCAAGATGCTGTCTCAGTATACGACAAAGGGAAAAACCAATCGATGGCCATTGGTGATGTTTTTCAATATAATTGACATCACAGGGCTCGCTACTTATATTATATTTACAATGAACAATCCATCAAGTAGTCGAACCATCAGAAATGGTCGACGGTGGAAATTTTTGAAAGATTTGGGGGGAATATTTGTGCATTCCTGTTATTAGCAAAAGAGCGAAAATACCATGAGCGACGAGATATTTTCCAACGGAAAGGGCTGTTGCGTGTATATTTGGAAAATCAATTGAAGAACTATGACAGCCGCAGAATATGCCTTTTATTTCGGACGATATGATGGATAGAGACGCAACTGGCCAGCTAACCCAAAAAGGTCAATGTCATCTGTGCTACAGGGAAGACAAGCGGAAAAGGCCTACACGAAAGCTTTGCGTTCAGTCCAAAAAGCCAGTGTGTTAAATACACAGCCTTGCGCAAACGGAGTGCGAGGGATGACACATGGCCTAATTTTTTATCTTTTTATTATTTTTTTAATTTCTAAAATGTTTAACATTTTTTTACATATCAATGATTTAGTTTTTGTTTTATTAGTTCCACAAACTAAAATTGGAGTTGTATACCCATTTCCCAGGTAGTGTGGGTGTGTCGACGGCGCTTGGTAGGAATGGGGAAAAATTATCGTCGGGGTGCCCGTAGGAAATCGTGTGCAAAAACCGGATCCTATGGGCACTAAACGGCTTTAAACCCTATAAATCGGCAGGCCCGGACGGTATCATCCCAGCGGAATTGCAAAAACACTCGTCGATCATTCTCCCATGGCTGGAGGTGATCTTCAGGGGGTGTCCAAAACTGAATTATATTCCTAGGAAATGGACGGAAGTTAGGGTTATTTTCATCCCGAAAACGGGGAAGAATTCACAGGCCTACCCAAAGGACCTAAGACCTATAACTCTATCATCCTTTCTTTTGAAAACATTGGAAAGACTGATCGACATGTACATACGTGCAAAAATAAAACCCAGTAATTGGGCGACTTCTCAGCATGCGTACTGGAAAGGGAGATCTGTGGACATGGCTCTGCATTCCCTGGTGCGAACAATTGAGAAATCAATCCACTCGAAAGAGTACTGTATGCTAGCCTTCCTCGATATAGAGGGCGCCTTTAACAATGTCAGGACAGAGGCAGTTCGGGAAGGACTGTCTTTCTTAGATGTGTTCTACCCGTTAGGGAGGCTGATAAATCAGATGCTAGAATGCAGGATTATTAACGCGGATATGGGGGAATCCGCCATTAGGAGGCGAGTAGTTAGAGGAACTCCGCAAGGTGGTGCCCTATCACCCCTTCTCTGGAACATAGTTTTCAATGGATTACTTTTGGAACTGGAAAGGGAGGGAATAGGGGTGATAGCGTATGCAGACGACGTAGCAATCGCGATCTCGGGGACGTACCTAAGCACGATTAAGGAAGTCATGCAACACGCGCTCGTAATCATTACAAAGTGGGTCAGCAAATGTGGGCTGGGCATAAATCCATCCAAAACAGAGCTGGTGGGGCCAGCACTAAACAAGAAAACTTATAAGAATAAGATAGAGAAGGTACAGAGAACGGCCTGCTTGCTTTTAAGCGGAGCACTGAGGACAACCCCTACACGTGCTCTGGAGGCTATGTTCTACCTTCTTCCTGTCGACATCTTTGGTAAGCAGAGAGCGGCAACTACGGCTGCACGACTCTCTGCCGTGTTTCAGTGGAAATGTCTTCAGACGGGCCACTCGACGATTGGCAGCTCGCTAAAGGCTGATGTGAAGAATAGTGACTACGCGATACCGATTGTATGCTTTGAAAAAGGTTTCTGGACTCTTCTCCCCTCAAGGGAATCCTGGGGGAACAGGTCAATAACAGAAACTGGAAGTATACAATTCTACACTGACGGCTCCAAGCTAGACGGCCAAGTCGGAGCAGGAGTCTATTGTGACAAATTAAATGTGAATATATCCGTTCGACTTCCTGATCACTGCAGTGTGTACCAGGCGGAGGTGGTAGCGATTGAGGAAGCGCTGACTTGGTTGAAGCATAATGTCATATCCACAAGGGATATAACAATACGACTGTCCAAGTCAGGCGGTAATCAAGTCGCTGGAATCAGTCTCTCTGACGTCCGTGGTGGCATTGAAGTACCGCTCATCTCTTAACGAGATGAGTGAGAGGAGCTGATTTAAGATAATGGTTTGTTAATTGTTATGTCTTGTAGAGGAATACGTGACTCAGAAGAGGTGGACTAACACCATAACATGTTATGTAGCGCGGCAAGTCTGGCCGAAACTAGACTTGAAGCGCTCCAAAACACTACTATCCCTACGTAGACCTGACTTAAGTATAGTCGTGGGGGTACTCACAGGGCACTGCCTCATTGGGGAGCATGCAAGGAGGCTTGGGTCAATGGCAAATGATTCTGTAGAAGCTGTATGGATGAGGAGGAGGAAGAAACTCTGAGCCACTTCCTCTGTTCATGCCCGACGCTAGCTTACAGGAGGCATAAACATCTGGGCAAGTATAGTTTGGACGGCCTTATGGATCTCGAGAACTGCAAGGTGCGAGATATTTAACGCTACATAAGTAGCTCAAAATGGTTCCAATGAAGGTGTAAGGGGAGTAGGATCCCTTGGTATACAACGGGCCGTCATCGGTGTAAGAGTACGTTTTGGCAGCCACTCTAACCTAACCTAACCTAGTTCCACAAATTTCAAAATTCGGACAGGTTTTTGACCAACGCTTTATATGAACATGGGCAAATAATATTCACATCGATCATCATAGAGTTTGACCAAAGTATCCAAACTTGCAATATAGGCCGAAATTTAAACTTTATTTACTGAATTTTACAGGTTATTTTATTACTATTTCCACAGACAACGTATGACGAAAAAAATCTGTACCCGAGTATATACAGTCAAGATGAGAGAAAACGAGTAAAAATTGTAAAAAAGTACTCAACAATTTTTTTCTATTTGGAATTTCCAAAAGAAAAACCCGGAAATTTAGTAACTGAGTATAAACAAAATTAAAATCCGTTAAAAAATTGCAGAAATATTCAAAAGTGAAATTTTACAGCTATACCCGGGTATATCCAGTAAATGTGAAGGTTAAGGGAAACAGCGTCACAAATAAACACACACAAGATTATTATTATTATTGGAGGGTCATACGGGCGATCAGCCACCTCGCACTGCGACCTAAAAGATATGTGGTGCTGGACCCTGCTTAATTATCCGTCCAGTCAATATTCAGGTTCTTAATGAACCTGACAATACTGCCTCCCGGTACGTGATACATACTATCTGAGCTTATTGCTCTTCCTCCTAGATCTTTACTACAGCATGTAGTTCCGCCAGAAAGACCGTAGCATTGGAGCCCAAGGACCTCGAGAGGGTTGTCCCACTCCCGTATATTCCTACTCCTGCCCCGTATTCCGTTTGATTTTACTCTTACGAGTTGCTGGGAATTGCAAATCGCCTGTAGGTCACCCAGCTTTACTACAGGAAGGCTAAATAAAACTGGAGGATGCCTGGTATCCAGAGTCCGCATATTTTGGACTGATTAACCTATCAGCCATTCATCCATCGGCATATGCTGTTCCACTTTAGATTAGGGCTTTTTGTCAAGGTTTTCTCCTTTAGCGCCGTACTTTGGCCTGTGCCAAATGGCCAAAAATGTGCCAATGGCCTTAGTTTCTAGTGGTTGTCACGAGGAGGCAGCACGTACACTTGCGAATTGTGAACAGGTTACTCCTTACACAATTGTACCCATCACGGAGCTGCCTAATGACAAGACCAGAACAGCCCACGTGATGCGCACCCTGCTGGAAGGTTACGGAGCAGGTAGATTAATCTACTCAAGTTTGGGCCCCCCCTCCAATAGACGCCAAACCACCAAACACACACAAACTTTTCCTCTTTAAATATTAATTTACATCATTATTTAGTAAGTGTCTCCACTTTGTTCGTTCACTACGACATGCTTCAATATGGAACATTTCAATAATATGACAAATTAAAAAAAAAAAAAAAATTGAAATTTCCTGCTACCTTTTGGTACTTCGACCATTGAGATATCAGTGGAGTTCGCTGATTTTTTTTAAAAGTCTTTTTTCTGATGGCTCTCTTTCTGAACATATCACAAAGGTATCGCAGATACCCTGAGATTTTCGGGCTACCAGGGTAAATAAGGTACAATTTTACAAGCGAACACAATTACCCAGAGTAAGGATCATTTGGGTACCTGCTGATTGTGACATTGAAGGTAAATCGTTTTAAATTTCAGCAAACACGATTGGAGCTGACAGCTAGCTTAGAATTTTTTATATGAGAACTCTCTCGAATATAGTCTTAAGTTCACAAACGTTTGACTCTTGGTCTATTATTGTATTAGAATTCCTGGTATTCGCCATGAGCTGTAGAATAATTTCGTTGAAACTGCTAAGTTTAATAATTTAAGCCTTTAATTTAACCACCGTCCACCAGGTTGATAGAACCAACGATTTTAGATGACAGATGCTCAATATTTGTATGCTCACGAAATACTTAAGTAACAATTCTGTAAGCAAGTTGCTTGTTATTGATCGTATTGGAGAGGGAAGGGTCCGAGTCGTCGAAATATGGTATGTCAAAGTATTGAAATATTGACGTGACAGGAGCATATATGTATAACCGCGCAGCCAGTCATAATCGGTTTTGTTCATGCTGAAATTTCATGAGTTCGCTGTTTATTTAGAGATGCCTGTCTCAATAAATTTGGCAAAGAATTAATTTAATAAATTATTTAGTAAATAATTAGTTAGTTTTTAAAAATAAATTAATTGAAAATGTATTGAAGCATGAAATTATTCTTCCTCAATAAATCAATGCGAATTTATTGAATGCCCTCTTACTTATATACAAACAGTTTTTTTTTTTTGCTAAAATACAAAATCAAGAAATTTTTTATTTTATTTAATTGAAACTTCAAAATCAAGAAATACAAAAGAATTACAAATTTCTGTTTAATTATTACTTACAGTAGATTACACACAGAAAACGAATTATTTGCTATTTACGGATTTAAAATTCATTTTATTCTCAGTACTTACTTTAAACAAAAAAATTTTTTTTTTTTCATATTTTAGTTCGTTTCACTTGGCTTACATTTATTTTTATCTACCACTAAGAAAAGATTTAAGAAATAAATGAAAAATTCAAGTGTATAAATATAATTTGTGTACAAGAAAATGAAACACTAATCGATAGATCCGTTAGATATTAGGTACTTATAAGTATTTGTTTAAGTTATGGGGCATATCCATCTCTCGACTGCACAGTTTGTTTGTCAAATATATACAGAAACGTTTTATTTATTAATAATTAAATTTTAATTATCGATTCAAGTAAAACAGAACATGATGACACCTACAACATTATTAAATCGATAAATATTTACCAAGTATGTGTTATCTTTGGAATTTTTGGTATTTGTTTAAAATTAACGAGTTTCTTTCCTAATACTTACGAGTATATACATCTAATAGATTAGATGGAACTATTTTTTGGTTTGTTTTTAAATCATAAAAAGAAGAAAAATAATTTTCTATAAATAAATATTTTATTATTAGTTCCAATATTTAATTTTGATGTTTATTTTTTCGGTGACTTAATTTATTTATAGTCAAGTGTAAACAGAAAAACGATACTCTCGGGTGATATGGTTTGACTTTATAAAATGTTTTAATGAAATAAATATTAATAGTCGTTCAACATTTTTGTTCAGCTGCAAGTTGAAAGAAAGCATTGAGCTTTCTTTACTTTTGTTATTCTTGAGGCAAGATACTTATTATTTCTTCGAACTCATTCCTGAATTGTTTTTTTTTTGTTTGACTATAAAAGTGAAAATTTTTACTTCATTTTGAATGATTTATGATTTCTGAGAAAGGTAATGTAAAAAACTGTGTAAAAAGGACTACTAAGAAATTAGATTTGGTGTGTTGCTTTCTTGTCTGTCAGAATTGCTTATTGGTTATGTAGAGTCAGAAATCTTATAAAGTCATCACCGGTCAATTACTATTTCAAAGGAATCTGAAGAGCAATGTTACAAGAAGTTAAAGTGAAGGATAAGTTATTTTATAAAGATACTTTCAGGCCAACCAACTGTTGGCAATATGTTGACTAAAAAAAGCATGTTGATTTCTGAACGCATTCATTATATCAAATTTCTTGGCAAAGTGATAGACCGAATGTCATTTTTTGTTAGTAATTGTCACACTACCAATAAAACCAAAAGTGCAAAACATTAAATTCGTCAAGAAGTACCATATTAAACCGTGTTCTTTTTATAAGTATGCCCACATTATGGCTGAATATATTGGTCTATGACACGTAAATACTTATCTCTTATGCTATGTGGCCCAGATCGATAATTGGTTATTTCAAACCAGTTACTCGTAGATGTCAAAAATTAGAGATATACAGCTAGGCTATAGCTAAGTCTGCCTTTTCCTTTTTCTAGATTGCAACTTTTCGAATGCAACTGAACGTTACCGAATTTTATTTATTTGAATAAAATTAGTTACTGTATGAAATTTTGCTTGCGTGTTTTTCTTTTTATGTAATTCGTAAATTCCACTGCATGTAACCGACTAAACGCCACATTGTTTGAATCTGAAGATGACGGGTTAGAATTTCGATAGAGCACATAAAATGTCGATAATTTACATAAACTCAACTGCTAGAAATGTGAGGTCCCCGTTTTTAGTGACGGAATTCCCTGCAAATAACAATCGAAGTGAGAGACAGTTGGACACTGACACATTCGAGAGACTAATTATGCATGTGATGTTCGGTCCTAAACACGACGATCATACCATATACCTACGATTTCTAGAAAGTCGTGAAACAGGAGCTTCGACCTCGGTCATTCTGTTCTCTGAGACATCTAGGTCCCTCATCTTCCATTGGGTAAACACCGACGTGAAGTTTCTGACAAAAAATAACAAATAACAAAAAATATGTAGTTATGTATTAGAAATACTCAAAACAAAATTCCTATTGGAATGAACTGAGTAATTTCTTTCCGTTAAGTTTCTAACAAGTAATTAAAAAGTAATTATTTGATTCCAAACAAAACACATCCAAACTAAAAAAATGGTTTTAAATTCCCATTAAAACGTAATTGAGTGAGTGTTTCCATGAAAAGCTTAGAAGAAAAAGTTTTTTCGAAACGGACGACTTGGAATCTTGTTAATGACGGATTTGCACTTAAGATATTGAGTATTTTCTATTAATGGCCCATTAACAAGCACTGCCAGAGATTTGGGCAAGGTTCGCCTATATAGGTGATAAAAGCCAAAGTATGGGGCACATTATCCAAAAGAAGTTTTTTTCGAAACGGAGGATTTGGAATCTTGTTAATGACGGAGTTTCTCTTAAGATATTGAGTATTTTCTATTAATGGCCCATTAACAAGCACTGCCAGATATTTGGGCTAGGTTCGGCTATATATGTCATATAAGCCAAGGTATGGGACACATTATCCAAAAGAAGTTTTTTCGAAACGGAGAATTTGGAATCCTGTTATTAACCGTTTTACAATTAATATTTTGAGTATTTTCTATTGGGAGCCCATTAACAAGCACTGCCAGAGATTTGGGCAAGGTTCGGCTAAATAGGTCATATAAGCCAAGGTATGGAACACATTATCCAAAAGAAGTTTTTTCCAAACGGAGGATTTGGAATCCTGTTAGTAACCGTTTTACAATTAATATTTTTAATAGTTTTTATTGGGGGACCATTAACAAGTATGTACTGCCAGAGATTTGGGCAAGGTTCAGCTGTATAGGTGATAAAAGCCAAGGTATGGGGCATATTATCCAGAAGAAGTTTTTTCGAAACGGAGGATTTGGAAATTTGTTAATGGCCATTTTACACTTAAAAATAGAGTATTTTCTATTGGGAGCCCATTAACAAGCACTGCCAGAGATTTGGGCAAGGTTTGCCTATATAGGTCATAAAAGCCAAAGTATGGGGTACATTATCCAAAAGAAGTTTTTTCCAAACGTAGGATTTGGAATCCTGTTAGTAACCGTTTTACTAATTATATTTTGAGTATTTTCTATTGGGTGCCCATTAACAAGCACTGCCAGATATTTGGGCAAGGTTCGGCTATATAGGTCATATAAGCCAAGGTATGGGACACATTATCCAAAAGAAGTTTTTTCCAAACGGAGGATTTGGAATCCTGTTAGTAACCGTTTTACAATTAATATTTTGAGTATTTTCTATTGGGGGCCCATTAACAAGCAATTCTAGTGATTTGGCCAAGGTTCAGCTGTATAGCTCATAAAAGCCAAGGTATGGGGCACATTATCCAGAAGAAGTTTTCTCGAAACGGAGGATTTGGAATCCTGTTAATGACCGTTTTACAATTAAAATTTTCAGTATTTTCTATTGGGGGCCCATTAACAAGCACTGCCAGAGATTTGGGCAAGGTTCGGCTAAATAGGTCATAAAAGCCAAAGTATGGGGCACATTATCCAAAAGAAGTTTTTTCCAAACGGAGATTTGGAATCTTGTTAATGACGGAGTTTCTCTTAAGATATTGAGTATTTTCTATTAATGGCTCATTAACAAGCACTGCCAGAGATTCGGGCAAGGTTCAGCAGTATAGGTCATAAAAGCCAAGGTATGGGGCACATTATCCAAAAGAAGTTTTCTCGAAACGGAGGATTTGGAATCCTGTTAATGACCGTTTTACAATTAAAATTTTGATTATTTTCTATTGGGGGCCCATTAACAAGCACTGCCAGAGATTTGGGCAAGGTTCAGCTGTATAAGTCATAAAAGCCAAGGTATGGGGCACATTATCCAAAAGAAGTTTTCTCGAAACGGAGGATTTGGAATCCTGTTAATGACCGTTTTACAATTAAAATTTTGATTATTTTCTATTGGGGGACCATTAACAAGCACTGCCAGAGATTTGGGCAAGGTTCGGCTATATAGGTCATAAAAGCCAAAGTATGGGGCACATTATCCAAAAGAAGTTTTCTCGAAACGGAGGATTTGGAATCCTGTTAATGACTGTTTTACAATTAAAATTTTGACTATTTTCTATTGGTGGCCCATTAACAAGCACTGCCAGAGATTCGGGCAAGGTTCAGCAGTATAGGTCATAAAAGCCAAGGTATGGGGCACATTATCCAAAAGAAGTTTTCTCGAAACGGAGGATTTGGAATCCTGTTAATGACCGTTTTACAATTAAAATTTTGATTATTTTCTATTGGGGGCCCATTAACAAGCACTGCCAGAGATTTGGGCAAGGTTCAGCTGTATAAGTCATAAAAGCCAAGGTATGGGGCACATTATCCAAAAGAAGTTTTCTCGAAACGGAGGATTTGGAATCCTGTTAATGACCGTTTTACAATTAAAATTTTGATTATTTTCTATTGGGGGACCATTAACAAGCACTGCCAGAGATTTGGGCAAGGTTCGGCTATATAGGTCATAAAAGCCAAAGTATGGGGCACATTATCCAACAGAAGTTTTTTCCAAACGGAGGATTTGGAATCCTGTTAATGACCGTTTTACAATTGAAATGTTGAGTATGTTCTATTTGGGATGAGGTCCCATTTAGACAAGAAGGAGGGTCGCAATATTGTCCCATTTAGACAAGAAGGAGGGTCGCAACAACTTCAACAACAACGTCGAGCAGCATTTGCTATAGTAAGTACAAATTTGGATGACCGCATGGGAACATGATGGTGTAACGAAATCTCGCCCTACCCCAACCACCGATGGGAAAATGGTAACAATTAATTAAGTTCTGAGTTAGATTTAGAGCTCCCGAGTAAACGGCCAAGTGTTCCAGAGAAAACAAGCATCCAATCACGTAGTTAAGTAGTGTTGTCTTGTGCTGACTAATTTATCATATAAATTGTACTAACAATTTTACTAACTATCGGCTACATAAGGTGTCTGTAACCGGGTCGAATCTATAAAATAAACATTCCTTTCATATCCTTCGGTATTGTTAATGTGGGCCGGCGTCATCCGGCTAGGCTTGGTCGTACACTCCAATCAATCAGTCAATCAACGATGTCAATGCCGTGTGGCGTATATTATATGATAGTAGAGGACACTTCTGTTACTTAAAATAAATCGTGTAAAAGATGGCAAACAGTATTTTTTTTTCTTTTTATTGTACGAACGGATAATTGATTGGACGTTAAACTTTACTGCATAATAATGTCTGCAAACGAAATCTTACGATTTCGTTTCACTGCAAGCCTAACCTTGCCCAAATTTCAGGTAGTGCTTGTTAATGGGCCATCAAAAGAAAATACTAAACATTGTAAGTGGAACACTGCCATTAAGAAAATTCCAAATCCTCCATTTCGAAAAAACTTCTTCTGGATACTGTATCCTACACCTTGGCTTCTATGACCTATATTGCCGAACCTTGCCCAAATCTCTGGCAGTGCTTGTTAATGGCCCCCTATAGAAAATACTCAATATTTTAAGTGCAAAACGGTTATTAGCAAGATTCCAAATCCTTCGTTTGGAAAAAACTTCTTCTGGTAATGTGCCCTATACCTTGGCTTATATGACCAATATAGCCGAACCTTTCACCAATCTATGGGAGTGATTGTTATTTTGACCATAATAGAAAATACTCAAAAGGTTTATTGAAAATTACTAATGCATTTATAGCAGTTTTGACGTTTATTTTCCCGGTCAATTTTTTTTGGGGAATTCAATTTTAATAGACGCTACTTGATAATAAATCATCTAAAATATATTTTGTAAATATTAAAATCGTAAAAATATGAACTTCGATTATTCAGTTTTTCCTAAATGTTTTAGTTTCTCTGGTGCTAAACTTTTGGGAATTTTTGCAGTTTGAAATTATAGCAATTTTTTCCCTAATTATCAATTCCCCGGAAAAACCAGAATAAGGCGATTGGAGTAATGTGTGACAAAGAGTAGGTCTTTGAAGATTTGGTGTTCAGTCTATGAATTTAATAAAACCAATTATGCTGGACAACAAATTATGCTGCTGTTGCTTGCGCAACAAATTTTTGCGCAATAAAACAAACTATTCCTGCTACAGGTCATTTGCCTAAATGCACTCAATAATTTAGGCATCCAGGAAACAATAGGGGGGCCTTCATGATAGGCATTTTAATAATGAAATTAGGTAGTGAGACTCATCGCATGTACGAATACACAATCAAAAATCCAAAAGAAGCCCAATCAATGGAAAGTTTCTTGGACTTTTTGGAAACAAGGTTCCAATCTCTGGCTACAATCACCAGAGAAAATGCCAACAAGAAAAAGGATCCACCACAAACCAACCCTAACAGGACAACGCATGTTGTAATGATTTATTCATCTCCACGCTGTTCACAATGTAGTAGTTTATATTAAATTACCAGCTGCAACAAAATCCAAATTTTTTAAGTTTTGGAGAGGACTGCAACTGTGAAGGTGGAAGCTTTATGCAGAAAATGCCTCCGGGAGTGTCACAGACCCTACTGCCGCAAGAAATGTGAAAAATGTCATGGAGCTCATCATATGCTACTCCATGGCATTAAAAATGAGCCAGTAAAGTAGCCTGAAACTTCAACTAAGACAACCTTGCAAACAACCTCCAGATCAGTACAAGGTAGTGTCTAATTGGCAACCGCTAAGGTGAACTAACCGCTAATAGCTATCGACATTGAAGAAAATTTAGTTCGGATTCTGATTGATCCATGCTCCCAAGTCACTTTCATCAACGAAGAAGTGGCAAATAAACTCAGGCTAACAAAGACTCCGATTCATACAAAGATTGCCGGCATGGGCCTAACAGAAGCGGGAAAAGCGAAATTTACTATAGAATTTATCATAAGACCGAGGTTTTCATCAAACTTCAAGCTAAAAATTCAAGAATATAACCAGCAGTGTACCCATTGTGCTGGTTCAACCATGTAACGGGAGCCATACCAAGAACCTTAACTGGAGATCCGACTTTTCATGAACCTGGTCCAATCGATATACTTTTAGGCGCTGATTACTACCTTCAAATAATAATGGCGGACCTGCTGAAAGGTGCAGCAAATGAGCCAGTTGCACAACAAGCCAAATTAGGATATATCAGCAACGGTAACACAATTGCCAACGTAAATGTGTTAATGACTCATACTATGACTGATACCTAAAAAATTCCGGTAGCTTGAAGAAATGGATAACAAAAGGCAATACACAAAAGAAGGAACCGAATGTGAGGTAACCTACAACAAAGGGCATTCGCGCCAAGCAATGGACGATACAAAGTAAGAATTCCCTTCAAAATCGTGCAATTGGCGTCTAAACCTTTAACAAGACCTTCTAAATATAATACTTGATTGGCGAAAACATAAGTACGTTTATACAGCCGATATAGGAAAAATGTTTCGCCAAATTACAATGCATGAAGATAAACAAGAATATCAACGCATCTTGTAGAGAATATCGCTCGAACAACAAGCAAAGGATTACAAACTTACCACCGTGACTTACGGCAGCAGCAACATACCTAGCCATGCGAATATTTCAATAATTAGGAAGGGATGAAGCTTCCACCTATCCAAACGCATTAGAAACTGCACTGAATGATTTACATAAATGAGCTGTTAACCACCATGCCCTGATACAATCCGTACCGAAAGAACTGAGAAATAATGGGATTTTTGAATTCAAACATTTGTTCTACATTGGATTGATCCAGTGACAGACAGCTTCGGATTTCGCATTTCATTTCTGACTTCAAAAAACAAGAACTCTACCAAACAGAGCCTACTTTCGGACAGTGGGGAACTTTTTGACCTCCTGCGATCAATCACTGCCGCCGGCCCTATCCATTAAATGGGAGAATTTCAAAAATTCTCAGGTGGTCTACTTTGATAAAACATCATCAATCAGACCACATGAATTTTACGATCCTCTGAAAAGACCTAAGCAGCAGTCATCAAAGCCAGGAACGTGAGTCTAGATGGAAAAATCCAGGTGACACTCCTTCGAGAACTAGTTATTTTGCAGACCAACGCTTTGACAGTTACTTTCGAATAGCTGGCCAAGTAAATTGGCTTTTCCAGGTGTTTGAAAAACGGTCTTCCCTATTGTAGTGTTAAGTAAGGGTCGGTACGCTGTGCAAGGTCCTTCTACCAGTAAGTCTATTGATTTCATTAAATGTGCTATTATTAAGTTTAACGCTAATGATATTATTGGCGTTATTTATTTAGACTTGATGGCGTTTGCGTTAGACAGGTACTTATTTCGAAAAATATTTCTATGGAGAGTGTTTTAAATTTAATGAATTTGGTAAACTAGGAGGAAGAGACATTCTTATACTGTCAAGTCTCGAATTTAAATGATCATTAGTTAGTCCACTGCAGTTAGGTATCAGTTTCGAAGTCTTGGAATCTGAAAGTTCAAAGAAATCTTAAGTTCCACTGCCGAATGGCCTGACTCAATATGCAGAGTTCTGTGATATGGGCAGCTGTGAAGGTTGTAATGAACATTAAGACAATCGGACACAATGCAAATATCCAAATATGTTGTTATATCATTCCTATGGTGGTTTAGCGTATATTGGAGGGAGGAACCAAAGTTGAGTAGATTAATCTACCAGCTCCGTAACCTTCCAGTAGGGTGCGCATCACATGAGCTGTTCTGGTCTTGTCATTAGGTAGCTGCGTGATGGGTACAATTGTGTAATGGGTAACCTGTTCACAATTCGCAAGTGTACATGGTGCCTCCTTATGGCAACCACTGGTAACTAAGGCCATTTGGCACAGGCTAAAGTACGGCGCTAAAGGAGAAAACCTTGACAAAAAACCCTAATCTAAGGTGGAACAGCATATGCCGAAAGATGAATGGCTGAGAAGTTAATCAGTTCAAAATATACGGATTCTGGATCCCAGGCACCCGTCAGTTTTATATAGCCTTCTTGTAGGAAAGCTGGGTGACCTACAGGCGATTTGCAATTCCCAGCAACTTGTAAGAGTAAAATCAAACGGAATACGGGGCAGGAGTAGGAATATACGGGAGTGGGACAACCCTCTCGATGCTACGGTCTTTCTAGCGGAACTACACGCTATAGTAAACATCTAGGAGGGAGGCAGTATTGTCAAGTTCATTAAGAAGCTGAATATTGACTGGGCGGATAATTAAGCAGGGTCCAGCACAATAGACCTTTTAGGTCGCAGTGCGAGGTGGCTGATCGCTCGCATGGCCCTCCAATAATAATAATAATAATGTATCATTTCTATTAAAAGTGGGGAGGTCTGTAATATCAACTTTAGATTCTCCTTAAGGCATTTCTAATTAAATCAGCTAAACAGATTTTTTCCACTTTTATGTGATATGGTGTTTCCCCATATACTATGTTTTGAATTCACTGCTCCACCTGTGACAATCTGTGAGTTCATGGAAACCTTACTTTCAACAGCTTTGAAAGGTTACTAGTGTCTATTCATCAGTGAAGTTGGCAGTAGCAACTTCCACTTCTTGGTTGCCATTTTTAATTTAGACTATTGAGGCCCCAATTGGCTGCAGACATATCAGGTCTGGTTCTCTCCGTTTTATTGAAATCCTTATTCCTCCACGCCGGTTTCAGAGTTTCATTTGTCTGGAAAGTGTAAAAAAATTCTTTCTTTTGGAAAGGTTTACGCCTAGTTTAATAGAAAGAAATTCAAACTGGTCTGGAAGAAAGTGATCAATGTGTCTTGTCCCATGGCGACGCTGTGTAGCAGGGGTCGAACACTGGTCGAAAGCAATTTCCGGGTACTCTAATTGGTTTTTGTTTTGGTGGTTCCAGGAGCTATTGCCCCTATATTCTGTAAACGTGGTCGGTGACTATACATAAAACTATGTTAACGTCACTTAAACATCTCTATTTTTACAATGAGAAACAACAGTCACTGACTAATTACTAATTCTATGTTTGTACCTATTTTCATCTAATTCTAACATGAATTAGCATAAAATTACATTTTTTGCCGAGTGCTTTTAAACCTAGAATTTTAAATCTAGAATTTTTGAGGGATCCCCGAAGTGACAATCTCCAATATCTTTTATAGAATGTCACCAGGGTTTTACTCAAAATATCTGAATTCTGTGTTGATGCTGAAAACGAAAATTCGATTAATACTTAAACCGCCAGCATTGCATTTATGCAATGTTTCTGGACAATCGCTATGTCGCTAAAATAACATATTCCAGATTGGATTTTTGCAATCTGTATTTTTGTTAAATAAGTGAGTCCTTACTCGAAAAATTATTCGAAACTTTTTACTGTCGGTGGTTTAGCGGTAGTCCAGAAAAATGTAGTCTAGTCCAGTTTGTGCTATCGGATATTTTGACATCTTCAAGAAAGACCAATATCTCCAATTGTCATTGTTTATCAGGATCCTACTATTATTCGTCTATACAAGCTGTATGTAATGTTGCTGCAAAATGTATCTACCGTCTTCGCTAAAATGAAAATAAAAGTTTTCAACACCTCCTTCAGCGCTGGTTAAACCAAAAGGTCAAGTGTAATTTTAAACAAAACAAAAATAACAACTGTCTGAAAACTTTGCTAAGCCGCAGGTTAAATATGCATGCTTATCATCTAAATGTTGATTAAAAAAAAAAACTTTAAGTGTGATGATCTGAGAAAGAAAGTGCTAAAAAACTAATTTAGAGTATAAACACCCGCAGAAAGTTTCTGATACATCTCAAAAATATTTTATACAATACTTAAGATAAACAATTCAAAAAAAAAAATAAAAATTCTTAGAACAAATTACGAGAGTTTCCTAACACGTCATCGGTTTTATAGACATTATACAAATGTACATAATCATCGTGCGACGAGGCAGATGACACACAAAAACCTCAACGTCGGAAATAATGATAAAACTTTTTAAGATAATACAAAAAACTATTAAGTATAAAGTGTTTTTTTTAAACAATTTCAACCCAAAATGTAGAAAATTAGTTTTAAAATTATCTTTGATCTGGAGAACGGTTGTGTATTACGTATGCATGTGCCAAAAATGAATGACTTTATAAGAAATTATTCCATTGGAAAAATCTTTCCGTTCAATCAAGATTTCACGAATTGTTTACCCACGTAGCGTGTCTCCTTCAACTTGTGTGTTTGTGTTGCTATATATCATCGTCTTAAGTTCGACTTCGTAAAAAAAATGAATTACCTCAAATTTTGGTATCATAGTCATAACCTCTGTAAATCTTTTTTTATTAAAAATATTTCTAGATGCTAGACTTAGTTATATAAAATAGTTTCACTATTATTTAGACTAACATCTTCGTTTTTTTTTTTGTATTTGCAGGTAACTACTATATGAAGCATAAGTCACTATGGAATATGGATTATGTATTATGTGCATATAGATGATATGTTGATGAATGATTACATTACAACTTTGGATTTTTATTTTTCGTACTTGTTATTTTCAATATTGTGTAGACTTCACACTCTACTAATATTGAATAAAAAAGAAAATAAAATCATGTAAGTACCAATAATAGAATGTAAGAAACGATTTTTTTTTTTTTTTTGTTGTTTTTTGCTTGAAAGACTCTATTCTAGTTGGTTTCGTTACGTTCATGTTACGAAGCTGTGTGAAGAATTTAATTAAAGCACACAACCACAGAATGAATCGGATTTGGTTTGTTTCATGTGATGGATTTTTTATTGTTAATTTTGATTGGGTTGGAATCAACATAATTTGTCTTTTTCTATGTAGAATTAGTTGTGTAGTAGAAAGTAGAATATTGACAGCAATAAGCTTAAAGTGCATTAACAGCAAAAAAAAATCGAAATAAAGTTGTTTTTATTGCAAATTATATTCGGACGTGGTTGCACGATTTTTTTCTTTTCGTATTTACAAAGAACAGCATTGCAGTATAATAGGACTACTTACGCTTGTTTGCACCTTTTGCAAATTTTCTAGTTAAGATCTTAGATACTACTTAACTACTTACTTAAGTTTTATTGATAATTATTTGAGGAAATTTAATAACCCTACAGAATCCTGTTATTTAAGGATCTCGTTGCAAATTTGTAAGGAACAATTTGATAAGATAATAATCGAGCAAGTTGCCGAAATTTTGTTTAAATTATGTATTTGTTGTGCTGGCTCTACGAATATTTAACATGATTCCAACAACTAGTTTGACCGATTTTTTTACTGTTTTTAATAATGTTGCCAGATTGATTGATTAAAGGATGGAGGCCAAGCATTATAGCAGGAACTCCCGGACTCCCAGGCACACACCGTACACCCGTTTACATATGACAAAACCGATGGATGGGAAAGGATTATTAGTTGAGACAGACTCGACCCGGTTACAGACACCTAAGCGATCGATAGTTAGTAAAATTTTTAGTAAATATGTATATAGTAAAAATAGTTAGCACAGGACAACACAATTTCTAAACTTCAGCTTATTCTCTACTAAATGATCCTGGAGAGTTGATTCAAGCTAAAATTTAATTCTAAAACTCAGGATTAATTTTAATCCCTATAATAATGATTAATTCTGGAACTATATTATATTCTGAAAATTGAATTATTTATTAGCAAATTAAGGAAGAGAAACCTTTAAATATTCTTTAACCTTCGAGCGGGCGCGCTTTTTATTTTAACACGAACGAGCGCGCGCCGTTAATTTTACGTCCTACAGTTTACAACAAACATTCACTATTTTATGATAACATAGAGTTTGGTAATTATTAAATTAAAGTAAAAATAGTAAGTTAAGCTTAAAAAATATTTTATTTTTTTTTTAGAGGCCACGTGGCCAGAAAAAAACATTAATAAATGAGCGAAACAGAAAAAAAAACGTATCCAGTTTGCCAAGGAATATATTGAAAAAGATTCCAGTTTCTGGAACGACGTAATATTTGTTGACGAGAGCAAATATAACATATTTGGATCAGATGGAAGAACTGTGGGTGTGGCGTAGATGTAATGAGGAGCTGAAACCATCAAATATTACGCCAAATGTAAACCATGGTGGTGGACATGTAATGGCGTGGGGATGTATATCAGCAAATCGGGTTGGAGAGTTAGGTTTTATTAATGAAAACATGAATGAAAAAATGTATTTAGACATTCTAAAACTAAACGTAAAAAAAGGCGAAAATCTGGGAATTTTGCCCACTTTTAAATCCTAAACATAAGTCCTATTTGGTTGCTATTATATAATTGCCCAAAAATGAGGGGAACTCCTACCCAATCACATGGCTTGAACCCCAAAGAAAATATATGGGATGCTCTAGACCAGCGAATTCGAAAGACTTCGATTATTTCAGTAACTGATTTGAAAATTAGGCTGAAACGGGAATGGACTGAAATTAGCCAAGATTATTGCAAAAAAATTGTTGAGAATATGCCAAATCGCTTACATCACGTTTCGAAGCAGGACGGTTATTCAATTTGAAAACAGTCGAAATCGACTGAAGATCAATAAAACTTCCATTCTTGAAATAGAAAAACCAATACCTTCTTCATGCCAATAGCAAAAAGCCCCCGAAACCCAAAGACAATAGAAAATCCGAACACCAAACTCACTGTATCTCCATTTGTACTCACAAACACAACCCTTAACGATGTAAACTATAAAACTTTCAAAACTCAGAAAAGTACCGCTCAACAGTTAAAATTACTAAGAGTATACGTAAATAATTAAATTCAACATCATGGTCATTAATATCTCTGAAAATGTACATCAAATTAATTGGATATTCGTTATTTGAAGGATAGCGATCATCAATATTTCAAAATTATATTTATAACTTATAAAACAGTAGACTACCTAAATAAAAATCCAATTAGCATCATTCACCTATTAAATAGATCTCCGCCACAACATTTACCATCACCACTTAAAAATACAAGTCACTAAAATAATAAATCAATGAAAGAAATTGAAAAATTATATTCTTAAAAATTTTATCGGTGTACTATATAAGTAATATTGACGTTTGTATGTGAAAACTACAACCTAAACTTCACTAAATCCATTAAGTTAATTAATTAGGTTCAATACATTTAGCATCTCGATTTTCATTTACATAATTTCACGTTGTTCACATTCATTGACTCACAATTTGGCATACATAAATAAATACGTCATTATGTGTTGCAAATCAATATTTCAATATTTCCATATTAGTATTTTATTCATATAATTTAGTTAAATTATAATCTTTTAATATTAATTAAATTAATTTAATATAATTAATATAATTTAATGCAGTTTATAATACCCCGTAAAAAAATTAATCATACCTAAGTAAACAATTAGCAATTTCCGATTCAACTCAAACTTACTCGATTATACGAAGTATAAGAATCCTATTTGAGTCAAATGCATTAAAATTTTCATTTGTGTTTGTGTAGTTCATGTTTTATCAAGAACACTATAGTGGTCTCATGAATACAAAAAACACAAAGAGAGAAAACAACAGAATCGTATATACTAAACTACCAACACACATAGAGAAGGTAAATACGTTCATACAATCTTCCATGGGCGTAGCAGGAGACGTATAATATTTTCATTATATTACATACAAATAATATCCTTATAGCGAACATACATATATTCCTGTTATATGTATCAAGATACAGGAAAATATTTGTGACGATTACTAGTATACCAAAACCAACAAAAATGTCTCTCTGTTTTTGTTGTTGGTTAAATGTTATATAACAAAAACCAATAATATAGAGTACACTTTTTTGATAGTATATGTATGTGTAAAGAGCGAACGAGACGGCATGTATAAACATTTTTAATGGTTTTGTTATGTAACAAGCTTCAAGAATATATTTGTGTCAGTTGTACATAAGATAAAACACAAGAACACATTCAAGTATGCGTAAAAATAAAATACGATATGAAATTAACTACGCACTATCAAATTAAGTTAAAATCAATTTTAATACTATCCAATTATTAGATTTTAGTAATTAAATTTCATGTACAACCACACAAAAGTTAAAATCATGCACTTAATCAAGAAATCAAGAATTTTGATGTCTTTATCTATAAATAAAAAACATTGCCTGATAAATGGATCCCGGTGGATTGCATTTTCCAAAATTACACTTTAATTATTATTTCACTAAAATTGAATTGAATAAGAATTAAAATTAAAATGTATATACATATAAAATATATATTATATATGTATATAAAGTATAAACATAACATTTCACACTAACAACACTTAAATAAAAAATAAAAATAAAAATAAATTAAATTTTGAAGAGGAAAGACAAAACAAGTATGTCCTCTTTGAATGTTCGCAGTCACCCCATGTTTTTAATAATGCTGCCAGATGAACCTTTATTCAAAAAGAATAAAAAATTCAAAATTTAAGGTTACTATCAAAGTGATAAAAAGAAAATAATCAACTGTATTTCTTAATTTATTGGAATTACTCTCGAAACATTCTCCCCAGCTCACAGTGTGACAAAACGAAGTATTTTTGGGACGGAAGCTTATCCATTTAGATGATATCTGTATCATTTTCAATTTGCAATATTTCTCATTGTCTCTGTAAAGTTTTGTTAGAACTGGCTTATTGTGATTTAGTATAAAGGACTTTAGTTGCCTTATGTAGCCAAAAGAAGCTGCAATATAACCACTTCCCTTTTTGCTGGTCATGTTTTGAGGGTAACGTCTATTATTTAACAGGAATACTTACCAATGTACAAAACAAAGTTTATTTTGTGTCTGACCACGAATTTATGGATTGCAATACTACCGTTATCAGTAGCACCGGTTTTAGGACCAAATTTTTTAATCGGTATTACCGATAATGGATTGGAACCGTATAGTAGTTTTTTAATGTTTCGTGTTATTTTTTTTTTTTTTAAATTTTCATAGCAAATTTAGACAAAATTTGGTACTAAAACCAGTATTTTCGAAATTGCAATCCCTAAATCACCAATCCCCTTTGATGGTATAACAGTGCAATATTGTTCTTATCGGTAAGGCTACCATCGACTCTTACTACACGTACCTATTGAATCAAGAAATATGTCTTGATTATGGGATTGTCCTTGATGATCGACGCCTTATTCCCTGATTGAAATATTTGCTTACGAAATTCCTTTCTTTGAGGAAATTTGTACATTGGATAAACTCACGCCACCACCAATCGTAAATAGATGAATAAGAATCCCTGTTGCGTCCCTCCTCTACCGGGATTCGAACTCGGTATCTCCCGATTGAAACGCTGCAACTTTAACTTGTTCTAACATTTCAAATAATTGGATATCCACTGTGATTCCAGTTGGCAGACATAGTCTAGGCGGGACCAACAAAGCTTGTTGTTTTTAAGGAAAATGGTAGTTTGCCTAAGTCTGCCTTTCAGTTAAGGTTTGAACTTCAACCACTCTTTGCAACGAAGATTACGACTCCTTTTTCCGGCCAATTTCGAAGATTTCTAGAGTCAGTGCAAAGCGAAGAAGCTGAGGATTATGTGTCATCTAATAAAAGATAATTCGTGACACATCTGTCAACGGAAATGTTATTTATTTGTAGTTATAAGTGTTATTCTAGCCACTCGTAAAGTAAATTTGGTAGAACAGTATCGGTCAAGCAAGCCGAGAGGATCATTAAAAGGTGATGTGAAATGTTTGCATCCTTTACATTTGCAGATCAATTTGGATTAGTGATGTTCTTGTGATTTGATGTCCATTTAGAAAGCTGCCTGTCCAGCGCCATTCAAGATGGAAATAATTAGTTATTGCAATTGAAGTGCTTTGGATAGAATTATTCTATTATGGCCTCTGATGCTCTGATGTTCGCGATGCCAATGATTGGGCACTTTAAGTGCCGTAAGCTGCAGCGGTGAACTTGATGTGTTTTTTGCCCGAATTTCAGTTGAAAATAAATGTTGCTGCTCTTTTGACCTAACATTTAACGCATCATTCAAGGAGATGACCCATGCGGTTGGTACTTTTATTGTTAGTATTTCTCCGGCTGTTATGACGTAATCACCCATAAATCGATATTTTGATTTTTCAATTCTGGATTTCGATCAAAATGACATTTCAGGTATTTGGATTGTTTGAATGTAATTTGTCTTGAATCACCCAATTGTTGAATTAATTCTTGATTATTTGCATCTTTTATCGCCTATTATTGCTGCGACTAATTGTTCGAGAGAAGTATTCCAAAGCTAAAATTTCATCTTTAACATTTTCGATACAGTTGGACTGCGCTCTAAACTGAATAAATGTTGACAGTTGTTCAGCAACAATTTTCTTAATATAATATTTTCACCTTTTCATCGAAATGTGGCGGAGTGTTGACTGAGACCACTTAAGAGTTCAGTTTGTATGGCTACTGAATTGATATTTATGTTTCGATTTTTTTCCAATTGTGGTTGTAGCTGGTAGTTTGTTATCCGTTTCTTAACCGCTTAGAGTAATGAGAGCTTTTATTTATTCCGCGCTGCATTTAATTGATACTACAGCTATTTACTTTTATGAGGAACGAAAATTGATCGGCTTTCAATCCATTTGCTATACTTAAGTCACAAAATTTATTATCCCATAGAATACCCCCAAAGAAAAATGAAAAATGGCGGCTGGACTTCTGACAGTTTCGGTGATATTGAATTGCTTGAGTAATGTTGCAGGTGTTTGAGATTTTCCAAGTCTATCAATCTATCAATTTGAGAATTTTTTGAAATTTTTCGAGGGAAATTTGGATTTATTAACCAGTGTGGCTCTCATAATTGGGTCAAAACCTTTCATATTAATAAATCTTGTTGCTGCATATTTTAGGTTGGGTAGTATATAGGGTAGTTACGTATTAATGACGCCAGCAGCAGGCCTTATCCAACACTATTAAAAATGATTTAAACTGGAAGGTAGTAAAGTGGTTTTATGTTTAACGTTCGCATAATTGTTGGTATCAATTAACCAATTATGTTATAACAACAATACAACCGCTTTAACAATTAGCAAACTTCCGGCAGCACATACTAAAATTATAAGCATTTGGTAGGGAATAGCCTAACAACGCCTCTAAAATGAAGTAGGCGACTTACAATAAATTAGTCTTGCCCAAGGAGTAAAGAACACAGCATTACGTCCGTAAAATATTGTTGTAACACTTTTTTTTGTACATTAATATTAATAAAGACTGACTTCCAAAATGTGAAGTTTTAATGGACTTGACCCTTCCACCAACCCTACTACTCTTACTTTATGTACTGAATGTGGATGTTTCAAATTACCGGAACAGTCAAAATACCTTGGAGGTATGAAGCATTTGGTTAAAATGTTAAATAAAAAATAATTGTACAATTTAATTGATGTTGAAAGTTCTCGGCAAGGTCTTGCGATTAAGGAAACATATAGATAAAGGTATAAAATTTTTTTAAATCAAAATCAAATCGATGTATGTGAAGTTATCCCAGGATTTCATCCCAGCAAATAAAAAAAATTGAATCAGGCAACCCTCGAAAAATTCTTTTGTGAAGTTAGCCCAGCCCAGTATTTTATTATTTTTAACTTTAAAACTTAATAAAAAAAAAAGGTCAAAATATTTAAATTAAATAATTAAACAATAATTCCTACAAAAAAAAATTATCTAAAAAATATGTATCGCTTTCAAAACATCTGAAAATAATTATTGAAATATTTATGCGCTTTGTAAAACAATATAGATTTTTCGTCTGTAATAACAAAAGTTAAAATTTGTCGGATTGAGGCTCAATGGTTTTCAAATGGACATACACATAGCTTACTTTTGGCCAAATTTAAAGAAAATCGTACCGTTGCAACTTGCGTAATTTGGCCCTGGGCCAAAAACCTCTATTCAATTTTTGAAGTAAAATTGGAATTTTCGTCTATAATAACAAAAGTTAAAATTTGTCGGATTGAGGCTCAATGGTTTTTAAATGGACATACACATAGCTTACTTTTGGCCAAATTTAAAGAAAATCGTACTGTTGCAACTTGCGTAATTTGGCCCTGGGCCAGAAAAAACTCCATTCAATTTTTGAAGTAAAATTGGATTTTTCGTCTATAATAACAAAAGTTAAAATTTGTCGGATTGAGGCTCATTGGTTTTCAAATGAACATACACATAGCTTACTTTTGGCCAAATTTAAAGAAAATCGTACCGTTGCAACTTGCGTAATTTGGCCCAGGGCCAGAAAAAACTCCATTCAATTTTTGAAGTAAAATTGGATTTTTCGTCTATAATAACAAAAGTTAAAATTTGTCGGATTGAGGCTCATTGGTTTTCAAATTGACATACAAATAGCTTACTTTTGGCTAAATTTAAAGAAAATCGTACCGATGCAACTTGCGTAATTTGGCCCTGGGCCAGAAAAAACTCTATACAATTTTTGAAGTAAAATTGGATTTTCGTCTATAATAACAAAAGTTAAAATTTGTCGGATTGAGGCTCATTGGTTTTCAAATTGACATACAAATAGCTTACTTTTGGCCAAATTTAAAGAAAATCGTACCGTTGCAACTTGCGTAATTTGGCCCTGGGCCAAAAACCTCTATTCAATTTTTGAAGTAAAATTGGAATTTTCGTCTATAATAACAAAAGTTAAAATTTGTCGGATTGAGGCTCAATAATTTTTAAATGGACATACAACTAGCTTACTTTTGGCCAAATTTAAAGAAAATCCTACCGTTGCAACTTGCGTAATTTGGCCCTGGGCCAGAAAAAACTCTATACAATTTTTGAAGTAAAATTGGATTTTCGTCTATAATAACAAAAGTTAAAATTTGTCGGATTGAGGCTCAATGGTTTTTAAATGGACATACACATAGCTTACTTTTGGCCAAATTTAAAGAAAATCGTACTGTTGCAACTTGCGTAATTTGGCCCTGGGCCAGAAAAAACTCCATTCAATTTTTGAAGTAAAATTGGATTTTTCGTCTATAATAACAAAAGTTAAAATTTGTCGGATTGAGGCTCAATGGTTTTTAAATGGACATACAACTAGCTTACTTTTGGCCAAATTTAAAGAAAATCCTACCGTTGCAACTTGCGTAATTTGGCCCTGGGCCAGAAAAAACTCTATACAATTTTTGAAGTAAAATTGGATTTTTCGTCTATAATAACAAAAGTTAAAATTTGTCGGATTGAGGCTCAACGGTTTTTAAATGGACATACACATAGCTTACTTTTGGCCAAATTTAAAGAAAATCGTACCGTTGCAACTTGCGTAATTTGGCCCAGGGCCAGAAAAAACTCCATTCAATTTTTGAAGTAAAATTGGATTTTTCGTCTATAATAACAAAAGTTAAAATTTGTCGGATTGAGGCTCATTATTTTTCAAATTGACATACAAATAGCTTACTTTTGGCCAAATTTAAAGAAAATCGTACCGTTGCAACTTGCGTAATTTGGCCCTGGGCCAGAAAAAACTCTATTCAATTTTTGAAGTAAAATTGGATTTTTCGTCTATAATAACAAAAGTTAAAATTTGTCGGATTGAGGCTCAATGGTTTTTAAATGGACATACAACTAGCTTACTTTTGGCTAAATTTAAAGAAAATCGTACCGATGCAACTTGCGTAATTTGGCCCTGGGCCAGAAAAAACTCTATTCAATTTTTGAAGTAAAATTGGATTTTTCGTCTATAATAACAAAAGTTAAAATTTGTCGGATTGAGGCTCATTGGTTTTCAAATGGACATATACATAGCTTAGTTTTGGCCAAATTTAAAGAAAATCGTACTGTTGCAACTTGCGTAATTTGGCCCTGGGCCCGAAAAAACTCTATTCAATTTTTGAAGTAAAATTGGACTTTTCGTCTATAATAACAAAAGTTAAAATTTGTCGGATTGAGGCTCATTGGTTTTTAAATTGACATACACATAGCTTACTTTTGGCCAAATTTAAAGAAAATCGTACCGTTGCAACTTGCGTAATTTGGCCCTGGGCCAGAAAAAACTTCATTCAATTTTTGAAGTAAAATTGGATTTTTCGTCTATAATAACAAAAGTTAAAATTTGTCGGATTGAGGCTCAACGGTTTTTAAATGGACATACACATAGCTTACTTTTGGCCAAATTTAAAGAAAATCGTACCGTTGCAACTTGCGTAATTTGGCCCAGGGCCAGAAAAAACTCCATTCAATTTTTGAAGTAAAATTGGATTTTTCGTCTATAATAACAAAAGTTAAAATTTGTCGGATTGAGGCTCATTATTTTTCAAATTGACATACAAATAGCTTACTTTTGGCCAAATTTAAAGAAAATCGTACCGTTGCAACTTGCGTAATTTGGCCCTGGGCCAGAAAAAACTCTATTCAATTTTTGAAGTAAAATTGGATTTTTCGTCTATAATAACAAAAGTTAAAATTTGTCGGATTGAGGCTCAATGGTTTTTAAATGGACATACAACTAGCTTACTTTTGGCTAAATTTAAAGAAAATCGTACCGATGCAACTTGCGTAATTTGGCCCTGGGCCAGAAAAAACTCTATTCAATTTTTGAAGTAAAATTGGATTTTTCGTCTATAATAACAAAAGTTAAAATTTGTCGGATTGAGGCTCATTGGTTTTCAAATGGACATATACATAGCTTAGTTTTGGCCAAATTTAAAGAAAATCGTACTGTTGCAACTTGCGTAATTTGGCCCTGGGCCCGAAAAAACTCTATTCAATTTTTGAAGTAAAATTGGACTTTTCGTCTATAATAACAAAAGTTAAAATTTGTCGGATTGAGGCTCATTGGTTTTTAAATTGACATACACATAGCTTACTTTTGGCCAAATTTAAAGAAAATCGTACCGTTGCAACTTGCGTAATTTGGCCCTGGGCCAGAAAAAACTTCATTCAATTTTTGAAGTAAAATTGGACTTTTCGTCTATAATAACAAAAGTTAAAATTTGTCGGATTGAGGCTCATTGGTTTTCAAATGGACATATACATAGCTTACTTTTGGCCAAATTTAAAGAAAATCGTACTGTTGCAACTTGCGTAATTTGGCCCTGGGCCCGAAAAAACTCTATTCAATTTTTGAAGTAAAATTGGACTTTTCGTCTATAATAACAAAAGTTAAAATTTGTCGGATTGAGGCTCAATGGTTTTTAAATGGACATACAACTAGCTTACTTTTGGCCAAATTTAAAGAAAATCCTACCGTTGCAACTTGCGTAATTTGGCCCTGGGCCAGAAAAAACTCTATACAATTTTTGAAGTAAAATTGGATTTTTCGTCTATAATAACAAAAGTTAAAATTTGTCGGATTGAGGCTCAACGGTTTTTAAATGGACATACACATAGCTTACTTTTGGCCAAATTTAAAGAAAATCGTACCGTTGCAACTTGCGTAATTTGGCCCAGGGCCAGAAAAAACTCCATTCAATTTTTGAAGTAAAATTGGATTTTTCGTCTATAATAACAAAAGTTAAAATTTGTCGGATTGAGGCTCATTATTTTTCAAATTGACATACAAATAGCTTACTTTTGGCCAAATTTAAAGAAAATCGTACCGTTGCAACTTGCGTAATTTGGCCCTGGGCCAGAAAAAACTCTATTCAATTTTTGAAGTAAAATTGGATTTTTCGTCTATAATAACAAAAGTTAAAATTTGTCGGATTGAGGCTCAATGGTTTTTAAATGGACATACAACTAGCTTACTTTTGGCTAAATTTAAAGAAAATCGTACCGATGCAACTTGCGTAATTTGGCCCTGGGCCAGAAAAAACTCTATTCAATTTTTGAAGTAAAATTGGATTTTTCGTCTATAATAACAAAAGTTAAAATTTGTCGGATTGAGGCTCATTGGTTTTCAAATGGACATATACATAGCTTAGTTTTGGCCAAATTTAAAGAAAATCGTACTGTTGCAACTTGCGTAATTTGGCCCTGGGCCCGAAAAAACTCTATTCAATTTTTGAAGTAAAATTGGACTTTTCGTCTATAATAACAAAAGTTAAAATTTGTCGGATTGAGGCTCATTGGTTTTTAAATTGACATACACATAGCTTACTTTTGGCCAAATTTAAAGAAAATCGTACCGTTGCAACTTGCGTAATTTGGCCCTGGGCCAGAAAAAACTTCATTCAATTTTTGAAGTAAAATTGGATTTTTCGTCTATAATAACAAAAGTTAAAATTTGTCGGATTGAGGCTCATTGGTTTTCAAATGGACATATACATAGCTTAGTTTTGGCCAAATTTAAAGAAAATCGTACCGTTGCAACTTGCGTAATTTGGCCCTGGGCCCGAAAAAACTCTATTCAATTTTTGAAGTAAAATTGGACTTTTCGTCTATAATAACAAAAGTTAAAATTTGTCGGATTGAGGCTCAATGGTTTTTAAATGGACATACAACTAGCTTACTTTTGGCCAAATTTAAAGAAAATCCTACCGTTGCAACTTGCGTAATTTGGCCCTGGGCCAGAAAAAACTCTATACAATTTTTGAAGTAAAATTGGATTTTTCGTCTATAATAACAAAAGTTAAAATTTGTCGGATTGAGGCTCAACGGTTTTTAAATGGACATACACATAGCTTACTTTTGGCCAAATTTAAAGAAAATCGTACCGTTGCAACTTGCGTAATTTGGCCCAGGGCCAGAAAAAACTCCATTCAATTTTTGAAGTAAAATTGGATTTTTCGTCTATAATAACAAAAGTTAAAATTTGTCGGATTGAGGCTCATTATTTTTCAAATTGACATACAAATAGCTTACTTTTGGCCAAATTTAAAGAAAATCGTACCGTTGCAACTTGCGTAATTTGGCCCTGGGCCAGAAAAAACTCTATTCAATTTTTGAAGTAAAATTGGATTTTT
The DNA here is from genome assembly GCA_958295665.1 of Tipula vernalis. Lineage (NCBI taxonomy): Eukaryota > Metazoa > Arthropoda > Insecta > Diptera > Tipulidae > Tipula > Tipula vernalis. Next base: position 385,872,921 of record OY282558.1, on the reverse strand, counting down.
CGTCTATAATAACAAAAGTTAAAATTTGTCGGATTGAGGCTCAATGGTTTTTAAATGGACATACAACTAGCTTACTTTTGGCTAAATTTAAAGAAAATCGTACCGATGCAACTTGCGTAATTTGGCCCTGGGCCAGAAAAAACTCTATTCAATTTTTGAAGTAAAATTGGATTTTTCGTCTATAATAACAAAAGTTAAAATTTGTCGGATTGAGGCTCATTGGTTTTCAAATGGACATATACATAGCTTAGTTTTGGCCAAATTTAAAGAAAATCGTACTGTTGCAACTTGCGTAATTTGGCCCTGGGCCCGAAAAAACTCTATTCAATTTTTGAAGTAAAATTGGACTTTTCGTCTATAATAACAAAAGTTAAAATTTGTCGGATTGAGGCTCATTGGTTTTTAAATTGACATACACATAGCTTACTTTTGGCCAAATTTAAAGAAAATCGTACCGTTGCAACTTGCGTAATTTGGCCCTGGGCCAGAAAAAACTTCATTCAATTTTTGAAGTAAAATTGGATTTTTCGTCTATAATAACAAAAGTTAAAATTTGTCGGATTGAGGCTCATTGGTTTTCAAATGTACATATACATAGCTTACTTTTGGCCAAATTTAAAGAAAATCGTACTGTTGCAACTTGCGTAATTTGGCCCTGGGCCAGAAAAAACTCTATTCAATTTTTGAAGTAAAATTGGACTTTTCGTCTATAATAACAAAAGTTAAAATTTGTCGGATTGAGGCTCATTGGTTTTCAAATGGACATATACATAGCTTACTTTTGGCCAAATTTAAAGAAAATCGTACCGTTGCAACTTGCGTAATTTGGCCCAGGGCCAGAAAAAACTCCATTCAATTTTTGAAGTAAAATTGGATTTTTCGTCTATAATACCAAAAGTTAAAATTTGTCGGATTAAGGCTCAACGGTTTTTAAATGGACATACACATAGCTTACTTTTGGCCAAATTTAAAGAAAATCGTACCGTTGCAACTTGCGTAATTTGGCCCTGGGCCAGAAAAAACTCTATTCAATTTTTGAAGTAAAATTGGATTTTTCGTCTATAATAACAAAAGTTAAAATTTGTCGGATTGAGGCTCAACGGTTTTTAAATGGACATATACATAGCTTACTTTTGGCCAAATTTAAAGAAAATCCTACCGTTGCAACTTGCGTAATTTGGCCCTGGGCCAGAAAAAACTCTATACAATTTTTGAAGTAAAATTGGATTTTTCGTCTATAATAACAAAAGTTAAAATTTGTCGGATTGAGGCTCATTGGTTTTCAAATGAACATACACATAGCTTACTTTTGGCCAAATTTAAAGAAAATCGTACCGTTGCAACTTGCGTAATTTGGCCCAGGGCCAGAAAAAACTCCATTCAATTTTTGAAGTAAAATTGGATTTTTCGTCTATAATAACAAAAGTTAAAATTTGTCGGATTGAGGCTCATTGGTTTTCAAATTGACATACACATAGCTTACTTTTGGCTAAATTTAAAGAAAATCGTACCGATGCAACTTGCGTAATTTGGCCCTGGGCCAGAAAAAACTCTATACAATTTTTGAAGTAAAATTGGATTTTCGTCTATAATAACAAAAGTTAAAATTTGTCGGATTGAGGCTCATTGGTTTTCAAATAAACATACACATAGCTTACTTTTGGCCAAATTTAAAGAAAATCGTACCGTTGCAACTTGCGTAATTTGGCCCTGGGCCAGAAAAAACTCTATACAATTTTTAAAGTAAAATTGGATTTTTCGTCTATAATACCAAAAGTTAAAATTTGTCGGATTGAGGCTCAACGGTTTTTAAATGGACATACACATAGCTTATTTTTGGCCAAATTTAAAGAAAATCGTACCGTTGCAACTTGCGTAATTTGGCCCTGGGCCAGAAAAAACTCTATTCAATTTTTGAAGTAAAATTGGATTTTTCGTCTATAATACCAAAAGTTAAAATTTGTCGGATTGAGGCTCAATGGTTTTTAAATGCACATAAACATAGCTTACTTTTGGCCAAATTTAAAGAAAATCGTACCGTTGCAACTTGCGTAATTTGGCCCTGGGCCAGAAAAAACTCCATTCAATTTTTGAAGTAAAATTGGATTTTTCGTCTATAATACCAAAAGTTAAAATTTGTCGGATTGAGGCTCAACGGTTTTTAAATGGACATACACATAGCTTACTTTTGGCCAAATTTAAAGAAAATCGTACCGTTGCAACTTGCGTAATTTGGCCCTGGGCCAGAAAAAACTCTATACAATTTTTGAAGTAAAATTGGATTTTTCGTCTATAATACCAAAAGTTAAAATTTGTCGGATTGAGGCTCAACGGTTTTTAAATGGACATACACATAGCTTATTTTTGGCCAAATTTAAAGAAAATCGTACCGTTGCAACTTGCGTAATTTGGCCCTGGGCCAGAAAAAACTCTATTCAATTTTTGAAGTAAAATTGGATTTTTCGTCTATAATACCAAAAGTTAAAATTTGTCGGATTGAGGCTCAATGGTTTTTAAATGCACATAAACATAGCTTACTTTTGGCCAAATTTAAAGAAAATCGTACCGTTGCAACTTGCGTAATTTGGCCCTGGGCCAGAAAAAACTCCATTCAATTTTTGAAGTAAAATTGGATTTTTCGTCTATAATACCAAAAGTTAAAATTTGTCGGATTGAGGCTCATTGGTTTTTAAATTGACATACACATAGCTTACTTTTGGCCAAATTTAAAGAAAATCGTACCGTTGCAACTTGCGTAATTTGGCCCAGGGCCAGAAAAAACTCTATTCAATTTTTGAAGTAAAATTGGATTTTTCGTCTATAATAACAAAAGTTAAAATTTGTCGGATTGAGGCTCATTGGTTTTCAAATGTACATATACATAGCTTACTTTTGGCCAAATTTAAAGAAAATCGTACTGTTGCAACTTGCGTAATTTGGCCCTGGGCCAGAAAAAACTCTATTCAATTTTTGAAGTAAAATTGGACTTTTCGTCTATAATAACAAAAGTTAAAATTTGTCGGATTGAGGCTCATTGGTTTTCAAATGGACATATACATAGCTTACTTTTGGCCAAATTTAAAGAAAATCGTACCGTTGCAACTTGCGTAATTTGGCCCAGGGCCAGAAAAAACTCCATTCAATTTTTGAAGTAAAATTGGATTTTTCGTCTATAATACCAAAAGTTAAAATTTGTCGGATTAAGGCTCAACGGTTTTTAAATGGACATACACATAGCTTACTTTTGGCCAAATTTAAAGAAAATCGTACCGTTGCAACTTGCATAATTTGGCCCTGGGCCAGAAAAAACTCTATTCAATTTTTGAAGTAAAATTGGATTTTTCGTCTATAATAACAAAAGTTAAAATTTGTCGGATTGAGGCTCAACGGTTTTTAAATGGACATATACATAGCTTACTTTTGGCCAAATTTAAAGAAAATCGTACCGTTGCAACTTGCGTAATTTGGCCCTGGGCCAGAAAAAACTCTATACAATTTTTGAAGTAAAATTGGATTTTTCGTCTATAATAACAAAAGTTAAAATTTGTCGGATTGAGGCTCATTGGTTTTCAAATGAACATACACATAGCTTACTTTTGGCCAAATTTAAAGAAAATCGTACCGTTGCAACTTGCGTAATTTGGCCCAGGGCCAGAAAAAACTCCATTCAATTTTTGAAGTAAAATTGGATTTTTCGTCTATAATAACAAAAGTTAAAATTTGTCGGATTGAGGCTCATTGGTTTTCAAATTGACATACACATAGCTTACTTTTGGCTAAATTTAAAGAAAATCGTACCGATGCAACTTGCGTAATTTGGCCCTGGGCCAGAAAAAACTCTATACAATTTTTGAAGTAAAATTGGATTTTCGTCTATAATAACAAAAGTTAAAATTTGTCGGATTGAGGCTCATTGGTTTTCAAATGGACATATACATAGCTTACTTTTGGCCAAATTTAAAGAAAATCGTACCGTTGCAACTTGCGTAATTTGGCCCAGGGCCAGAAAAAACTCCATTCAATTTTTGAAGTAAAATTGGATTTTTCGTCTATAATACCAAAAGTTAAAATTTGTCGGATTAAGGCTCAACGGTTTTTAAATGGACATACACATAGCTTACTTTTGGCCAAATTTAAAGAAAATCGTACCGTTGCAACTTGCGTAATTTGGCCCTGGGCCAGAAAAAACTCTATTCAATTTTTGAAGTAAAATTGGATTTTTCGTCTATAATAACAAAAGTTAAAATTTGTCGGATTGAGGCTCAACGGTTTTTAAATGGACATATACATAGCTTACTTTTGGCCAAATTTAAAGAAAATCGTACCGTTGCAACTTGCGTAATTTGGCCCTGGGCCAGAAAAAACTCTATACAATTTTTGAAGTAAAATTGGATTTTTCGTCTATAATAACAAAAGTTAAAATTTGTCGGATTGAGGCTCATTGGTTTTCAAATGAACATACACATAGCTTACTTTTGGCCAAATTTAAAGAAAATCGTACCGTTGCAACTTGCGTAATTTGGCCCAGGGCCAGAAAAAACTCCATTCAATTTTTGAAGTAAAATTGGATTTTTCGTCTATAATAACAAAAGTTAAAATTTGTCGGATTGAGGCTCAACGGTTTTTAAATGGACATATACATAGCTTACTTTTGGCCAAATTTAAAGAAAATCGTACCGTTGCAACTTGCGTAATTTGGCCCTGGGCCAGAAAAAACTCTATACAATTTTTGAAGTAAAATTGGATTTTTCGTCTATAATAACAAAAGTTAAAATTTGTCGGATTGAGGCTCATTGGTTTTCAAATGAACATACACATAGCTTACTTTTGGCCAAATTTAAAGAAAATCGTACCGTTGCAACTTGCGTAATTTGGCCCTGGGCCAGAAAAAACTCTATACAATTTTTAAAGTAAAATTGGATTTTTCGTCTATAATACCAAAAGTTAAAATTTGTCGGATTGAGGCTCAACGGTTTTTAAATGGACATACACATAGCTTATTTTTGGCCAAATTTAAAGAAAATCGTACCGTTGCAACTTGCGTAATTTGGCCCTGGGCCAGAAAAAACTCTATTCAATTTTTGAAGTAAAATTGGATTTTTCGTCTATAATACCAAAAGTTAAAATTTGTCGGATTGAGGCTCAATGGTTTTTAAATGCACATAAACATAGCTTACTTTTGGCTAAATTTAAAGAAAATCGTACCGTTGCAACTTGCGTAATTTGGCCCTGGGCCAGAAAAAACTCTATTCAATTTTTGAAGTAAAATTGGATTTTTCGTCTATAATACCAAAAGTTAAAATTTGTCGGATTGAGGCTCAACGGTTTTTAAATGGACATACACATAGCTTACTTTTGGCCAAATTTAAAGAAAATCGTACCGTTGCAACTTGCGTAATTTGGCCCTGGGCCAGAAAAAACTCTATACAATTTTTGAAGTAAAATTGGATTTTTCGTCTATAATACCAAAAGTTAAAATTTGTCGGATTGAGGCTCAACGGTTTTTAAATGGACATACACATAGCTTATTTTTGGCCAAATTTAAAGAAAATCGTACCGTTGCAACTTGCGTAATTTGGCCCTGGGCCAGAAAAAACTCTATTCAATTTTTGAAGTAAAATTGGATTTTTCGTCTATAATACCAAAAGTTAAAATTTGTCGGATTGAGGCTCATTGGTTTTTAAATTGACATACACATAGCTTACTTTTGGCCAAATTTAAAGAAAATCGTACCGTTGCAACTTGCGTAATTTGGCCCAGGGCCAGAAAAAACTCCATTCAATTTTTGAAGTAAAATTGGATTTTTCGTCTATAATACCAAAAGTTAAAATTTGTCGGATTGAGGCTCAACGGTTTTTAAATGGACATACACATAGCTTATACTTTTGGCCAAATTTAAAGAAAATCGTACCGTTGCAACTTGCGTAATTTGGCCCTGGGCCAGAAAAAACTCTATTCAATTTTTGAAGTAAAATTGGATTTTTCGTCTATAATAACAAAAGTTAAAATTTGTCGGATTGAGGCTCAATGGTTTTTAAATGGACATACACATAGCTTACTTTTGGCCAAATTTAAAGAAAATCGTACCGTTGCAACTTGCGTAATTTGGCCCTGGGCCAGAAAAAACTATTCAATTTTTGAAGTAAAATTGGATTTTTCGTCTATAATGCCAAAAAATAAAATTTGTCGGATTGAGGCTCAACGGTTTTTAAATGGACATACACATAGCTTACTTTTGGCCAAATTTAAAGAAAATCGTACCGTTGCAACTTGCGTAATTTGGCCTTGGGCCAGAAAAAACTCTATTCAATTTTTGAAGTAAAATTGGACTTTTCGTCTATAATATCAAAAGTTAAAATTTGTCGGATTGAGGCTCAATGGTTTTTAAATGGACATAAACATAGCTTACTTTTGGCCAAATTTAAAGAAAATCGTACCGTTGCAACTTGCGTAATTTGGCCCTGGGCGCCAGAAAAAACTCCATTCAATTTTTGAAGTAAAATTGGATTTTTCGTCTATAATACCAAAAGTTAAAATTTGTCGGATTGAGGCTCAACGGTTTTTAAATGGACATACACATAGCTTATACTTTTGGCCAAATTTAAAGAAAATCGTACCGTTGCAACTTGCGTAATTTGGCCCTGGGCCAGAAAAACTCTATTCAATTTTTGAAGTAAAATTGGATTTTTCGTCTATAATAACAAAAGTTAAAATTTGTCGGATTGAGGCTCAATGGTTTTTAAATGGACATACACATAGCTTACTTTTGGCTAAATTTAAAGAAAATCGTACCGTTGCAACTTGCGTAATTTGGCCCTGGGCCAGAAAAAACTCCATTCAATTTTTGAAGTAAAATTGGATTTTTCGTCTATAATGCCAAAAGTTAAAATTTGTCGGATTCAGGATCAACGGTTTTTAAATGGACATACACATAGCTTACTTTTGGCCAAATTTAAAGAAAATCGTACCGTTGCAACTTGCGTAATTTGGCCCTGGGCCAGAAAAAACTCCTTTCAATTTTTAAAGTAAAATTGGATTTTTCGTCTATAATACCAAAAGTTAAAATTTGTCGGATTGAGGCTTAACGGTTTTTAAATGGACATACACATAGCTTACTTTTGGCCAAATTTAAAGAAAATCGTACCGTTGCAACTTGCGTAATTTGGCCCTGGGACCAGAAAAAACTCTATTCAGTTTTTGAAGTAAAATTGGATTTTTCGTCTATAATAACAAAAGTTAAAATTTTTTGGATTGAGGCTCATTGGTTTTTAAATTGACATACACATAGCTTACTTTTGGCCAAAGTTAAAGCAAATCGTACCGTTGCAACTTGCGTAATTTGGCCCTGGGCCAGAAAAAACTCCATTCAATTTTTGAAGTAAAATTGGATTTTTCGTCTATAATACCAAAAGTTAAAATTTGTCGGATTGAGGCTCAACGGTTTTTAAATGGACATACACATAGCTTACTTTTGGCCAAATTTAAAGAAAATCGTACCGTTGCAACTTGCGTAATTTGGCCCTGGGCCAGAAAAAACTCTATACAATTTTTGAAGTAAAATTGGATTTTTCGTCTATAATACCAAAAGTTAAAATTTGTCGGATTGAGGCTCAACGGTTTTTAAATGGACATACACATAGCTTATTTTTGGCCAAATTTAAAGAAAATCGTACCGTTGCAACTTGCGTAATTTGGCCCTGGGCCAGAAAAAACTCTATTCAATTTTTGAAGTAAAATTGGATTTTTCGTCTATAATACCAAAAGTTAAAATTTGTCGGATTGAGGCTCATTGGTTTTTAAATTGACATACACATAGCTTACTTTTGGCCAAATTTAAAGAAAATCGTACCGTTGCAACTTGCGTAATTTGGCCCAGGGCCAGAAAAAACTCCATTCAATTTTTGAAGTAAAATTGGATTTTTCGTCTATAATACCAAAAGTTAAAATTTGTCGGATTGAGGCTCAACGGTTTTTAAATGGACATACACATAGCTTATACTTTTGGCCAAATTTAAAGAAAATCGTACCGTTGCAACTTGCGTAATTTGGCCCTGGGCCAGAAAAAACTCTATTCAATTTTTGAAGTAAAATTGGATTTTTCGTCTATAATAACAAAAGTTAAAATTTGTCGGATTGAGGCTCAATGGTTTTTAAATGGACATACACATAGCTTACTTTTGGCCAAATTTAAAGAAAATCGTACCGTTGCAACTTGCGTAATTTGGCCCTGGGCCAGAAAAAACTATTCAATTTTTGAAGTAAAATTGGATTTTTCGTCTATAATGCCAAAAAATAAAATTTGTCGGATTGAGGCTCAACGGTTTTTAAATGGACATACACATAGCTTACTTTTGGCCAAATTTAAAGAAAATCGTACCGTTGCAACTTGCGTAATTTGGCCTTGGGCCAGAAAAAACTCTATTCAATTTTTGAAGTAAAATTGGACTTTTCGTCTATAATATCAAAAGTTAAAATTTGTCGGATTGAGGCTCAATGGTTTTTAAATGGACATAAACATAGCTTACTTTTGGCCAAATTTAAAGAAAATCGTACCGTTGCAACTTGCGTAATTTGGCCCTGGGCGCCAGAAAAAACTCCATTCAATTTTTGAAGTAAAATTGGATTTTTCGTCTATAATACCAAAAGTTAAAATTTGTCGGATTGAGGCTCAACGGTTTTTAAATGGACATACACATAGCTTATACTTTTGGCCAAATTTAAAGAAAATCGTACCGTTGCAACTTGCGTAATTTGGCCCTGGGCCAGAAAAACTCTATTCAATTTTTGAAGTAAAATTGGATTTTTCGTCTATAATAACAAAAGTTAAAATTTGTCGGATTGAGGCTCAATGGTTTTTAAATGGACATACACATAGCTTACTTTTGGCTAAATTTAAAGAAAATCGTACCGTTGCAACTTGCGTAATTTGGCCCTGGGCCAGAAAAAACTCCATTCAATTTTTGAAGTAAAATTGGATTTTTCGTCTATAATGCCAAAAGTTAAAATTTGTCGGATTCAGGATCAACGGTTTTTAAATGGACATACACATAGCTTACTTTTGGCCAAATTTAAAGAAAATCGTACCGTTGCAACTTGCGTAATTTGGCCCTGGGCCAGAAAAAACTCCTTTCAATTTTTAAAGTAAAATTGGATTTTTCGTCTATAATACCAAAAGTTAAAATTTGTCGGATTGAGGCTTAACGGTTTTTAAATGGACATACACATAGCTTACTTTTGGCCAAATTTAAAGAAAATCGTACCGTTGCAACTTGCGTAATTTGGCCCTGGGACCAGAAAAAACTCTATTCAGTTTTTGAAGTAAAATTGGATTTTTCGTCTATAATAACAAAAGTTAAAATTTTTTGGATTGAGGCTCATTGGTTTTTAAATTGACATACACATAGCTTACTTTTGGCCAAAGTTAAAGCAAATCGTACCGTTGCAACTTGCGTAATTTGGCCCTGGGCCAGAAAAAACTCCATTCAATTTTTGAAGTAAAATTGGATTTTTCGTCTATAATACCAAAAGTTAAAATTTGTCGGATTTGAGGCTCAACGGTTTTTAAATGGACATACACATAGCTTACTTTTGAACCAAAACCTCTATATAATTTTAGAAGTAAAATTGTATTTTTCTTCGGGCCAAATTTCGCAAGTTGCAACGGTACGATTTTCTTTAAATTTGGCCAAAAGTAAGCTATGTGAATGTCAATTTAAAAACCAATGAGCCTCAATCCGACAAGTTTTAACTTTTGTTATTATAGACGAAAAATCCAATTTTACTTCAAAAATTGAATGGAGTTTTTTCTGGCCCAGGGCCAAATTACGCAAGTTGCAGCGGTACGATTTTCTTTAAATTTGGCCAAAAGTAAGCTATGTGTATGTCCATTTAAAAACCGTTGAGCCTCAATCCGACAAATTTTAACTTTTGGTATTATAGACGAAAAATCCAATTTTACTTCAAAAATTGAATGGAGTTTTTTCTGGCCCTGGGCCAAATTACGCAAGTTGCAACGGTACGATTTTCTTTAAATTTGGCCAAAAGTAAGCTATGTGTATGTCCATTTAAAAACCGTTGAGCCTCAATCCGACAAATTTTAACTTTTGGTATTACAGACGAAAAATCCAATTTTACTTCAAAAATTGAATGGAGTTTTTTCTGGCCCTGGGCCAAATTACGCAAGTTGCAACGGTACGATTTTCTTTAAATTTGGCCAAAAGTAAGCTATGTGTATGTCCATTTGAAAACTAATGAGCCTCAATCCGACAAATTTTAACTTTTGTTATTATAGACGAAAAATCCAATTTTACTTCAAAAATTGAATGGAGTTTTTTCCTGCCCAGGGCCAAATTACGCAAGTTGCAACGGTACGATTTTCTTTAAATTTGGCCAAAAGTAAGCTATGTGTATGTCCATTTAAAAACCGTTGAGCCTCAATCCGACAAATTTTAACTTTTGGTATTATAGACGAAAAATCCAATTTTACTTCAAATAATGAATGGAGTTTTCTGGCCCAGGGCCAAATTACGCAAGTTGCAACGGTACGATTTTCTTTAAATTTGGCCAAAAGTAAGCTATGTTTATGTCCATTTGAAAACCAATGAGCCTCAATCCGACAAATTTTAACTTTTGTTATTATAGACGAAAAATCCAATTTTACTTCAAAAATTGTATAGAGTTTTTTCTGGCCCAGGGCCAAATCACGCAAGTTGCAACGGTACGATTTTCTTTAAATTTGGCCAAAAGTAAGCTATGTGTATGTCCATTTAAAAACCATTGAGCCTCAATCCGACAAATTTTAACTTTTGTTATTACAGACGAAAAATCTATATTGTTTCACAAAGCGAATAAATATTTCAATAATTATGTACAGATGTTTTGAAAGCGATACATATTTTTTAGATAATTTTTTTTTGTTGGAATTATTGTTTTAATTATTTAATTTAGATATTTTGAGCTTTTTTTTTTATCAAGTTTTATAGTTAAAAATAATTAAATACTGGGCTGGGCTAACTTCACAAAAGAATTTTTCGAGGGTTGCCTGATTCAATTTTTTTATTTGCTGGGATGAAATCCTGGGATAACTTCACATACATATCAAATCGTAGATAGCTTGCAGAAACTCTCAAGCTCATAACGCGGAAAATAGTGATTGAAATTAGAAAAAAAAATGTGTGTTAAGCTTTTGACTTCAGCTGTACCATTCCGCCAAAAATTAGTGGTTACGATTAATATTTTCAGGATATCCTTTACAAAATATAGTAATTTAAAACATTCCTTGATACAACTTTTGTATGTACAGTTTCCCAGGTACCTGTGAACTGGTCATCTTAATTAACCTATTTTTCTGAACAGACCAGGCATACATTTGTAGAGTTTTCCCAAACACTTGCCATGAAAATACTTGTAGAACATATATAAAGCTACCACATTCCGTCTGTGGGAAAGAGTATCCAGACTCAAATTCTCAATCCAAGAAACCAGCGTACTGGAAAATTCAATTGCTTCCAACTTGCACAGTAAACCCTTATGTCACACAAGATCGAATGCCTTCCAGATATCGAGCGCAATGATTTGAAATTCGCCGGATTTGTGAATGCATCTGCTCTATTGTTTGGTGACGTAGTTTATGAAATCTCCAGTCGATTGGAGCTACGAAAACCGAAAGTTTGGTCGGAAATCAGATGATGTGTTTCTAGGTATTTCGTCATATAATAATTGACTATTGTTTAGCGAACGCCAAAAAAATCGCCCGCCATTTGCCGAATCTAAAATCTGCAGCATTCCATCTTTGATCTCGCTCAAATGAACTTTTTTAGCATTCTAATAGCTGCTATGTTTCCAGCCGTTGGGTTATTTAAATAATTACGATGAGACGCTTTATTGAAAGTGGTCGCCCTTATGCACTACTGGTTATGCCATGAATTGCATGCCTTTTGAGGTTTCGAAAGACTGAACGGAATGAACTGTTCCATTGCTGTGAAAATGACAGTAAATAAAGAAACAGTTCATTCCTGTCCAATCGGCACTCTTATAGTACCACAGTCGCATTTGGGTGGTACACTCTTCGAACAAGACCACGATGAACAAAATTTCGCTGTAAATAGCATGGTCGGAATTCCCAAGTTGATAACCGACAGATATGGTATATTTTCCAGGTATTCTGCAAACATTTCAATGTGAGGGAAGAAGAATATAGAAGCAACTTGTCATTGTGAACATTGAAGTCAGCCCCGCCACAACGATTTCAGCGTTAGGTGACTTCTGAAGAAGAACCCATAGTGAGCGGCGTTATTAGGAATATTTGAGCTTCGGTAAAAACGACATAAAAAGTTGGAATCGTCAATGTTACTTTGGCCTAAATAGCTGGGGGTAGAATAAAGAATATCCTAATGGATATAAATAGTCAGCACACAGTGGGGAATCAACCGATGAATTAAGGAATAACCTTTAATACCGGTGGTTAAAGGGTTGCCGCGGTCCACAATTTGGAACTCGCTGAGAAGAAGAATAGTTGATTTAGTCAGAGCTATACAGTGTTCCACGGCAGCAAAATTTTCCCGAAGTCCTCGAATGTTGCAAAAATGAAGCGAATAAGCCCTCTCCATGACAATGAACCACAGAAACTCAAATGGTAGCACAGCATTGGATCATAAAACACTGATGTGTCCACAATGGCGCACTCAGCTCATAGTTTCAAAACACCTTCCGATCGAATGCACTAATAACCAAACATACCGACGTTCATCGTACAAACAATTGTTAATTCAATCTACTCATAGCAAAATCTAAAGAGTGAATAGCCACAAAAAAGTGGTTATTACTCGGAAATAAGACGTTTTAAAGGTTTTGAAGGCTTTATTTCGGAATAATAAATTCTCTTGGTATACCAGAGATGTATAAAAATGAAAACTTACTGAATTTTTTGACTTAATAGTATTTGTAGAATTTATAAAATTTATAGAAATTATAGAATTTTTAGAATAAGTAAAATTTGAGTTTGTAGAATTTGTAGAACTGACACACGAGTTGAAACAATTTAGAACTCTTAGAATTTACAAAATTTAAGAATTAATAGAATTTGTAAAATTTATAGAATTTAACAAAATTACAGAATTGATAGAATTTATAAAATGTATAGAATTTATTGAATTTACAGAATTTATAGGATTTATACATTTAAAGAGCTTACTGAATTTTTAGAATTTATAGAATTTATAAAATTTATAGAAATTATAGAATTTTTAGAATAAGCAAAATTTAAGATTCTAGAATATATTGACAAACGAGTTAAAACAATTTAGAACTCTTAGAATCTAAAAAATTTAAAGAATTTATAGTATTTCAGAAAATTATAGAATCGATAGAATTTCTAAAATTCATAGAGTTTATAAACTTTTTGGAATTCATAAAATTTATAGGATTTATTTAATTTATAAAATTTATTTAATTTACAGAATTTAAAAAATTTTTTGAAATAATAGAATTTATAAAATTATTAAAACTTATAGAATTTATCTAGTTTATAAAATTTGCAGAATTCAAAGAGTTTTTAAAGTTTATTGTAATTATAGAATTTTTAGAATTTGTAGAATTTGAGTGTGTAGATAAATTCAACTGACTCGAGTTGAAACAATTTATAGAACTCAAGGAATAAATAATACCAAATTTAAAGAATTTATAAAATTCATAAAATTTATAGGATTTGTATAGTTTTTAGAATTTGTATGATTTACAGAGTTTAAAAAATGTATAGTCTATTTAATTTACAGAATTTATAGGATTAAATAACTTTCCGAATTTTTAAACTTTATAGAATTTATAGGATTTGTAGAAATTATTAAGTTTTTAGAATAAGTAAAATTTGAGATATTTCATAACAATTTATAGAATTACAAAATTTTGAGAATTCATAATATTCATAAAGTTAGTAAAATTTAAAAAGTTGCAGAGAGTTTGGAGTCTATAAGGTTGATAAAATTAAGAGAATTTATAGAATTTAAAAAATTTTAATTTTTAGGACAAGTAAAATTTGGGGAATTTTATATTTACACAGTTTATTACGCAGTATTATTACAATTTATTAACCTGGACCCGGAATTTATAGCGTTTATTTATACTAATCATTAGAAATCATTAGCATTACCGAATCTATTGAATTTACAGAGTACACATTTAGAATTTATAGAAATTAAAGAAAGAATGTTGAATTAAAAAAATGTATAATCTTTATCGAGATTCAGAAATTTTTGGAATAAGTAAAATTTATAGAATTTTGGGAATTTGATAAATTTTAAAAATTCCTTAAATTTTGGCAATTATACAAATTCTTAAAATTCAGTTTAGAAATTTTTTTTGGTTTATAGAAGTGACAAAGTTTAAGTAATATAAATTGCAATATTATTCCTATTTATTGAATTTATCAAATTTATAGGATTCATAGAATACAACTATAAAAATTAAGAAATTTTTAGAAAAAGTAAAATTTATAGAATTTTTGTAATTTTTATAGAATTTATGGAAATTATTTAAATACATAGTTTTTATTGCATATTTTACCGTTTTTAGTGCATATTTCAAGGTTTCTTAATGCATATTTATCATATTTTACTTATTTCGTAGCAAAAACATCCGGGCTCTATTGATAACAGCCCTTAAGCAGCTTATCCATTGAGTAAGGTCGTGGTGGCTTTTATTAATTTGTTTAACAATGTGCAATTTACGAAATTGTTAGTTAGTTAGATTTATGAATTTGAAAACGGCCGAAAAAACTACTCGTACATCTTGATAAACCTGGGGTTCTTAAAGGAAACTTAATCGTCGAATTTTTGATCATCGTGATCAAGCAGATTAGGTGAAATACTTTTTCAGCAAATAGACTGTATTTATTCCAGACATAATATTAATGATTATTTAGGTAAGGCAACTAATTGTAAATTGCGCGCAAATAATATTTATTATTGTTGCAACGTCACTTTGTACATTAATGGCATGCGGTAAAGGAGAATTTGTTCAACTTCTTTTTTCCGGAAACGTACTAAAAGTACAAATATTTAACATCCTCTTCATTTAAAATTTATTAATAAGTAATTTCACATTGAAATAAAAATTGCAATTTCTAGGGTACTTTTAATAAAAAATTGTATTGTGCTACATGGATGTGCCAGTGTATCTAAATATGTATGCATAATAATTAATTTTTACTAAAATATTTATGACATACCAAGTTTACGAACAAGGATGCTGTTAATAATTGAAATTTGATTTTAAATTACTTACGTACTTAATACATCCAATAGACGCTAGTTAGATTATTTTAGACGAATTAATTTACATAATTCTAAACAAATTATCAATTAACCAACATAAAATCGTACTTTAAGTTTTGTTGTTTAGGTGTGAGAAAATAATATCCTTGTAGTTCACATATGTACTTATAATAAATACAAAAATATGATTAGGGTTGAATTATAATGAATATTTCATGTTGCTGAATATTAGTGTAAGAGAAGAAGAAAATTCCTAGAATAGCAAGTCTCGAAGGTGTACAAGAATAAAATTGAAATATAATCTAGGTAAATCATTAACGCAAAAACAAAATTTGAGAGATTTATGATTAACATGATTTGCAACAAGGGTACCATTTGCTTCTTTAATTGAAAATTTATTTATTTTTATAGCAATGCATTGCCTATATTCGTTCAATCTATAAACTAATTAATATTTGCATATTTCTGATAAATTTGTGCTATACGAAAAACTATTTTGAAAACTTTAAATATTTTGCTTACATACACACGTGATCTGTGCATTTCTGTAAACTTCTTTGAGAAATATCCCAAAGGTTGCATTTGGCCAATGAGTTCTGATGCAAAAGTACACGAATTGCACAATCTGTGGCGCCAATGTTTAATGACAGAGGAGCGTTAGGTGTTAAGTATGGAAGTAAAGTTGCTTTGGCTAAGTCCTTGCATTTGATGAATGCCACCTCGGTTTCCGAAGTTTTTTTAATTTTACTCTAATCTTTCTTTACGTTTCCTTTGATCAGTAGCTTTAAATTTAAGGCTTGCGTCCCGGAAATTTAAGAAATTATAGGTATTCTCGTTTCCTGGAAATGTTTTGAATATTTCCCTGGAACGCAAAATTCAATTTCAATTCTCCTCTATGACGTAAAAAGTAAAGAGACGTTATAGGTTTAGAGGGTAAAGAACTGGATATTAAATTAGATAGGCACTTCCGCCAGAGTACTTTACAGAACATGCTGGAAAGGTTACTTAGTAAAAATAGCACTTTGGGATCTGAAAATATGTGAAATGAGCAATGTCGTCCAACTACAAAATGTTCTTAAACCGCTTATGATACCTTCAAATGGACTGTAGCATTATTGCTTAGGAATTTAAAGGAACAGACAACTATTATTGACCGCAGGAACGTAAATAAAGATGTTGTCGTTTTAATAAAATTCCTCCAAGTTCCAGAGTCGGAGCCAAAGGAAATTATAGATGATACTTTCCTTGGGGTGAGTTCAAAATCCGAAATGACCTATTTTGGAAAACAATGTTGCAGAGATTATATGTGGTAGAACCATTGGCAGCAGACAAAGAAATAGAATTCAATCAAAAGAAGAGTTGGACATATACTTACAGAATTAAACTAAACTACCGCCCTGTGAGTGTACCCAAAACTCTGGCATAAGCAAACATATTTTAAGTTCCTTAATGAAAGTGCCAAATTTAAGCTAGAAATGGAAAAGAACCAAATTAAAAGACGACCCACTGTCAAACCGACGTCCACTTACAATGAGAGAAATTCTCAATTAGAGGCTAGGTTTCTAACGAAAGTTGTATCGTCATAGGGCGCATTGAGCTCCGCAACTATTGGCAATATGTGATATCAGCTATCACAAACGTCAAGTGAAAACTTCCCCGCAGATCAAGATCTAAAGTAAGTGTCAATCGGGGCTAAATTTTGGTTGCTGTGCGGGTGGCAAGATAGAAATGTCTGCGCCGATGTCGGTTAGAAATGTTTTCTTCCTAGATGAATCAGCTATATGAACATGCGATTCACCACTTGAGCAGAAGAATGTGCGCCATCAGGTTTTGACAAATGTTCTTGTTGATGGCTCCTGTGCCTCATTCGTTTTATTGTTAGTGTGTAAATTCCAGAGCCCTCAACACTTTCGATCATCCGTTCAATACTTTTGATGATAAATGCAATTAGTTAATAAAGTACGACTTATTTACGATGATTTTCGTCAGTTTATCGTTTGAGTATCTCGAGTGTGGGCGAGTTTTCGAGCAATTTCTGCTTTTGCGATGACATAGTCCGTTGCCTTTCTTCATGACCTCGGCAATAGCCCGCTGGGGCCCATAATTTTGATTATATAGTTTTTCGTTAATGGATCAACAACTATGGCTTGTTAGACGTTATGCCATTTTCGTTAGCTAAGCAATCTTTGCTTTAACGGCGCGTTTTGACTTCGCAATTTATATTTATTTTGAACGGCACAAAATTTATTTTCGTGTGCCGCCTTAATTGAATATAATATTTATAACCTCATAATGCTGTATAGTATACTGGGTGACCCATTTTAATGGAAGCATTCCAATGTCTTCTAAAATAGCTACAAAAAAATGGTTCAGACAAAAATTTTCAAGGACAATGGGGTCATTTATCTGTATTAATACCCTTGACCTTCAGGTCAATATTTCAAAGTGTAGATTATTTTGTTAAATGGAAACCCCTATTTTTGACACTGCATTCGAAAAGAGTGCGAAATTTTACGTCCGAATATGTATTTTCCACGACCTCCCACAGTCACCTGAAGAAATAATCTCTTAGTTATAATGCTTATGATTTGGTAAGAAAATTTAAAAAAAAATGTTTTAATTTTCATAGCAAATCATAACCATTATAACTAAAATATATATGCCTTCAGATGACTTTGGGTGGGCACGGAAAAATTCATATTCGGACCTAAGTTCCACTAGGGGTTTCCATTTTAAAAATGACCTTGACCTTCAAATGACCTTGAAAATTGACCTGTAGGTCAAGGGCATTAAAATAGATACATAGATGACCCCCATTATCATTGACAATTTTTGTCTAAACCATCTTTTTTTTAGCTGCCGTATTTTAGGAGATATTTTGAACCCTTTGATTAAAATGGGTCACCCAGTATGTAAATCAACAAGGGATTTCACAATTTTTTAAGCATTTTTGAAAAAAATGGTTTCGGTTTGCCTACGGTTTGCGGTGCTATCATGCAAACCATCTCAATAATATTAGTGGAGCTAGATAATGCAATAAAACATCGAATGGCGTACCTATAGTTTCCGGAAAAAAACATCCAAGTCACCCCATGGCCAAATCGCTCCATTTGTAAGAAATTTTGGTACTATACTAACTTAAATAATTTTCGCGCCAACCGCAACATACGAATCATTCTTATATGATTATAGGAGTTAGATAACGCAATGCCAAATCAAACAGCATACCGATAGTTCCCGGAAAACAAACATCCCGGTCATCCCAGGGCCAAATCCCATCTAGTTGCATGAAATTTTCGTATTATGCTAACTTAAACAATTATAGCGCCAATCTAAATATGGAAATCATCCAAAACAAATAGCCTACCGGTGCATTCCGGAAAAAAACTTAGCGGTCATCCCAGAGCATAAATAATGTTGGGCTAAGATAACGTTGTAATTTTATGTTGCCTGATGATATTATTATTTTTTTCTGGGATGAAAGTCTGGGCTAACTTCATATCGGTGGCGAATCGAATAGGGCCAGTGGAAATTTATAATTTTTGACCATAAATTTATGATTAGCGTCCCAAAAAACCCTGTCACAAAGATTGGTGCAAAATGTTCAAATATTTTAAAACTAAAATTACGAAAATGATTAAGGAGATCTGAGTATGCCATCGTACGTAAGCAGCTTTACGGATGTTTTGTGTCAAATAAAATATTTGCATGACCCGTCAAACGGTTTTTATGGATTTTTCAAAATTGCTTGCAGTGGCGTAACTAGGTAGTCGCGGCACCCGTAGTCGCGGGGCCCGTGGTTATTGGGGCCCCCGATATTTGCAAGCATTCAAAGAGTAATTAAAAGTTGAGGTTAGAAAGATGGTAGTTCAGCAGATTAAGCTTAAATTAGACCACCTTTTCAAATTAGCAAAAACGGGACATTTCTAGGAAAATTTTAAGAACAGGCGGTAGTCTAATTTTTAGGGAAAGGAGAAATTGTTCATGTCGTTAGTATTCCTGTGCTATTAGGTGTTTTCTTAAGGCATGACCAACAATTTCTTCAGATTTAGAAGAAAATTTACTAAACTCGTTTGAAATCAAAGCTTTCGACATCAAATGATAACGATTTTAGTGTTTGTTGGTTTGATTTCTTTAGATAAACGTTTTGCATTTCAAATTTACCCCTTTTACGCTTCAAGCTCAACCTTTTGCAAAACAAATTCAACCTTTTGTAAATCAATTTTTGTTTAGAAAAGGATGAATTTGATTTTTTGCGAAAAATCATTGTGATATGAAAAGCGCCTTTCTGTTTAGAAATGGAATCAATAGATATTTGAGACAAACCGGTCAGCCTCTATAATGAATTAGAGTTCGTTCGACTTATAGTTTCTCATTAACCGGATCATTGTGATCACCGGTAAACGGTAAATAAAAATTAAATTTACCGGTAAACCAGATGGTGTTCGTTTTGTTTGTTCTCGGTGAGATTCTCCTGATTTTGAAAATTCTCAACGTTTCCCGATTTCATATCCTTTTTTCTTGAATTTCATCTTTTGATCACTTTTTAAAATTTCTCGAGACTATTGGAATCTAGCATGGAGATGAGGTGTGTGATTTTCGAGACTTACTTGGTGATTCGGTGTTTCGAAACAGACAAGTCGAGTTTGTTTAAGATACTCAAATGTATTTGATTGTTGGATGTTACTCGAGAATCTTAGAGCCTATTCGAAGAATATAATTGTTCGATATTTACGAAATTATCCATTGCGAGTTCCAACTCCCTATCTAATTGGAATTTTCCATATCGTTTTGTTGAGTTAAGCCTTATTTTGTTTAGTAGCATCTTGCTTAGTAGTATTTAACACTCTTGACAAATATATAATTCGATAATTTCACGAATTTTCGGAGGCTTTTCAAAATTTTTCATTAATATTCAAATTCTTATCGATTATTTTAGGATTATTCAAGATTTTCGAATTTTGTCGCATTTTGTATGGTAATGTTCCGGACTTATGTTTTAATTTCCCTAGCCCTCGTCTGGCACGAAACAGAGCAAAGTTTCTAGGGGCACCCCCCTTCAAGGACCTGACGGACCTCTATAGGATGGACATCAGGAGTATTCAGCGCTTAGTTAACAGCTCAAAATGGTTCCAATGAGTTGGAGGAAACAATTATTCGTGTCTATGCCTGGTCCTAGTGGACCGCTACCCAAACCTAACCTAACCTACGTTTTAATCGGGGGTACTTGCAGAATAACACATATAAATCGTGATATTTATTAGGTTTTTCGATAATATGCTAAAATTTCGATATTTCTTCGATTTCCTAGGATTTTTGAAATTATTCAAGAACGTTCAGGTTATTTACAGTTTTCCTGGCGGTGATTAGCGCGAATAGGGTTTCTTTCGGATTTAAATAATTATTACAAACTTCCGGTAAATGGAAAATCGCAAAGTTTACTGATAAATGGGAAAGGTTTTTATTGATAAAGAAACTGTCTTTCACTGCATCAGTTGAGATTTTTTCTCAAACACTAACAGTCTGCAGCTGCAATCCCAAAGACCTTAGACCGATTAGCTTGTCTTCCTTCCTTTTAAAAACACTGGAAACACAAATAAAAGCTCATATTAGAGGCACGATTGTGTCGGAAAAGCTGTCTAAATCTCAACATGCCTATTGCAAGGGGAGATCTGTAGAGACTGCTCTTCATTCTCTTATATATTTCATTGAGAAATCTTTCGAATATCGAGACTATGCAATGGTAACCTTCTTGGATATTGAGGGGACCTTTAAAAATGTTCTTCCAGGGGCTATAACTCGGGCACTTTCAGATCTGGGAGTGGATGAATCACTCAAGGACTGGATAGATCAAATGCTAAGAGGCAGGATCATAAATGCTAGTTTTGGGGAATCCTCCGTCAGAAGATTTGCAAGCAGAGGTACGCCGCAGGATGGCGTACTATCCCCCCTACTTTGGAACTGGGTCATAAATGACCCATGAGAGTGTTGCTGAGACTGAAGGACGGTGGCTTCAAGATGGTTGCCTATGTGGATGATGTTGCTCTTGGTGTCCATAGTAAATATCCCGGCATGCTTAGTGAGCTTATGCAAAATGCCCTGAGCATTCTTTCATTATTGGCCAATCGCTGTGGATTGAATGTGAACCCACACAAAACCTAATTGGTTCTCTTTTCTAGGAAATATAAACTTCCTCATCAATCCTCCCACTTTAAATAGGTTCAGCTTGACTTTTACAGTTGAGGCGAAGTTTGTGGGTCTCGTTTTGGATAGCAAATTAAATTGGAAACCTAATATTCTGGAAAGGGTAAAGAAAGCTACGGTAGCGCTATACTCTTGCAAAAATGCCATTGGGAAAGGATGGGGGCTGGAGCTCCGCATCGTACATTGGCTTTATACCGCAGTGGTCATACCCATACTTTTGTATGGGGTAATAGTCTGGTGGCCTGACAATCTCTCTATGGATCAGTGGTGCACTGAGGAGCACATCCACTCAGACACTAGAGACTCTGCTATTTTTGACTCCTCTAGATATCTTGGGAAAGGATCCCATCCAGGGAGGAATGGATGATGGGTGCAGTTTTGGAACCAGGACTTATAATCTTATGGTTCAAAACGGGACGGGGAAGTTGGGGCTGGAGTGTTCTGCGAGGAACTTCTGTTAAATCTCTCCTTCCGTCTCCCCGACTAATGTATCATTTTTCAAGCTGAAGTAAGTACCATTAAGGAAGTCGTAGACTGGTTGAGGTAAATGTAATATCGGTACCCATAAAATGTGGATGTTGAACTGATCTAGTTGCGTTACAAATAGATCAGTTCAACATCCACATTTTATGGGTGCCATGACATTTCATAAGTACAGGGAATATAAATGCCGATGAACTGGCTCGACGTGGTACAATGGACCACTTCTCAGAAAGCAGAAAGGATATTGGAATTCCTCTTGCGGTATGCAAACTGCTGCTCCGGAAAGAAGCTAGCAAGCTGACGAATGACAGATGGTCAAGTATCACTTCTTGCGTAATAACTCGACAGGTCTGGCCAAAGTTGGACTTGGCGAGATCCAAACAGCTGATCTCGCTTCAGCGAAGTCAAATCAGTGTGGTTGTTGGAGTGATTACGGGGCACTCTCTCATAGGGAGGCATGCGAGTATACCTGGTATCTTCTCACATGACTATTGTCGCAGTTTCGAGGACGAAGGAGAGGAAGAGACAGTATTTCATCTTCTTTGCAGCTGCCCTCGTCTGGCACGAAACAGACTAAAGTTTCTAGGGGCACCCGTCTTCAAGGACCTGACGGAACTCGGACGTCAGGAGTATCCAGTGCTTTGTTAACAGCTCAAGATGGTTCCAATGAGTTTGAGGAAACAATTATTTGTGGTATGGCTACGGACCATTTTTGTGTCTATGCCTGGTCCTAGTGAACCGCCACCCAAACCTAACCTAACCTAAGGTTTTCTTGTGTAGCGTTAAGAAAGGTTTAGGTAGCGGTCCATTAGGATCAGGCACAGACACTAAAATGGTCCGTAGCAATGTATACTTTTACCAACATATTTTGTCAATTCTCATAAACTTCACATTA
Source organism: Tipula vernalis (assembly GCA_958295665.1). NCBI lineage: Eukaryota > Metazoa > Arthropoda > Insecta > Diptera > Tipulidae > Tipula > Tipula vernalis. Next base: position 385,850,070 of record OY282558.1, on the reverse strand, counting down.
ACCTGAGTCCGAGGTTTTACCCCTTTTTTCATAATAGGAACTTGACTATTATTGAATATAATACTAATTTGCTTTTTATAAATCTTAAACTGAATTATTTTAGTTTTATTGATTTAAGTATATTAGGAAATTAAAGCTATTTGTGTACTAAGGGCGAAAAATGTATGTTTTGCACGAGCCACATTTTATATAACTGCGCAACCATGGAAATATATGATTATACATAGTATCGCATTGCGTTTCATTTTACGCACATATTTATGCACGGTTTCAATTTTTTTTAATTTAAACACGTTGTAGCCTTATTTTAATAGGCACAGGTCAATTATCATATTGAATTTGTGGTTCGATAATTAAAAGTTTAAATTTTAAGCGTAAAAATTGTTTCAATTTTTAATGCCCGGGCTAGTGCTCGGAAGAAACCATTTTTAATTATCGGAGCCCTGACTAATTTTTGCAATCTATGACTTTTATAGTATATATCGATATCCAATATATACAGAATTGTGGGATAAATCAATTAGTATATTAAGGTAAAAACTTAGCCCACAATATTTCCAAATATATTTATTTCACTATTTCATGGAAAACTGATGTGGTGCCTAACCCATGAGATCGATTTTATTTTATTATACATAAAACCTCTGTATGTTGGACACTCAAGGGACTGAGGAAAATGTCCAAGTTATAGAGGTGTCCAACATATAGAAATTTTCCAAAATCAATCCATTAAAACATTGCTCCTATAATTTGTAATAAATATGTATTTTTTATTTCTTTGTTATTTTATTGACATTAGACCAAAAAACATGACATTTTATTCAACAAAAATTAAAAAATCCTTCATTGGAAGTATGATAGTTCATATGTATACATAAATACATATGTACATACATATGAACATACATGTGCATTAGTACATATTCAAATTCAATTTTCATACATACGTTTGTACTTTATACATTTGAACAAAACAATACACTGTACTAGATTTGGCTTTAATTTTTAAAAAAATCTGTAATCGATGTTTGTTTTTTTGACTTCGCGAATAATATGTGGTTATTCATTTTTCGTTCTAGGTTCGCTACTTCATTAAACATTGATGGAACTGTATTTAATGCAAATTTCTTTAGAATCTGCAAACTCCTTACGGCCTCTTCTGTTGAAACTGGATCCTCTTCTTCTATATCAGATTCAACATCCTCTACATCATTTGTCGCATTATCCATAATTGATTGAATTATAGCATCCTGATTTGGTTCACAACAAGTAGATAAAGCGTCATCCATCGATACAAATTCTCCAAATGTCTCTGCCGTTACCCCCAATACATGCTCTGGAACTACAATTTCTTCTATCTCTCCTAAATCAACATTTTCAGTTGAAAGTATTGAAAAGCCGGCTTTCTTAAAGCAATTTTTAATACAATCCGTCGATACTGTTTTTCACGAATCGTGGATCCAAGTTACACAATCGAGGACATTTATACACTTGGACACATCTGCCGCAGTCATCTCACTATTTCCAACATGTTCCAGTGTAACCACTACCTTTTTTAAGATGTTGTTTCGGTATATGCTTTTAAAATTTTTGATAATCCCTTGATCAAGTGGTTGAATTCTTGAAGTCATTCTGGGCGGTAAAAACTTTAATTTCACATTTGTTAATCCCTTTACGTCGGTATGCGCTGGGCAGTTATCAACAGCAAGCAAAATTTTTCGATTATTTTTCCTCATTGAAAGATCGATGCTGCGAACCCATTCCTCAAAAATTTGAGACGTCATCCATGCGGATTTATTATTACGCCATGTAACCGGAAGATCCTCAATTTTTAAATTTCTAAAAGCTCTAGGCTTTTTTGACTTTCCGATTACTAGTGGCTTCAGCTTCTCACCCGCAGCACTAGCACACAACAACACCGTTAGCCTTTCTTTGGATAATTTTCCACTGTTGCATTTTTCTCCTTTTAGAACAAGGCTTTTATCAGGCATTAGTTTGAAAAAGAGTCCTAATTCATCGGCATTGAACCAATCCTTTTCTTCATAACCCTCAACAAAAGCGGAAAATGTATTGTGAAATTCGTCGACGTCGTTCTCCGATACCTCATTCGCTTCACCACATAAAGTTTTGTGTTGAATTCCATACCGCGTCCGAAATTTTTCCAACCAACCATTGGATCCCTTAAAATCAGGAATTCCTAATTTAATTGCAATTCCTTTGGCACATTCCTGAATCATTGGCCCTGATATTCGAGCGTTAGCTGCTCTCATCTGTTTAAACCATTCAAATGTTGTGGTGTTTACCTCCTCAAAATTGGTTTTTGGTCGCTTTCTTTGCATATTTGAATTTTCTTCTTCGAACCGTTGCAAATACTCCGCCTTACGCGCTTTTATATTTCCTACCGTTGATTTGGATATTCCAAAGTTCTCGGCAGTGTTCCGTAAGCTGTTATTTTTTAAATAATTTATGACATCAACTTTGTCCTTAACGCATAATTCTTTAATTTTTTTTTTATCCATTTTATATTCAAATTAGTAAAGTTGTATATACAACTGTAGAATTAAACAAACTAAAATTATAACTAACCTGCTTGATACAACATGAAACCTAAAAATTAAAATAGCAATGTCCGTTACAATCATTTGCTGATACAGTTATTTATCAGGGATTACCCATATTGGACATGTTTGCTTAAAATTCATTAATTTTACTTTTACATTAAGCTTCTTCTAGTTACTCCTACCCTGAACTCAAATACGAATTCGACACATAAACATTATTACACAGTTACATTTGCATATAAACAATACGTACGAAAATCAATCGCACGATTTTTTGTATCCTATTAAATTTGTCTATTTTACATAGCCTATTATGCATGTGTTTGTTTTAATGAAATTAATAAAAATCCCCACCACTTTAGTTTATACTAATTTTTATGTGTCCAATATATAGAGGAGAATTTATTCAACAATAGAATAAAATCTTATATATAAGTGTCCAAGTTACCAACATACAGAGGTTGCCCAATTTATAGAGTGTTTTAAGGAATTTTTAGGTAATATTTGTATGGAATTTCAAGGGACTGAAAGAAAATGTCCAAGATACAGAATTGTCCAACATATAGAGGTGTCCAAGTTTGGAGGTTTTACTGTATTTCGTATTTTTGGATAACTCTATATATTATTCAAATTAAGTTTTATTTGCGCTAAATCGATAAACAGAAAAAAAAATGAAAACACAAGAGTTCTCTGTATCAAGAGATATGTATACACATATTGGTACATAAAAATAATTAAATAAAATATTTGTATTAGCTTTTCCCAATTTTATTTTCTATTTTTTTGGGTTAAAAAAGTTATTCATCTGTAAATAACGAAACATAAAAATTTGTAACAATAGATTTCCGATTTTATTTCTATATGAGTAAAATAAAATTCTATAATACCATAATATTAAATTATTAGTCGACTACTTTATAATACAAACGTCATAGAAACATGTTGGTTTGGAAATTTATTTTATTCGTTTTCCGTTCGTTTCGACATCCTCGAGAGGATATTTTGGTGTTTTTTTTTTAAAATACGTTTGAATATCTTAATTAGAGAAGGGAACAACTGATCGTAACGAAAGTATGTAGGTTGTAGGGTGTATTTATATAAACCAACCAACAACGTGTATTTTGTACTGAACAGTTAACCTTGAAGCGATGAATTTTTTTTTTTATTTTGTGCTCTATTTTATTTAACACAAGCTTAACTTCTAAGGAATTCTCAACCAAACCAGTAAATTAAAAAAAAAATGTAAAATCCCTTTTCAAGGATTGTACCAAATTTCAAAATACAAACAAGTTAAAAGATTCATCCAAATTCTATAAAATTTACAAACTGAAAAAACGATTTCACAATTTGAGAAAATTTGGCAGGTTTAATTGTTTTAGGTAAAAATTGTTTTTATTTGGGTTTCGCAATAAAACAGTTTTATTATGGTAAACAAACAACACACCGCAAGAAGCTGTTTTATTGCGAAACCCAAAAATGTAAGCAAGAAAAGAAATAATTCAGTTTATAATTTATTCAGATTTTAAATTATAAATTCTTCAACAAAATTTTAAATTATCAATTATGTATCTTGGGTTCTGTCGAATTGCGAACTGTAGCGGAAGCGGAAATTTATTAATTATTACTTATTTTACAAAGAACTCTTTTTTTTAGTTGAAAATTTTTTTTATTGATGTGAAATTTACTCTTCATTTTTTCCCAAAACAACAACAAAATCATTATCATTCTTGCTTGTGCTTGTGTTATGAAATCATTTAGGCGGTTTCCTCATATAAAATAATTTATCAGAAAAAGTAAACAAAACGTTTTCACTTTCTAATTAGTTGCATTAGGTACACATATCTTACTATACTCTATTATTATTATTATTATTATTATTATTATTATTATTATTATTATTATTATTATTGATTGAAGGGCCATGTGGGCGATCAGCTGCCTCGCACCGCGACCTAAAAGATCTATTGTGCTGGAACCTACTTAATTATCCTTAATATTCAGGCTCAGGCTCTTAATGAATCTGATAATATTACTGGCCGGTTCAAGATACATACTATCCGGGCTTATTATTCTCCCTCCTAGATGTTGCAGTCTTTGCTGGGAAATGGCTGGGCAATGGCACAGAACATGTTCCGCTGATTCCGCCTCCAGATCGCAGAAGCGGCATCCATCTGTCGTACTTAGGCTCATCTTCTTAAGGTGATACTTTAAGGGTACATGACCTGTGAGGAAGCCAGTAAGCAGCCTCAACGCAGGTTTCCTAAGTTCAAGACACTCCTTAACCCTGACAGACGAAGGTGATATAAATTTCTTCGCCTGTCGTAAACCTGGATATCTGCGCCAGTACTTACTTTTCTCCACAGTTTTGGAATATAGTTAAAAGCATAACTTGCCCGAAACATCTCGATCAAGCTGGGAAGTATTTCCTCAATACCTTTTTGAAGTAAAGCTGGAAAGACACCATCCCCTCCAGCGGATTTGAAAGGTTTGAAAGACCCAATAGCCCATCGCACCTTGCTGGGTGTGAACATTTTCCCAGAGAGACTCCAGATCCTACTGTGAGGCGCATAGGCCACCTCACTTGATGGATCATGCGAGTCGGGAAGTGGGTCTCTAGCAGTACCTTTAAGGTTTCCTTCCGGTTTTCAGTGAACCTCCCATCTTGCTTCTGGAGAAGTCCTAAACCATTTGAATTATCCCTGGAAAGGACTTTCTGGAGACGAGCTGCAGAGGGCAATTCATTGATTCCCTCACAGAAATTCCTCCAGGTAGCCGCTTGGATCTTCTTAGTTCGAGATTATATTCCGTCAAGTCCATCTTATTCTCGCCCCATTCACCGGTGCTTTTAGCGTTGTTGAATAATCTTCTCGATTTTTTCCTCAGTTTACCCAGCGACCCGTTCCACCAAGGGACCATCTTTGTGGACTCTCTTCGCTTAACCGGGCAGCTGTTTTCGTCAGCCAAGTGTATAGAATTATGCAGCTGGTTTGAACAGATCTCTAAACCCTCTGGAGACTCTATGTTCCCACAACCGAGGGAATTTCTGATTCGAGTGAGACTCTATAAGAGTCCCAGTCGGTCAGTTTTGGAATTCTGATTTCCTGCCGCTGCATGGTCTCAGCCGCCAAATCAAATCTGATGTGCAAGTGATCCGATAATGAGGCCTCTTCAGACACATGCCAGTTTTTGACCAAGTCGCTGAAATGCGGACTAGGAAGTGTCAAATCTAGTACCTCTTGCCTAACCGCATTTATAAAAGTAGGTTTCCTTCCCCTATTGACAATGTCTACATTATTTGAGATCAGAAATTCAAAAAAGTACTCACCCCTGTTATTGATGTCCGTACTACCCCACACCGTGTGGTGCGCGTTTGCATCGAATCCTATCAGGTAGGCCAGCCCATTGTGTCTGCAATGAGCTATGAGCCGCCTAACGTCAAGTGGAAGTATTAGCTCGAGTCTCCAGGAAAATAGGCGGAGGCCATTATAGCCTCCTGTTTGCCTCTTTCACCCAGAAACTCCACCATTACTGCAAGCAAGTCCCTGGAGATGAACTCTGAAATGGGAATAAAATTAATTTGCGAACCGGCCAAAATAGCCGCTCTTGGGCTCTCAGTTCCGTTATGATAATTTAACTTACCCACTTGATTTGGTATACCTCTACCTATCACCCATGGCTCCTGGGTTAGAGCCATGCCAATGTTTTGGCCGATAAACCAACGAGAAAGGACGTCCCAAAACGCAGGTTGTATCTGCAGGCAGGCGATATATGCCTTCATTTTTCCGAAGCCCCTTCTGAAGGCCCTGCTCAGTCTCCTTTTCAGCACCGCCACCAGCCGCATGCTTTTATTGTCCGTCCGATGGCTGATCAGTTTCCTCCATCGCCGTTCTGCTGGCCCCCGCTGCCCTAAGAGCATCCATGCCTCACTAGTGGCTTGCGCGGGGGGAGCCATTGTGAGGCCTTCCACCGTGGAACCCCTAACGCCTTCCTCTCTCTTCCCGCCTTCTCCTTACCTGTCTCCTGGAGAGGACGGCCACCTCAGTGGTCTTGGCTACAGGTGCCGCTACCGTAGCTTCCACAGGCTTTCACCACTTGGGTCCCGCCGACAGAAGCCGGTTTAGCACCAACCTGACCACCCTTGGGATGCAATTGGACAGTCCCAAACTTATAGTTAACTTTAAAGCCAACCCGCTTGAGCTTCTCAATTGAAGAGTGGTCCATAGAGAAGATGCAAAAGGCCGAAGAGCCTTTCGTCTCTCTCCTGATCACTCTCCAGTTGATCGCCTGCATGCCCTCGTTTTGGCTTTTGATAAAGCCAAAAAGCTTCTCCGTGGGCAATTCAGCACTATTTGGGAAGGTGCCGAACACAATCCTGGCTCGAGGCAGATTTTCCGCCTCGGCCACGATCAGCTGTGCACCCGCCCATGGCTTGATATTTCCTATGGCCTCCCTAAGCCACTGAACAGTGGCCCGGTCAGCACAGATTAATACCAGCCAACCAGGCCGAAGCTGACTGCCAAAGAACTTATGTTTAAGCTCCTTGGCCTCTTGCTCTAGCACCTTATCTAGGATGGCCTCCTGGACAGCCTTAAGCTGCTCTCCAGTGAGGACAACCTCAGGAAAACCAGAGGGCAAGATCCGAATGACCTCCGATTCCGCAGCCTGCCTGAAGGTAAGTCCAGACCGGACCGCAGAACCCGAGACCGTCGGGACAGATTCTTCTCCCCTGGCCTTTTTTTGTGCCAGTGGAGTACCCTCATCCGAGCGGATTCTCTTTGACGGTGGGGCCTCTGTGGGACCACAAGACTCCCTTTGTGGCCGCATCGCCAGAAATCTTGTCTCGCTTCCGGGCGGTTTGCCCTCAACAAGAACCCTCTTATACCGCTTCTTCGCGGCCCCACACATTTTCACGCGAGGAGCCGCGACAGGTTTGTCAGTGATGCTGGCATTACCTTTCGGGTCCTCCCCGACGTCTATACTCCCCCTGCTTTCACAGGGGAGATACCCCCACTTTCGGGGCCGAGTTATCATCTCCTGAGGTGTCCATGTCGGAGTTGAGAACTAATTCCTCAATCCCCGAACGGAGCTTCCCATCCGATGGACCACTCATCGAGAGTCCCACAGCGGAAAGAGAGCCGAGGTCCTCGAAAACCATTGCGGGACTATCCCTGTTGAGTGACGCTTTAGGAGCGTCACCATCCTTATTTTTATTTACTGGTCTTAACATGTTGTTCCCACGAGTTGCTGGGAAAAGAAAGTCGCCTGTGTGACACCCAGCTTTACCACAGGAAGGCTAAATAAAACTGGAGGGCGCCTGGTATCCAGAGTCCGCATATTTTGGACTGATTAACCTATCAGCCATTCATCAATCAGCATATGCTGTTCCACCTTAGATTAGGGGTTTTTATCAAGGATTCCTCCTTTAGCGCCGTACTTTAGCCTGTACCAAATGGTCAAAAGTACCAAACGGCCTCAGTTACCGGTGATTGCCACGAGGAGGCTTACATTATAGCGGTGACTTCTCTCCTTTGTTCGACAATGATCTCTCGAGATTAATTGGACGTATACAGATTCGAGCAATAGCTCGTTTAAAAATTCCCGATTGAGTTTTAACCGAAACAACCCTTACGATCTCATCTTTCCCAGGATGAGTCTCGATTACGCGACCCATAATCCATTTTATGGGAGGAATATTATCTTTCTTAAGAAGGACCAATGTTCCCACCTTAATGTTGTCAAATTGTTTTAACCATTTATTTCTACTCTGCAATTCCGACAGGTACTCAGTCGACCACCGTTTCCAAAAATGTTGTAAGTAAAATTGAATTCGCTGAAACCGGTTTAATCGGTTTTCATCCAAGTGAAATAACGATGGCTCGGGTAGTAAATTAATTGGTTCTCCAATTAAAAAATGTCCAGGTGTTAATTAACAAAAATCTGAAGGATCTTCAGACAAAGGTGTGAGTGGCCTGGAATTCAGACACGCTTCAACCTGAACGATCAGTATAGTTAATTCTTCTATTGTACATATATAATTCCCTATGTAGTACTCGTTTTAAGTGGTGCTTGGCGCTTTTTATGGCCGCCTCCCACAAAACACCGAAATGCGGTGATCGAGGTGAAATTGTTTGCCATTATATATTATGATCGGTACAAAATCTCAAAAGTTCATTACGATGAACTTCAGACATAAATGATCCTTGCAAATCACCCAATTCACTTTGTGCCTCAATGAAATTGGTGGGATTGTCGCTGAATATATTTACACAACAACCTCTACGTCCAATGAAACGTCGAAGCGACGCCAAGAAAGCGTTCGTAGATAGATCGGACACAACCTCTAAATGGGTTGCCTTAGTTGCAAAACAAATGTATAGAGCAACATATGATTTAGTAGTGACATTTGATCTAACTTTAGAACGAGTGGAAAATCGACCACAAAAATCAATCCCGACATTAGAAAACGGTCGGGAGGGTTGCACTCGTTGACTTGGCAATTGACCCATGACTTGTTCGATCGAAGCTGGCTTTGTTCTAAAACAACGAATACATTCGAATACTACACGACGACACAAATTGCGACCATTAACAAACCAGAACTTTTGACGAACGTAACTTAATAAAGCATTGGGACCTGCATGCAAATTTCGAAAATGTTCGTTTCTGACAAACATTTTACTAAAATTGAGGCCTGCAGGGAGTAAAATCGCAAGAATATTATCATAAAGTAAAGGCGAGTTAGCCAGCCGTCCACCTACACGTATTATACCATCACCGTCAATAAACGGGCTTAATTTTCTTATCGGGTTTTTATTGTTAAGAATCCCCTGTTTCTTTAATTCTTTCAACTCGACACAATAGACTTGTGACTGCATATGTTTAACCAAACCTTTCAAGGCGTTGTTTATTTCCTCAACAGAAATTTGACATGATTTAATTTGTTCAGATTGAGGCCGTCTGCAATTTTTTATAAATCTAAGACATAATGCTGAAATTCTCAAAAGACGACTATATTCTGAGTATTAATCTATAAGGTCATTAGTAAACTCATTTACTTCAACTAATGATTTGATCGTGGCTAGCTCGGAATCCTCTGATGCAGCTGAAACTTGCGCTCGCGTAGTAGGCCAATGACATTGTGAATTCGACAAAAACGGCGGTCCATTCCACCAAATTGAATTTGATTTAATTTCCGCAGGCATTAGACCTCGCGAAACCAAATCCGCAGGATTTTCTTGGGTAGGTATATGAGCCTAGATCCTCGATTTTAGATATTCTGTTAGCTACAAACGTAGCATATTTCGAAGAAGACGATTGCATCCGATATAAAGTTATTTCGGAGTCAGACCACAATACTACTCGATCGAATTTTAAATGTAACGACTTTTGAATTTTATCGAACATAAAGATATATAAAGGCTCCCATTTCGCTAAAAGAGGTTGGGGCAATTCAGTGTCCCAATCCAACCCATTTGTCTTCCATGCTTCTTGCATAATCAGTTTGCCTGTAAAAATGACGGGTGCACACAATGCCATAGGGTCGAACATTTGCGGTAAATTAGACAACACACATCGCTTGGTGACCAAATTCGACTTTGAAATATTGTTAATTCGAGACAGACTAAACTCATCATCGACAAAATTCCACTTTATACCCAATACAGTGGTAGATGAAGACGTCTCATTTTCGGCGTTAGATCCCAGCTCTAATACATTTGACGACAATTTTTGTAAGTCGAAACCGCCCTTTGACAACAATTTAATTAATTCCTCGTTTAAGACAGAAGCTTCGTGAATAGTATCGGCGCCAGAAACGAGATCGTCGACGTAAAAATGATTCATTAATCTTGTGGAAGCGTCAGGATAATTATCACATTCATCAAGCGCTAATTTCTTCAATGTGCGAGTAGCCATAAAAGGCGCGCTCGCTGTGCCATAAGTCACAGTATTCAATTGGTAAATGGATAACTCTTCACTGGGATTACGCCGCCAAATGATTTGGTGTGGAGCTCGATCTAATTCGGGGATAAGTACCTGGCGATACATTTTAGCGATATCAGATACCAGTGCAATAGGAAATGTATACGGAAACGAATTAGCATTGCAAATATATCGTCTTTGATCGTCGGTCCCGTCATTAAAGCATCATTTAATAAAATGCCTGAAGTGGTTTTAGCCGAAGCGTTGAATACTACACGCACCTTGGTTGTGGAGCTCTGATCCCTAAAAACCGCATGATGTGGAAGAAAATATGAATTCTCTGAAAAAGGATGCTGACTAAGTTCCATATGTTTTAACGAAATATATTCATCCATAAAATCTACATATTGCTTTTTTAATTCAGGAGTTTTTTCTAACCTTCTTTCTAAACACAAAAACTGTTTAAGAGCAGATTGATATAAATTTCCGAGTTCCAAGATTTTATTTTTAGTTGGAAGAGCGACGATAGATATAACGTCCTTCTTAGTTTCGTTTAACATGTTTCGAATAATGAGCCTCACAAGCCTTCTCTTCGATGGAATAATTACTGATCGGACATATTTCTTCAGCTTGAAAGAACCGTTCTACTTATTGGATTAATTGAGAACAACAATGCATCGAAATGGACGTTTCAATGCGAGGTCCGTTGGTTTTTCCGCAAATGAGATAACCCAAACATGTGTTAATAAAAGGAGGTAACTCCTATACCAAAACTAATTTGTCACCACAAATAATTTGGTTAAAAATATCAGCTCCTAATAGAAGATCAATATCCTGGGGTATATTAAAAGTTGGGTCAGCCAAACTAATGCCCTTTGGTGTCAAATGGTATTGGAAAAAGTGGAAGAACCGATGTTATTTTTGGTAAAATCAAAAATTCAGACGTTGATTCATATTCAGAAACTCTATAGACCGTATTGTTAAATTTGTGTACTTATTAACATTAATCCCTCTACCTTCAATTCCAGTAATTGGTACACACGTTGATTTTTTCGATGCCCTTAATCGTTGACAGAACGATTCCGTGACAAAATTTGACATTGAGCCTTGATCGATAAGGCATAAACAATTGCTGTTGATAATAAAATTTGTGATTTTCGAGATTGAACATCACAATCCTGTAAACTGGTAACAATAACTGGTTTTTGATCAGCATATTTATCAGAGATAATACCAGTAGAAGAATTAACTACATTTAAATTAGGGCCTGTCGTCGACTTATTTTGAATATGTGCCTGATTTGTGAAACTTGTACTTGACGTGGCTGGTACAATAATGTTACTATGTATTATTGTTATTGGCGGTATTGATATGATATGTGCATTACTAGGGGCATTTAATTTAGTAAAATGAAACAGCGTGTGATGCGCCTTGTGACATACACGACACCCTTTTGAACGGCATTGAGACATAATTTGATTGCCTAAACATTTCCGACACAAATTCTTTTTAATTAACCAGTCATTTCGTTGATCCCATGATAAGATTTCAAATATTTTGCACTTATAAATACTATGTTCGCAATAAAAACAAACAAAACTAGGTGGTATTTGAGAAGGTGAATTAGCTATTATACAATGCTAGATGTATGCCCGGTTTCACAAAAAACTATCCAACCCTTAGTTAAATAATATTTCCTCCCTTTCATCTTTTATAAAATTACGTTTTGTTTCATAATACAAATTCTATGCAAGTTGATTATATTTGATTTTTACATAGAAATATTTAGCCTTCAGCTAAATATTTAGCTCGACGAAATTGGGCAGTTAAATATTTAGCTCTCCAATTAAATTGTTCAGGTAAAAAAGGAAATAAAATTAGCATGCGTTGAATTATGAAATAAATCGCAATTTAATAAAAGAAGAAAGGGAGGAAACATTATTTAACTAGAGATTACTTCTTTTTTTGTGAAATCGGGCATTAGCATGGTTTGCTTTAGCTTTGGGTCTGTTTACCAACCGTAGATTTGTTAGTTGACATACTCGATGGTGTAGATGCCATCGCTTCTAAAACGCGTATTCGAGCCGTTAAAATTTCTAAAACTTGTTTAACGGTAAAAATCTCATTGACCGGTTTTTTCTTTTCTAATTCTCTCCGTGACGATTTATCTACTTTTTCCATAATGTGAAATACAAGGTATAAGTCCCAATGTTCAATTGTAATATTAAGATTCCTGACAGCATTATAATGTTTATTAAATTTGTCTAGAAATATTTTTAATTCTTTTGGGTCTTCTTTACAGACGGATTCTAAATAATAAATTTCACTCATATGTATGTTTTTAACCCGAGAATCGTGTTCATAGTACGTATTAAGTGATTCCTAAACTTTCTCAAAATTTGCTGCCGTTGATGGAATTCCATCAATAAAATGAAATGGGTCACCACCATTTAACGCATTGCGAAGAAATTGAAATTTTAATACCGCATTGGCAAGAACTAATTCAACAAACACTTCTCTGAAGTTACACCAAGATAAAAACTGCCCATTAAATTTGGGTATTTCTAATTCGGGAAGAGAAATTGGAATTGTTACCGCATTTGCGACGATTTATTTTAGGTAAAACAGTTTGAGCTTCTAAAGACTCCATTAATTTGAAAACACGATTCTCCAAAGACCGAACAGAACTAAAAAAATCATCCTGGGAAACATTGTCAACCTCGGTAGGTTCTAAGCCCTCAAGATGATTATACGATTCCGAATATTTATCGTACAACGCGCCTAAATGTTTAATTATACCTTTTAATTCCGATAGAGAAATATCATTGTCGGAATCTAACTGATGCATTACGAAATTATCCTCCTTCTGACGCACCACTTCGAAAAAAATTCTGATTCGCCGCCACATATTCACCCGAATATAAAACTTAGTAGATCGAAAACCGAATTGCCACATCATACATTTCTATTGGAAAATTTTGACTTGTAAGAAAAGTAACATAAAGAATGGATCGCATTGGGTGCTTTCAGGTCTCGGGTCTCGCTTAGATAATATAATTAATCAAAAACAGGCCTTAACTCCTACAAAACTGTCTAATAGCGACTGGAAACCATTTTTTCTTTCCTTTCTCGATTCGACAGGCATTTTCCATCATTTTGCCGTTTGCAAGTTAATTTTTTAGTTTTCAATAAATGTTTGATTGGGCATATAAAGCTAGGTAAAACCCAATTTCTTTTAAACAACAGCTGATGAACATTATAGCGATAGGCTATAACCATTTTGCTTAATCCACAGTTGATATTTTAGTTTTCAGTACTGTTGTTATTATGAAGGCTCGAAACTATTATTACCCTAGGCTTTGTCTTACCTCCTTCTCGTTATGTGAGTGTTGTTCTGAACGTTTCTTAGTGTTATCATCTATTTCGTGTTGCGAACCCTTGATCATTTCTGGTGAGTACTCTGCTATTCTATTTTCGTCCACTTTTTTTTTACTTGCTGTTCTCTTTCTCTTTTTAACTGGTACACTGCTACAACAGTAAACTAAAAACTTTTCATATTACGTGTTTACTACCTAGCTATACTTATCAAGGGTCCCTAAGTTCTTCGAAGACAGTTAATCCGCTATATCTTGTGCCCCAAAGCCTTATTAGTTGATTATATAGTAAGGTGGAACCATCTTAAAATCCAGCCGTTGGTCGCTCGCTTGTTTTTATTTTTTTTACAAAATATTTTTTACAAAATTGTTTATAACAATTAGAATTCCCATTTCCTTATCTCTATTTTGGTCTTTTGAGTCTACTTTGTTAAAGATTAATTTTCTCATTATAAAATAAATGACGTAAAATTAGTTAACTTCACCAAATTTGGATTCAATCAAGTTGAATAAAGGAAATAACCTTTTTTTAATAATAATAATTTTAACTATTTTGTACTAGCTGCTTTCGTGATTAGGTAATCAATCAAAAAAATAGTTAAACCCTTCCAAAAAAATAATTGAAGCCACTCAAGTGGAACAGAGTGTAAATTTTCTGTATTTTCTAACAGTCCTAAAAGCATTTAGTTAAAGTACGTACAGCACATACAACAAATAATTCTTGAGCTCTCATATCATAAAATTCACATAAAATATACAATGTAAATGCCAAGCTGCAAACAGCACAAAAAACCATCGTATTTTTCGCGCAAAACGCGGTGATATAGAGAATAATTAAACAAAAAGCACGAAATATACTGGAGAAAAAATGTAACGTTTTTCTGCAGCTGGTACAATGGGAAATGTAACATGGCAATATTTTTTCTGTTTTGATAATTTTACAATGCATAAATTAAAATTTTGCTATATACACGGTGATAAGAGATGATTTCGTTATAAATGTATATTTTACGCTGGCGTCAAAATCACACTACGATCATTAATTTAATTTCTACGTCACTCACCCGAATGATTGGTTATATTAGAAGGCTGCTGGAATTACATACCACCTATAAAAATAAATTGTTTATTCTAATTTTACCGACATAATATTCTTCTAAATGCTTTCTTCCACACGCATATTACATACCATAAATTACCAAAAGAGAAATTATGTATGGTGTTGGGAACAACAAAATATGAACATAAATTCTTTTTTAAACAATAGCGCATTTGAATATCAAATTTAATATGCAAGTCGGTTGCTGCTCATATAAATGGTAAATATAAGCTTTAAAAATGATCACAATTGTATTAGTTATAATGTTGTAAAAAACTTATTTTTACCGTTACAGTTTATTAACTATATAAATTAAACTGTGACCCTTAATTTAACATGTAAATACACGCGGCCTCAATCGCGTTAATATTTATAATCTTGTACTATATATTCTATATGAGTCACTCCTTTCTGACATGTTTGTAATTTAGTGTAAACCGTATATACATATTTAGAATAAAAACAAACATCCCACTTACATTTTTCTTTTATATATTAAAATCCAACACAATAAAAAGCACTACAGTACGGTTCCAGTTGAATAAATCTGATTACGTGTATTACTCAGCAATAGTACAGAACATTACGTAATTTTGGTTATGACTGAGATACTTATCCCCTTAATTAATTAACCAGCATTTAATATATTCATGAACCTTCAGTTAAATAACAAAACAAAAACAAAATTATTTCGTCTAATTCAATATGTCTAATTTATAACAATAAAAATGTCTTATCTTTTATGACAGATGTTTTTTTGGCTGTGAACATTAACAAATCCGTAACAACATAAATCACATATGTCCGTTGATATTACAAAAATTTGAAGATTTTTTGTCAGATTTGCATATAAGTAAACATATTAAATATGTTTTCAAATGTCTTTAAATATTATATAAGATTTTTTTTAAGATAAGTGGTTTGTGTGTAGTGCAGCTAAATAGATAACACTTAAATTGCTTGTCATCAATCAATATTTGCAATTCTGTCGTTCTCATGGAATTTATCAACATCTTTCATGATAAATATTTATACTTAGCAAATTTACAGTTTTGAGTCATTGCTAAATTTAATTGATCTTCAAAATCGGAGATCAATCAGCTGGTTTGAATGGAACGTATCAACGACGGTTGTAAGATCATCGTTCAGGTCAATATAGCACAAAACTTAGTGAAAATAAAATCTCTCTCATGGGGTGATCAGAACTTCGGTCCAGAAAATTAACTCAACCACAAAATCAATCCCGAACTGAACCTATCAACTCAATCTCCAGCTCAACCTCCAACTCAACAAAATCTAACTCAATCGCAACGTAATCCAAAATGCAATTACCAAATTAACCGTCAACCCAACCCTTAACTCATTCACTAAATCAACCCCAAAACAATTTTTAAATCAACTCTTAACCTAATCCCAAATGAACCCCCAAATAATTCCATAACCGAACCCCTCACTTAACCACAACGCAACCTAACTAAACTCTAACTCAACTTCAAATCAACTTAGCTCGAACTAAATCTCAAGGCTCTATTCAACCCCACATTTAACGGCTAACCCAATCCCGAAAACAACTCGATTCGAAATGTACATGCGAGTATGACTAAACCGTCGACTCGACCTCAAATTAATTCCAAACCGAATCCCTCACTCAAATCCAACTCAACTTCAACTCAAACCAGATTCAACCCTAACTCGACCTCGATGCAACCCAACCCTAAATTTAACCATAACCCAACCCCAACTCAACCACAACTGAACCCCAACTCAACCTTCGGCTCAACCTCCATGCAACTCTCAAAAAATGGTTGGCTTAGTAAAATTTATATTTCTTGATGTTCGACTTGGGCTTACATCTGGACTGGTTA
This sequence comes from Tipula vernalis, assembly GCA_958295665.1. Taxonomy (NCBI): domain Eukaryota; kingdom Metazoa; phylum Arthropoda; class Insecta; order Diptera; family Tipulidae; genus Tipula; species Tipula vernalis. The sequence continues at coordinate 385,833,251 of OY282558.1, read as the reverse complement.
CGCTTTTGGCTATTATTTGTTTTACTTCTATCGGTTTTAATATGACCTTGACTTTCAGACTTACCTTGCCTTTTGCATCGATCCATGTGCTTTATATATAACCAAAAACGATGTAATATCGAGACGTCTCGTGAACATTTATTTTCAAAAAATAAAAAAACAACAACAACAAATGGAAAATACAGTAGAACTGTAATAACTTTATCTTCTTAATCCCTTTAAATCAGACTCTCTGCTGTTAATTTCTTCTTACCTCTTACTTCTTCTTGATTTGCGTTTGACTTTGAATTGAGTATGCTCTACGAGCATAAAAATTTAAAAAACAAATCGAACAAAAATTCGCATTTCTCACTACTTTTATTTTTGTTTATTTTTTGTGTTTACAATTTTTATGTGTGAGTACATACATCCCTTCAAACAAAATTTGTGAAATAAATAAAAAACATTATGCTGGATGCATAGAAAATAAACACTCCTCGTATATATAGTTTCCTAATAAGTTTTTGTTATTGGTTTCCTTTTCCCGGCTGAATAAAAAAAACTACATATTTCGGCTGGAGTTCATATTTTGTATATGAAAATAAAGCGAATTTATGTTACTAACATGGGTGTACATTGCGTTATGAACTATTTGTTGTGCCAAGCTGGGAATATACATTTGATTATGAATTCAAGGCTGGGCAAATTACATTACACTGAGTAATTAAAATACTTTTCCGAGTTACAGCAAGCTCAGTAATTAAAATACAAATTACAATTACTTTCGAGTGGAGCAATTAAAATACAAGTTACAATTACTTTGAATTGTCATTTGTAATTAAAATACAAATTACAATTACTTTACATTTGTAAATTGATAAATTTGATTTGACAAAATTCATTTAGTGAAAAAACGTATCATTAGAAAAAGATTATTATGATGAGTTTTATGCTGATGACTCTGGAACCAAATTTTAATAAGCCTTGTAAAAATTTAAATAAGAAATTTCAAAAACTGGGGAATTTAAGTAATTAAAATACAAGATACTGTTACTTGGAGAATGAGTAAATAAAATACAAATTACAAATTGTAATTTCTATTTTAATTACGTAATTCAACTACATGTAATTCGTTACTGCCCAGCCTTGCCTAATTAAAAAATCCTAATCCATACGAATCGTTCGTTTAGTAAAAGTTCTACAAAATTATATTTATGAAATCGCACTCAACTCTTAAGGGCCAATATCGGCCATTGCCAACAATGATGATAAAAGTTTGGCTAGCACATGGAAAGGGCCCTTCAATTACCCAGTCAAAAACCCTAAACCATACGAATCGTTCGTTTAATAAAACTTCTACAAAATTTTATTTTTGAAATCGCACTCAATTCTCAAGGGCTAATACCGGCCATTGCCAACAATGATGACAAAGGGTTTGCACTTGGAATAGGCCCTTTAATTACCACAAGTCAAATCACTTGGAATAGGCCCTTTAATTACCTAGTCAAAACCCCTAATCCATACGAATCGTTCGTTTAGTAAAAGTTCTACAAAATTATCTTTTTGAAATCGCACTCAACCCTTAAGAACCAATATCGGCCATTGCCAACAATGATGACAAAGGTTTGGCTAGCATATTGAATAGGCCCTTTAATTACCTAGTCAAAAACCCTAATCCATACGAATCGTTTGTTTAGTAAAAGTTCTACAAAATTATATTTTTGAAATCGCACTCAACTCTTAAGGGCCAATATCGGCCATTGCCAACAATGATGACAAAGGTTTGGCTAGCACTTGGAATAGGACCCTTAATTACCTAATTAAAAACCCCTAATTTATACGAATCGTTCGTTTAGTAAAAGTTCTACAAAATTATATTTTTGAAATCGCACTCAACCCTTAAGGGCCAATATCGGCCATTGCCAACAATGATGATAAAGGTTTGGCTAGCACATGGAATAGGACCCCTAATTACCTAATTAAAAAACCCTAATTTCTACGAATCGTTCGTTTAGTAAAAGTTCTACAAAATTATATTTTTGAAATCGCACTCAACCCTTAATTGCCAATATCGGCCATTGCCAACAATGATGATAAAGGTTTGGCTAGCACATGGAATAGGACCCCTAATTACCTAATTAAAAAACCCTAATTTCTACGAATCGTTCGTTTAGTAAAAGTTCTACAAAATTATATTTTTGAAATCGCACCCAACCCTTAAGGGCCTATATCGGCCATTGCCAACAATGATGACAAAGGTTTGGCTAGCACATGGAACAGGACCCTTAATTACCTACTTGAAAAACCCTTATTTTTATGAATCGTTCGTTTAGTAAAATGTCTACAAAATTATATTTTTGAAATCGCACTCAACCCTTAAGGGCCAATATCGGCCATTGCCAAAAATGATGATAAAGGTTTGGCTAGCACTTTGAATAGGACCCTTAATTACCTAATTAAAAAACCCTAATTTATAAGAATCGTTCATTTAGTAAAAGTTCTACAAAATTATATTTTTGAAAACGCACTCAATTCTCAAGGGCTAATACCGGCCATTGCCAACAATGATGACAAAGGTTTTGCACTTGGAATAGGCCCTTTAATTACCACAAGTCAAAGCACTTGGAATAGGCCCTTTAATTACCTAGTCAAAAACCCTAATCCATACGAATCGTTCGTTTAGTAAAAGTTCTACAAAATTATATTTTTGAAATCGCACTCAACCCTTAAGGGCCAATATCGGCCATTGCCAACAATGATGACAAAGGTTTGGGTAGCACTTGGAATAGGACCCTTAATTACCTAATTAAAAAACCCTAATTTATAAGAATCGTTCGTTCAGTAAAATTTCTACAAAATTATATTTTTGAAATCGCACTCAACTCTCAAGGGCTAATACCGACCATTGCCAACATTGATAACAAAGGTTTTACACTTGGAATAGGCCCTTTAATTACCACAAGTCACAGCACTTGGAATAGGCCCTTTAATTACCTAGTCAAAAACCCTAAACCATACGAATCGTTCGTTTAATAAAACTTCTACAAAATTTTATTTTTGAAATCGCACTCAATTCTCAAGGGCTAATACCGGCCATTGCCAACAATGATGACAAAGGGTTTGCACTTGGAATAGGCCCTTTAATTACCACAAGTCAAATCACTTGGAATAGGCCCTTTAATTACCTAGTCAAAAACCCTAATCCATACGAATCGTTTGTTTAGTAAAAGTTCTACAAAATTATATTTTTGAAATCGCACTCAACTCTTAAGGGCCAATATCGGCCATTGCCAACAATGATGACAAAGGGTTTGCACTTGGAATAGGCCCTTTAATTACCACAAGTCAAATCACTTGGAATAGGCCCTTTAATTACCTAGTCAAAAACCCTAATCCATACGAATCGTTTGTTTAGTAAAAGTTCTACAAAATTATATTTTTGAAATCGCACTCAACTCTTAAGGGCCAATATCGGCCATTGCCAACAATGATGACAAACGTTTGGCTAGCACTTGGAATAGGACCCTTAATTACCTAATTAAAAACCCCTAATTTATACGAATCGTTCGTTTAGTAAAAGTTCTACAAAATTATATTTTTGAAATCGCACTCAACCCTTAAGGGCCAATATCGGCCATTGCCAACAATGATGATAAAGGTTTGGCTAGCACATGGAATAGGACCCCTAATTACCTAATTAAAAAACCCTAATTTCTACGAATCGTTCGTTTAGTAAAAGTTCTACAAAATTATATTTTTGAAATCGCACTCAACCCTTAATTGCCAATATCGGCCATTGCCAACAATGATGATAAAGGTTTGGCTAGCACATGGAATAGGACCCCTAATTACCTAATTAAAAAACCCTAATTTCTACGAATCGTTCGTTTAGTAAAAGTTCTACAAAATTATATTTTTGAAATCGCACCCAACCCTTAAGGGCCTATATCGGCCATTGCCAACAATGATGACAAAGGTTTGGCTAGCACATGGAACAGGACCCTTAATTACCTACTTGAAAAACCCTTATTTTTATGAATCGTTCGTTTAGTAAAATGTCTACAAAATTATATTTTTGAAATCGCACTCAACCCTTAAGGGCCAATATCGGCCATTGCCAAAAATGATGATAAAGGTTTGGCTAGCACTTTGAATAGGACCCTTAATTACCTAATTAAAAAACCCTAATTTATAAGAATCGTTCATTTAGTAAAAGTTCTACAAAATTATATTTTTGAAAACGCACTCAATTCTCAAGGGCTAATACCGGCCATTGCCAACAATGATGACAAAGGTTTTGCACTTGGAATAGGCCCTTTAATTACCACAAGTCAAAGCACTTGGAATAGGCCCTTTAATTACCTAGTCAAAAACCCTAATCCATACGAATCGTTCGTTTAGTAAAAGTTCTACAAAATTATATTTTTGAAATCGCACTCAACCCTTAAGGGCCAATATCGGCCATTGCCAACAATGATGACAAAGGTTTGGGTAGCACTTGGAATAGGACCCTTAATTACCTAATTAAAAAACCCTAATTTATAAGAATCGTTCGTTCAGTAAAATTTCTACAAAATTATATTTTTGAAATCGCACTCAACTCTCAAGGGCTAATACCGACCATTGCCAACATTGATAACAAAGGTTTTACACTTGGAATAGGCCCTTTAATTACCACAAGTCACAGCACTTGGAATAGGCCCTTTAATTACCTAGTCAAAAACCCTAAACCATACGAATCGTTCGTTTAATAAAACTTCTACAAAATTTTATTTTTGAAATCGCACTCAATTCTCAAGGGCTAATACCGGCCATTGCCAACAATGATGACAAAGGGTTTGCACTTGGAATAGGCCCTTTAATTACCACAAGTCAAATCACTTGGAATAGGCCCTTTAATTACCTAGTCAAAAACCCTAATCCATACGAATCGTTTGTTTAGTAAAAGTTCTACAAAATTATATTTTTGAAATCGCACTCAACTCTTAAGGGCCAATATCGGCCATTGCCAACAATGATGACAAAGGGTTTGCACTTGGAATAGGCCCTTTAATTACCACAAGTCAAATCACTTGGAATAGGCCCTTTAATTACCTAGTCAAAAACCCTAATCCATACGAATCGTTTGTTTAGTAAAAGTTCTACAAAATTATATTTTTGAAATCGCACTCAACTCTTAAGGGCCAATATCGGCCATTGCCAACAATGATGACAAAGGTTTGGCTAGCACTTGGAATAGGACCCTTAATTACCTAATTAAAAAACCCTAATTTATAAGAATCGTTCATTTAGTAAAAGTTCTACAAAATTATATTTTTGAAAACGCACTCAATTCTCAAGGGCTAATACCGGCCATTGCCAACAATGATGACAAAGGTTTTGCACTTGGAATAGGCCCTTTAATTACCACAAGTCAAAGCACTTGGAATAGGCCCTTTAATTACCTAGTCAAAAACCCTAATCCATACGAATCGTTCGTTTAGTAAAAGTTCTACAAAATTATATTTTTGAAATCGCACTCAACCCTTAAGGGCCAATATCGGCCATTGCCAACAATGATGACAAAGGTTTGGGTAGCACTTGGAATAGGACCCTTAATTACCTAATTAAAAAACCCTAATTTATAAGAATCGTTCGTTCAGTAAAATTTCTACAAAATTATATTTTTGAAATCGCACTCAACTCTCAAGGGCTAATACCGACCATTGCCAACATTGATAACAAAGGTTTTACACTTGGAATAGGCCCTTTAATTACCACAAGTCACAGCACTTGGAATAGGCCCTTTAATTACCTAGTCAAAAACCCTAAACCATACGAATCGTTCGTTTAATAAAACTTCTACAAAATTTTATTTTTGAAATCGCACTCAATTCTCAAGGGCTAATACCGGCCATTGCCAACAATGATGACAAAGGGTTTGCACTTGGAATAGGCCCTTTAATTACCACAAGTCAAATCACTTGGAATAGGCCCTTTAATTACCTAGTCAAAAACCCTAATCCATACGAATCGTTTGTTTAGTAAAAGTTCTACAAAATTATATTTTTGAAATCGCACTCAACTCTTAAGGGCCAATATCGGCCATTGCCAACAATGATGACAAAGGTTTGGCTAGCACTTGGAATAGGACCCTTAATTACCTAATTAAAAAACCCTAATTTATACGAATCGTTCGTTTAGTAAAAGTTCTACAAAATTATATTTTTGAAATCGCACTCAACCCTTAAGGGCCAATATCGGCCATTGCCAACAATGATGATAAAGGTTTGGCTAGCACATGGAATAGGACCCCTAATTACCTAATTAAAAAACCCTAATTTCTACGAATCGTTCGTTTAGTAAAAGTTCTACAAAATTATATTTTTGAAATCGCACTCAACCCTTAAGGGCCAATATCGGCCATTGCCAACAATGATGATAAAGGTTTGGCTAGCACATGGAATAGGACCCCTAATTACCTAATTAAAAAACCCTAATTTCTACGAATCGTTCGTTTAGTAAAAGTTCTACAAAATTATATTTTTGAAATCGCACTCAACCCTTAAGGGCCTATATCGGCCATTGCCAACAATGATGACAAAGGTTTGGCTAGCACATGGAATAGGACCCTTAATTACCTACTTGAAAAACCCTTATTTATATGAATCGTTCGTTTAGTAAAATGTCTACAAAATTATATTTTTGAAATCGCACTCAACCCTTAAGGGCCAATATCGGCCATTGCCAAAAATGATGATAAAGGTTTGGCTAGCACTTTGAATAGGACCCTTAATTACCTAATTAAAAAACCCTAATTTATAAGAATCGTTCATTTAGTAAAAGTTCTACAAAATTATATTTTTGAAAACGCACTCAATTCTCAAGGGCCTAATACCGGCCATTGCCAACAATGATGACAAAGGTTTTGCACTTGGAATAGGCCCTTTAATTACCACAAGTCAAAGCACTTGGAATAGGCCCTTTAATTACCTAGTCAAAAACCCTAATCCATACGAATCGTTCGTTTAGTAAAAGTTCTACAAAATTATATTTTTGAAATCGCACTCAACCCTTAAGGGCCAATATCGGCCATTGCCAACAATGATGACAAAGGTTTGGGTAGCACTTGGAATAGGACCCTTAATTACCTAATTAAAAAACCCTAATTTATAAGAATCGTTCGTTCAGTAAAATTTCTACAAAATTATATTTTTGAAATCGCACTCAACTCTCAAGGGCTAATACCGACCATTGCCAACATTGATAACAAAGGTTTTACACTTGGAATAGGCCCTTTAATTACCACAAGTCACAGCACTTGGAATAGGCCCTTTAATTACCTAGTCAAAAACCCTAATCCATATGAATCGTTCGTTTAGTAAAAGTACTACAAAATTATATTTTTGAAATCGCACTCAACCCTCAAGGGTCAATATCGGCAATTTACAAATATGATGCCAAAGGTTTGGCTAGCACATGGAATGGGACCCTTAATTACCTAATTAAAAAATCCTAATCCATACGAATCGTTCGTTTAGTAAAATTTCAACAAAATTATATTTTTGAAATACCACTCAACCCTCAAGAGCCAATATCCGCAATTGCCAACAATAATGACAAAGGTTTGGCTAGCACATGGAATAGGCCCTTTTATTACCTAGTCAAAAACCCTAATCCATACGAATCGTTCGTTTAGTAAAAGTTCTACAAAATTATATTTTTGAAATTGCACTCAACTATTAAGGGCCAATATCGCCCATTGCCAACAATGATGACAATTACCTAATTACAATGCTGGGCAAATTACATTACACTGAGTAATTAAAATACTTTTCCTAGTTACAGCAAACTCAGTAATTAAAATACAAATTACAAATACTTTACATTTGTAAATTGATAAATTTGATTTGACAAAATTCATTTAGTGAAAAAACGTATCATTAGAAAAAGATTATTAAGATTAGGTTTTATGCTGATGACTCTGGAACCAAATTTTAATAAGCCTTGAAAAATGTAAATAAGAAATTTCAAAAACTGGGGTAATTAAAATACAAATTACAATTACTTAGAATTTATGTAATTAAAATACAAGATACTGTTACTTGGAGAATGAGTAATTAAAATACATGTAATTCGTTACTGCCCAGCCTTGATTATGATACTTACTAAATGTGGCATTCTAAATTGAATTTTACATGAAGTTCTGGAATATGGCCAAGTATAATGGAACTTGTCTATTTCTCAACCGCTTATAATGAAATTTTTTATGTGTGTTTGAAATGGGATTTTAAAACGATTTTTGGAAGAAGTTCTGACATATGACCAAGAATGATGGCACTTGCCAATTTCTCAACCGATTATGATGAAATTTGACAGGTGCATTGGAAATGGGATTCTAAAATGATTTTTGGGTGAAGTTCTGAAACATGGCCAAGTATAATGGAACTTGCCTATTTCTCAACTAATTATGATGAAATTTGATTTTGATGATTTTTGGAAGAAGTTCTGGAATATGGCAAGTAGGATGGAACTTGTTTTTTTTTTAACCGATTATGATGAAATTCGACTTGTACAATGGAAATGGGATCTTCAAATGATTTTTAGATGAAGTTCTGGAATATAGCCAAATATGATGTAACTTGTCTATTTCTCAACCGATTTTGATGAAACTTGACACGTGCGATAGAAATGGGATTCTAAAATGATATTTAGATGAAGTTCTGGAATATGGACAGTTAGGAAGGAACTCGGTTATTTCTCAACTGATTATGATGAAATTCGAATTGTACGATGGAAATGAGATCTTCAAATCATTTTTAGATGAAGTTCTGGAGTACGGCTAAGTAGGATGAAACTTGGGTATTTCTTAACCGAGTACGATGAAATTCTACTTGTATGATGGAAATGGGACCTTCAAATGATTTTTTTCATGAAGTTCTGGAATATGGCCAAGTAGGATGGAACTTAGCTATTTCTTGAACGATTTTGATGAAATTCGACAAGTGCGATAAAAATGGGATTCTAAAATGATATTTAGAAAAAGTTCTGGAATATGGTCAATTAGGAAGGAACTCGGTTATTTCTCAATCGATTATGATAAATTTTTACTTGTGTGTTTACAGAGGAATACCATTTTGTGAACAATTAAAATTGTTGGTTTAGAAATTCGATATGAAGTTTTGCAAGTATGTCAAAGGTGTTAAAGATATTTTCTATTAGATTGATTATTTACTAGAATATGTTCTTCCGCAATTATTTAAAAAACACTTTTGATTGAAATATAATGTGACTCTAAAGAAATAAAATAAACTTTGTTTGGGGGATTTTACTAACAATTGAGCTAATAAAAAGTAAAATGAGGGGGCATTAGAATAAATATTACCTGTCGCACCGTCGCTCAATTAGCAAAGCTGGTTAGAAACACTTTCTATACAATAAGCATTGAGAAGCATAATGGAGATTGGCTGAAAAGAATCTCTATTTGAATTGCGCAAGATTTTTAGATTCTTTTAATATACAATCTAAAATTAGTATAGGCAATGCGAGAAAACGCTAGTAATAAAGCAGAAAGGGTTCTAAATATGACGAAATTGACAATTCTGTACTACACCTATTCATGCAGTCCTGTTTTTCGGCCATAACACAGCTTTTCGAAATTGTTTTTGTAACACTACACAAGCATCATGAATAACATGAGATAGTATTGGGCGATTTCAGCTCTACCAACTGTTGGCAACATGTTGACTAAAATAACCCTGTTGTCTTCTGAATGGCCCGATTTATCGAAAATTCCATGGCAATGTTATGTATCGAATGTCATTTTGCCCATCAGTAAATTTTGAAAGCCAACATGTTGCGGGACCTGAAAGCGCCCAATGACACCCATTTCCAAGCCGTTGAAAGCTTACTAAAAGCGATTGTGTTGGAGTCAATGCTTTAATTTTCCACCTAATTTTTTAAAGCCAACATATCAAAAATTCGTCGATCTCATACTGTTTGAATAATAATTCAAATCGAATCAATTTTGACGTCAAGAACGACGTGATGATAATTATCTTTAGCAAAAATCATGGAACATATCTAACACCTGATAAATAAAAGCACATAAGCAGCACGGTTATTGTACAATTGAAATTGTAATTAAATAAGTATTTTATACAAAAACCGCTAATACTTAAGCAAATTAATTAATGAAATATATGTATTATTAGGTAAAAGTAATATTAAATATAAGTGATAATTATATTAATTATCATAATAAGTGATATATGCAAAATGAAAAGTTTTTGATCGAATAGACCCCTTGTTTGATTCATAAATTTATTTTAGAATTATGTTCATTTTACACTTTACAGGGATATTAACTACAGTTTCGTTAATTAGACTACAATTTAAAATGATCAGTCGATCAAGAGGCTATAGTAATATTTTTTGACGTTTTCTCTAAATAGGGAAATCCATGAAAACTTGGGAACTTTGCTTTAAAATTAGATTTACCTATACCAGGGGGTCAATTCTCGTTCTATGAAAAAACCTAATGAAAAAAAAGTTTTCATTTTGATTCCATCAAGTCTTTTTCATTTATAACATTTCACACAACGACAATAAGCGATTCTCGATGTCCAAATGAAAAAGAATCGTGAGAAAAACGCTGAATAAGTTATTTCCATAGTAAGCTACACTGTAAACACATATTTTTTCGAGTTTCATGTATATTTCCGGCAGCTGATACAACAATTGGTTTAAATATTAGCTAAATAAATGATAAAGTAGATTTAGTTAATCAGTTTTTGTCATTGGCTGTCAAAATATAAAGTAAATTATAAAATTGACCAAATTATTTTTAAAACTTAACTAAATTAATTATTTGGAGGCTTTTCTTAAATAAACGGAATAGTTTTTAAAAGATTTACTTATTAGTTAAGTTTAAAGTGAATCATATTATAGTTTCAATGCATATTTAATGGTAAAAATACAAATTTAGTTTTTATAGAATTTTATTTCCATATTTATGATGTTCTCACCGCCAAATTGGTCGGTGAGAAAGTTTTATTCATATGAAAAGATTTTGACGTCATTTTTTTCCTTCTCAAGGAACATGAATCGGAAATGTGTATTTCTCACTGAAAATACTTTTCATTTTACTTTTCACGGAACGAGAATTGACCCCCTGGAGGGATGTGCGTGTGATTTTTATTCCAGAAATAGTGGAAAGATCCCCTGAGGATGTTAGGCCTTACAGATCCATTAGCCGCACATTATTTATTCTGAAAACCAAGCCTTGCATAAAATACCGGTTCAGTAGATTAGATTCAACGCCTTCACGCGACCTGACATCATAAATTGATGACACACTCCGGAACAAAGAGGTACTATTATGTTCATTCATTGATATTCCACGGGCTTTTGATAATACCAAATTCAAAGTCCTTCCGGAATAAGGACAATCATGGGGTATAGACTCGGCCTGCATCATCTAGAATCATGAATAACATGAAATGTTATTAATAATTAATAACAAAATGTTTAATAATAACTATTGCTCCTATTATGGTTCTCACCTCACCGAGAAATACTATGCAAATGTGACTAGATTTATGTGAAATTTTTCGGTGAGGTGAGAACCATAATAGGGCTAAGAGTTAAATAAAGTTTATTTTATTTCTTTAGTCACATTATATTTCAATCAAAAGTGTTTTTTAAATAATTTACTTTTATTTGCGGAAAAATATCTTCTAGTAAATAATCAATCTAATAGAAAAAATCTTTAACACCTTTGACATACTTGCAAAACCTCATATCGAATTTCTAAACCAACAATTTTAGTTGTTCACAAAATGGTATTCCTCTGTAAACACACAAGTAAAATTTCATCATAATCGATTGAGAAATAACCGAGTTCCTTCCTAATTGACCATATTCCAGAACTTTTTCTAAATATCATTTTAGAATCCCATTTCTATCGCACTTGTCGAATTTCATCAAAATCGTTCAAGAAATATCCAAGTTCCATTCTACTTGGCCATATTCCAGAACTTCATCTAAAAATCATTTGAAGGTCCCATTTCCATCATACAAGTAGAATTTAATCAAAATCGTTCAAGAAATATCCAAGTTCCATCCTACTTGGCCATATTCCAGAACTTCATCTAAACACATTTGAAGGTCCCATTTCCATCGTACAAGTCGAATTTCATCATAATCTGTTAAGAAATAGACAAATTCCATACTACTTGGCCATATTCCAAAATCTTATCTAATCCCACATTTAGTCGGTATCGTATTCAAATGTATATTGCTGGTTGGCCACAATAAATAACCCATAACACAATGAAAACCCATCGTTAATTTGTTAATAAAGAAAAAACAAATAAACATATATTCCCTTTATTCACCGGTCGTGATTCAATTAATACCAGTTTAGCTCTAAATATGTAAACAAATGATCATTTTCTGTTTTATGACGACACTCTATTCTAGTATTAAAGGAGACCTTCAAATTACAACAATAAGTAAAAAAACGAAAACTACAAAGGAAAATTGTACAAGGAAAAATAAAAACAAACACAAAAATGGTGCATTCGCTTTTTCTCTATTTATCTACAAACACGTGGCAGAATTGTGTGACGTCACGCACACGTGACTCGAAACATCGAGTTAACCTTGCTTGAATCATGCTCACCGGTGTACCAGCGCATACTAACTAGTTTAACAAACGAAAATTTTTCTGAATACATATTTTTGACCTCGCTCAAAACAATCTTGTATTAGTTGAAGAGTAAATTTGGTCAAAGAGAGAATTATGTTTTTGTGGTTTTAAGTATATTGCGTAGGGGCTCACTGTATTGTTCGAAATATAATTTCTACACCCAAATAGGTATTTTCTACACCCAACTATTTTGAATGTTTATTTATTCGACATGAGACGTCTCTATGAAATCTACTATAGTTTTTGATATAACCTTGATATAATTACCTGTGCTCCATTTGCCGACATGCCAATTGTAAGCTCAGAGTATTTTTCAAAATATTCGTACGTAAGTATGTCTTAAGTTTTAATACTTTATTGGTTTACATTTGGTTTAAGTCAAGCTATTGGTTTATCCGCAGGCGTATCATGCATGCGTATAAAAGCATGCGATGAAACACTAGAAAGAAAATTTACTATTAGCGTATTTTAATTGTATTGCTTTCACCAAAACTAAAAAAATTACAACAACAATCGTACTAGATAGACCAAAAAATACTTTAGCTAACCCAAAAAAAAATTAGTGATTAAACAAATATTAACCAATTTTTAGTTTCAATACCTGCCACAAGAGTCGAAATGACAAGAAAATAGGCGAAAAAAAAATTAGACCAAAATTTGGTTAATTTTTGCTGTTGCTTTGACCAGCGTTAACCAACAAAAATACCTAACTTATTTTGGTTGAAAGCAATACACTTGCTTCTTGACCAAAATTTAATTCGAATTATTTTGGGTTTATTGTTTTTCCAAGAAAATAGCCAATTTGATTTAATTGACAAAAGCCAACCTTTCGAAATAAAATATAAATTTAATATGTATTATGATTCTGGTGGCAGGTATCATAACCAAGAATTAGAATTATGTTTAAATAAACCCAATTTGTTATTCTGTTATGTTATTCTTGCGGGGAGGTGGTTTGGCGTCTATTGGAGGGGGGATCAAAGTTGAGTAGATTAATCTACCAGCTCCGTAACCTTCCAGTAGGGTGCGCGTCACGTGGGCTGTTCTGGTCTTGTCATTAGGCAGCTACGTGATGGGTACAATATTGTGTAAGGGGTAACCTGTTCACAATTCGCAAGTGTACGTACTGCCTCCTCGTGGCAACCACTAGTAACTAAGGCCACTTGGCACATTTTTGGCCATTTGGCACAGGCTGAAGTACGGCGCTAAAGGAGAAAACCTTGACAAAAAACCCTAATCTAAGGTGGAAAAGCATATGCCGAAAGATGAATGGCTGATAGGTTAATCAGCCCAAAATATGCGGACTCTGGATACCAGGCACCCTCCAGTTTTATTTAGCCTTCCTGTAGTATAGCTGGGTGACCTACAGGTGATTTGCAATTCCCAGCAACTCGTAAGAGTAAAATCAAACGGAATACGGGGCAGGAGTAGGAATATACGGGAGTGGGACAACCCTCTCGAGGTCCTTGAGCTCCAATGCTACCGTCTTTCTAGCGGAACTACATGCTGTAGTAAACATCTAGGAGGGAGAGCAATAAGCCCAGATAGTATGTATCACGTACCGGGAGGCAATATTGTCAGGTTCATTAAGAACCTGAATATTGACTGGACGGATAATTAAGCAGGGGCCAGCACAATACATCTTTTAGGTCGCAGTGCGAACTGGCTGATCGCCCGCATGGCCCCCCAATAATAATAATAATAATAATATTCTTGCGGGGAATTATCTTATGCAATTGTTGTTGTAAATTTGTCAAGGAAATGCGCTATATGAAGATGATTCGATATTTGCATTATTTGTAAAAAATTCGAATATTGCCAAATAACCTCGAAAAAAGTTTAAAATCAAAGCATTGCCGCATGAAAAATGTGAATAATTTCGAGAAATCACAAATTATTTTGAAAATTTCGAAAAGCTCAGAAAATTATCTCGAGCAATTTCAATCACTGAAAATCCGTGAAAGATTTTTGAATTATTTATGAAAGTTAGTAACAAGTGTTAAGTTCATAATTTAAATAAAATGCGAAATGTGTAATGATACAACTTAACTTTATTTATTAGATTTAAATATAATGCCGGTCCAGTTTCAACTGAGTTTAATGTTATCGAATAAGAGGAAATAATTAGTTAATATAATAAACAATAAAATAAGAAAATTAAGAATGACCGGTTATTATATACAATGATATTTGCATTGTATAAATGATATTAATGATGAAGGTGAGTTTATGCCGAAATTGATTGTACATGATTCTACATTCCTCCCCGTTTAATTTAGGTTGCGGCAGGTGCAAATCTGACCACCGGTTTCCTCACTCTTTCGGAACGTTTCGGCATCTCCCTTGGTGTGTGATCGCATTCACCATGAGGTACATCAACTTGCTCACTATACCCGTAGAATCTTCGATCTGCACTAAAATTAGAACGATTATGAGATATGAGTATATCAAAATGTTTTCCTGATTGATCGGTCGATGATGCAGGATGCCTGTTCTCTGATAACAGTGGTTTTTCCATCTTAGGTTGTCGAATCTGGTTCTGATGTCTCTTCCATAAACCACGATCTGGTAGACCATTTTACCAAGAAGTTTTGCAATTTCTCCAGGCACCCATCTAGGACCTCTTGAATAGTTTTTTGTGAACACTTTCTGTCCTATTTGAAATTTAGGTTCCCCGACTTTATTCAACCCGACTGTTGGGGAAAGTAGAGACAAGATGGTTTTCGGCTGTCGGCCGTGAAGAAGCTGTGCTGAAGTTTTCCCATTTAGAGTAGGCGATGGTGTAGTACGGTAGGAGACCAGAAACTTGGTCAACGCTTCATCAGGAGATTTGGTAGTGGTAAGGATTTTTTCCATTGATCTCTTGAATGTTCGAACTGTTCTTTCCGCTTGCCCATTCGATGCTGGATGAAAAGGAGCCGTCGTCATATGTTGTATTCCGTTGAGCTCACAGAATTTCTTGAACTCCCCGGAAATAAACTGTGGTCCATTGTCCGTTACGATAGTATCAGGGTATGCCTTCAATCCCCAAAATTAATTGTAATGATCGAATTGTGTGAACTGCGGTGGTACTCCTCATTCTTGTAATGTAAGGAAATAAGCGTCGATGCAAATGAGCCACATATTATCGATGAATGGACCAGCAAAATCTAAATGAACTCGTTCCCAAGGCTTCGCTGGAGCAGGCCAAGCTGCATATTCCCTCTTTGGGTCGGCCTGTGAACCTTGGCAAACCTCGCAATGTACTGACAGCTTTTCTATGTCTCTATCTATATTTGGCCACCAACAGTAACGTCTTGCCATTTGTTTCATTCGAACTGTACCCCAGTGGCATTCAGGCAGAATGTTAAGCACCCTTGCCCGGAGTTGTGTTGGGATAACCACTCGGACATACTCCGTATGTAGCAACAACATACTCTTACGAACTGTGAGACTAGTTCGTCTTCGAAAATATGCCATTATATCTTCATCAATCTCCGCATACCTTGGCCAAGAACATTGTACATACTTTACAACTCTGCTTAGGATCGGACCTTGCATTGTCGCTTCTTGAATAATTGCGGCGTCCACTGGAAAAACACATCCATCTTCACCCCGGTCGAAGATTTCGTCGGGTCTGCATGGGAGTCGTGATAGTGCATCTGCATTACCATGTTTTGAGGTTGGCTTACACTTAATAGTAAAATAATAAGCCATCAACTTGATTGCCCATCTTTGCAATCGGTGTGCTGTCATCGTCGGAATTTGTTTATGTGGATGAAAATTTGGCATTAATGATTGGTGATCTGTGAAAAGTTCGAAATGCCTACCATAGAGGTATTGGTTAAATTTTGTACAGCCGAAAACAATTGACAAAGCTTCCTTTTCAATTTTTGGCTGTGTGCTTTTTGGTAATCCGCTAACGTCTTTGAAGCGAACGCGATTGGATGTTCTGATCCATCAGGATATCGGTGCGAAAGCACTGCACCAATTCCATAACTCGAAGCATCTGTTGCCAGCAACACCGGGTAGTCATCTCGAAAGTGAACTAACTTAGCCGCATATTTTATTTGACTCTTTATTGCTTGAAAAGCTTCTTCTTGAGCTCGATCCCATTCGAAAGGAACGTCTTTCCGTCTCAATTTTTTCAACGGCGCTGAAATCTGTGAAAAATTCATATCAAATTTGTTATAATAGTTGCATTTACCCATAAACGCTTCCAATTGTTTGACATCGCGCGGTTGTGGTAAATCTTGAATTGCACTCAATACAGAATCGGCTGGACGGATCCCTGCGGCAAAAATTATGTGTCCAAGGTATTCGACTTCTGATTGGAAAAATTTACTTTTGTTTAAATTGCACCTTAGGTTGAACTTATGTAATCGTTGAAAAAGAGATTCTAGATTACGTAGATGATGCTCTTCATTTGTGCCCGTGACGATGATGTCATGTAGGTAACTATCGCAATGTGTCAATCCCGCAATCACTTGTTCTATCAGACGCTGGAATATAGCAGGCGCGCTGGACACGCCAAAAGGTAAGCGCTGGTACTGAAATAGTCCGAAGGGGGTATTGATCACCATCAACTGCTTCGATTCCTCGTCCAGCTCGATTGATTTTCGTAAAATGTTTCCCATTCTGTAATTTATGGAACAACTCTTCGGCTCTTGGAATAGGAAATCGCTCTACTTCTATTTGTGGATTTACGGTTGCTTTGAAGTCCCCACAGATGCGTATTGACACATTGGCTTTTGTAGTAACTATTATCGGTGTCGTCTATCGGCTAAATTGTACTGGCCTGATGATTTCCTGAGATTGAAGTCTTTCTATCTCGTTCTTTACTTCTGCAAATTGAGCAAATGGAATCGGGCGTGGTTTAAAAAACTTGGGCGAAGCGTTCGCATATAGTTGTAAATGCGCTTGGAAACCCACACAGCAACCTAGCGTGTTCTGAAAAATAGGCTCAAATTTTTTGCGCATCTTTTGAATAAAAGCTTGATTATTGGTATCGGAACTGGAACTAACCGCTAAAACTGTTGCAGATTTTTGCATCAGATCAAAATTAAACGCGTCAAACCAATCCATTCCTAGAATGTTCGATCCATCCTGACTATTTGTAACCAGGAGCGATAACATGTATTTATTACCGTCATATTCGACATTTACGTCGAGAATACCTTTAACCGGCACGTGTGTATTTCCATATGCCCGTAAACTCTGCTTTGATTGGCGCACTAGTGGTTCTGATAGCTGCTTATACCCCTTTAGACCAACCATTGAACACCAGTATCCACTTGAAAGTCTAACTGTTTGCCGTTTACACAAACCTGAATTAAGAGTTTCCTCCCTTTCCGTAAAATAGAATCCGACAATTCCAAAATCTCATTAGAACTCGACACTTCATTGGATACCACACAATCGGGTGATTCTGACAATTCCAGAGTTTGGATGCTATTAAATTCGAACGATGTATCGACATTTTTAACATCTTCCCTACCATTATAGCGTGAAGTCGATTTATTTCGCTGTTGACCGCCTCGTGTTTTGGAATTACACACTGCTGCTATGTGACCGATCTTTCCGCAATTATTGCACTTTGCCGAAAAGAATCGACAATCACTTCGTTGATGTTGGCTAAAACATCCTGGACATGATTTATTCGTCTTTGAATTGAACCGGTTTGTTCGCTGTTCACGATTTCGACTTCTTGAACGGCCTCGATTATGATAACTGGATTTCTCAACGGTGTTTACCATATTTGGATGTAGGTCGTGTTTTATTTCTTTGATGACATTAATTGATTTTTGTGTGGATTCATATGTTTCCGCAAGGACTAAAACTTTGGCTAAGATGTGATCTTCTAATTGAAATGCCGCTGTGCGAACTGAGTCGTGAGGCGTATGAAGAATAATCATATCACGAGTCTCATTATCGACGAAAGATTCTTTGCATTTCGCGTATCTGTAATCGCAATTTTGCGCAGCACTCCGTAAATCAGCTATCCACGACGCGTAAGATTGATTTGGTTTCATCACTAATTGCCGAAATTTAAACCGCGAAGCAAGACATGTGTTTTGTCCTTGTAGTAGTTTTTTAATTTATCCACAAGGTCATCGAACGATTTTTCCTCAAGCTTTTGATCACCGAAAATATTTTTCATCAGTTCGTAAACACTTGAACCTATCCACGACAAAAAATATGCTCGCTTTATACCATCAGTTTCAACTCTATATCCAATAAAATGCTGTTGTAACTGCATAACATAACTGTCGAATGTTTCGTTACGTTCATCGAAACTACGAGACGTTTGTGATATACCTGCTTTTTTATCTAGCAAACTCTCCATCCACTCTTATTGTGCCATTAGCATACTCTCCATCCACTTTTGATTTGACTTTAATAATTCGTCCATTGCCATTATTTATTGTCAAACACCCTCGAAAATCAACTTAATTAATCACGAATTTTAATTAATTTCAAAACTTATCACTGCACTATTGAACCAATTTCCTCGTCGCCAAATGTTAAGTTTGTTATAATTTAAATAAAATGCGAAATGTGTAATGATACAACTTAACTTTATTTATTAGATTTAAATATAATGCCGGTCCAACTTCAACTGAGTTTAATGTTATCGAATAAGAGGAAATAATTAGTTAATCTAGTAAACAATAAAATAAGAAAATTAAGAATGACCGGATTTATATACAATGGTATTTGTGTTGTATAAATGATAGTAATGATGAAGGTGAGTTTATGCCGAAATTGATTGTACATGATTCGACAACAAGAATAATAAGAAATTTACACGAACAATCAAATAATCCTGTAACCTCAAAAAAAATTCTAAATGGAAAATCTTCATTTTTCAGAGTAGTTAAAAATTTAATTTTCCTTTTCCAGAAATTTTGGAATTCTTGGATTTTGATTGGGAATAGAAATTTCAAAATTTAATTTTCCTTTTTGACTTTCTGGATGATTTAGTTTTGAAATATTCTGGAAAATGGAGATTTCCATTCTAGATTTAAAATTAAATCTCTATTTTCCAAAAATTTAAATTTGCCCTCCCCAGCAAAAATATTTTTATTAGTTTCAACGGCCAATTTAGGATTCTGTAATTATTCTGTTAATTTTTTATCAGTTTTTCGATCACTCAATTCCATGTAAGATTTTGCTGAAGTCGAAAATTTTGTTTCCGCTCATCTCTGATCTGGGCCCAACATCTTATCTTTTTATTTTTAGGTCACTTAAATTTTCTTTAAAGTATAGGCATTGAGGAAGGACTTTATTCTATGGTATAGGTTTAACAGTATATTCTATGGTATAGGTTTAACATCTTTTAAGATTATTTTTGCTGCTCTAATTCATAAAAAATAATTTACACCCATCCCTCGATTTACGAAATCTCTTTTTAAGAAGTTTTTCTGTAGCGTAATGTCAAAAATAAATTATTGTCTCTGTTTACGTAAATAAATCTCGTTATACGACGTGCGACGTGTGACAGATGGTGGAAACAAAACTGACGCTTTCTTGACAACAATTGACATTTGTGACGGGTGTCCCTACTCGCACTAAATAAATAATTTTTTGTATTGTATTATTGTGTTGTGTAGTGCGTTATCACTAAAACGAAATGTGGCAAAACAATTTGAAATTAAGTAAAGAAAAATGAAAAGTTTTAGTAATATTGGCTTTTATCAAAAATGAATCTCCCAAAATATGTCTGGGCGTACAGCGTGTACGTACCTTGTGACGAATGTCAAAATATTCCTCTCTAATTGGCTAAAAGCTCTCCCTTCAAACGTCCAAATGTCAAAAAGCAGATTACGTAAATCGAGGTTAAAAGTAAAAAAATAACATTTTATAAAATCTTGAAACCATTTAATGTGTCGAGGTTTTTTCGAGATTGTGTTTTTCGAGATTTTTATTTTCGAGATTTTGTCCAATACAGATTTTGTTCTTTCATGAAAACATGTGATTCCTTCTCATTTACCGAATTTTATTGACCTGTAAAATAAAAACGGAATTTAGAAAATTTTTAAAGTATTTTGTTGCGTCCCGATTTCATGTCTCGGATTTGATGTTTTCGACGGCAGAGAGCACCTCGAAAGCTCTACAATCCCAAAAAAAATCTCGAAGAATACAAAGTAAAGTGTCAGAAGATCCCATTAGTTTTTTTTAATACGATCAACTGCAATTTGAAAACAAATGGATGTTACATAATTTATTGTCATCCTTGCGCAAAGGTCCAATGCTAAGCGGTTTGATGGGGATTTCTATAATTTACTGGGATTTCACGTGCATTAGTCCCCATCCTATTAGGAAGTATACAACGAATTAAAATAATCTTTCAAAAATTTGTTATAATTGAAAAACTAAAATAAAAAACTCCTTTAAGCCGCTTATCATTGATCTCTTGCGTGACAAGAAATTATTTAGCAGCATTTTCTTTTTTTCTGATCTTCCTTGTTAACGGGACACTTTACTTTGTATTTTTAGGGATTTTCATTTTTGTCAATATACCCGGTTTCCGCAAACGTTAATGTTGGATCTCTATAAAAAATGTTAGCCGGAGCTTTCTTTTAATGCAACACTGACAAATTAATAGAGGAAATAATGATTTTCCAAAAAAAAAAAAAAAAACGCCTTGTAGCTCTTAGGTATTTTCCTAAATTTCGTTTTTATTTCCCCGATAATCAATCAATAAAAGAGAAGTATAGTCACCACATTTTCTAAAGAAAATTTATTTTAAAAAATCTCGAATAAGACAAAATCTCTAAATACCTCCTAATTTTGAAAAATTTCGAACTTTTATCAAAAATAAATCGAATTTTGGATTTTTACAATTACTGCAGTAATTATAGAATAATTGTAGTTTCTTTTTCGGGCTTATGCATTTTGGTCATTTTTACCGAACAATTCCTGTTAAATTCCCTTTAAAAGCCACTGTACAAATGTTTCCTTAATTAGTAAAATTATTCTTATTGTAAAATGTTTTCTTTCTTCTTAACAAAGGCACGACTAAATTTTCTTCTCCTTGATGTGTCGGTTTGAATAACCTAATAATTAGGTTAAAGTTAAAATTAAAATAAGATTAAAATTCGCGCCCGTTGATTGTAACATTTGTCCCAAAAGTCGTAATAATGTGTGGTTTTTGTTTTCGAAATTTTGTTTGACACCAAAATTCGTAAAACAAACAAACACCAAATTTCAATTTTCTATCTCGTTTCGTTTTGAATGTGCTTCTTCATACGTGTATTGTATTCATCATATTGTTTGTCGCTTTTCGGTATTTAATTTTATTGTTCATTTCACTCTAATAATCAATAAATACAAAATTGTTGCTCACCTACATTTTAATAGTTGAAGTAATTTTAAGATCACCATTTCTGATCCAAATATAAATTTTTATCTGATCCGGATCACTATGCCTCAAGAAATGCAGCTAATAACACCAAATACGCAGTAGACTTACAAGAATTTAGTGTACCATATTTTGAAACTTGTGTGAAGTGTTTTATTATACCATATTTTGAAGCTTGCTGTCATTAATGCCTAGATTTTATTTAAAGAAACATCAGAAAAACATATACTAAGAAAAGACTTTTTATTTTAATTGGGTGAAGAACTGGAAAGCGGTACAAACAGTGCTAAAATAAAGGAATTAAGGTCGGCGTCACTTTTAGTACATTCAAGCTATTCGTTTTAGGTCCTAAAGAGTAGGGGTTTAGACTTAAAAACCTACCGTCTCGATAACTAGTTTTAGGGCCTAAAAACACGATATTCTACAGGCATTGATTTTAACCTAGTGAGGCATAAAAATAAGATTTCCAGACTTAAAATTATCTAAAAATTGTCTGTCTTAATAAAAATAACTATTCAGAAGCCTATTTTTACAGCCTAAAAAATAGGCCTTAAACTCATAATTTTACTTCTTAAGGCATAAATAAAACTTGGAAAAAAGGTCTCGAGACTAAAAAAATAGATCTCGATATTTTATTTTTTTAGAGCTTAAATATAAAAAAGCAAAAATAAAAGGCAAAACGCCTCCCATAAATGTTCAACCAATTTGTGCAACACAGCGAGTTAAGGAAACATGTTCCTCGTTCAACAGCAGTTTGTATTAAATTTAAATTGTGAAATTTAATTTTTTGTAAAATTGTTTGATACGAGTATGTTCGATATTTGAGAGTGTTGTACAGCATTGTATCTTCGCTCTATTATGCAATGGGCAATGTTAACCTGAAAATGTCAAATACTGGACATTTGTTCGCAAAGTAAGAATAACTAAAACGACCAAATCTGCGACTGCTGCGGACATCTTCGTTACTTAACCCTAAACACACTGTGACAGTGTGCGCTGACACTGCTCGCCGTTCAGCAGTAAATATCTCGCAAGCTAGCCAGGGCAAAAACTTGATACTTTTTGTCTTTGTAAGTTAAATATCGCCCTAATTTGCAGTGAAAAAATAAGTACAGTAGAGCGTCGATTATCCCAACGTTAATTATCCCAAACGTCAATTAACGTGCATGTTTCGCTTTACATTTCTTCTTTTATATGTGTGTATGTGTCTATGCATGTGTATATATGTAAATAAACATTTCTTACATAATATCTATTAGTTTTACTTAAATGATTGATTATCCGAATATTTGACAGTGTGTTTAGGGTTAATATCTAGTAATAAACGGGTTGCGCAATGAGATTGCTGCACATAAATGAATTATGCATATTGTTCGATGATGTTTGGGAACCTTTAACATAAGATCTGTTTAGATCCTGTAAAATAAGGTCTACAGCACAAAAATTGAATGAAGATAGATAGACGTAAAAAAGCATGATACTTAAACCAACTTAAAAATCATGTCTCATTGATCGTGTCTCGCAAACTTATTTTTTAGAATTTAAAAAAAAGTCCTCGAGGCATACTTTTAGAACCTAAAAAAGGTACAGAAACCTAAAAATAATGACTAAAATGTTCGTTGCCTTTTTTATGATCTTAAACTAAAGTCTGAAGATCTATTTTGTATGCCCTAAAGAAGGCCTTTATTTTTTTGTTTGTAAATCATTTTTTAAATACCAAAAAATAAAATTTACAGACCTGAACCTGTCTCCAAGACCTTATCTTAAGGATCTTATCTGACATTAAACAACCAGATGTATCCAGGCTTTAATAATAATGTCGAAGCTATTGCTTTAAGTATTAAAAAATAGGCATCAGGTCTAATACAAGGGCTCAGCTCCATATTTTTAGGTTCTACAGATATCCTTATTAATTTTTAGGGATTTAAAAAGGACTTGAGCCCTTAAAATAAGGTGTTAAGCACTATTTTTATTAGCCAAATCGGGAAGTGGCAAATTCATAAAAACTGAAGTTTTCTTTTTACAAATTGTCACTATTACGCATTGGATAAAGTGAATAAAACAATAAAAGATTTTACTTAAATTTTCTCAAATAATTTCTTGATAGGAGACGAATTAACTTGAAAAAATTGACTGTTTGGTGTGGATTTCGTTCTGGAGGCGTCATTGGTTCATGTTTCTTTTTAAACGAAAATAAACAATCCGTTGCGGTTAATGAAAACCGCTACCGTGATATGTTGATTGATTTTTTGTGGGATACATTACAAAAATTGCACTTGACCTAGTTTCAACAGAACGGCGCCACATACCACACAGCTGTTTTCTTTGGGGATATGTCAAGTCAATGGTTTTTCCAATAAGCCACAAACTTTAGAAGCTTTCAGTGCCAACATCGAAAGGGAAATTGATATAGAAGATTAGGTTCAGGGCATTCACTCGTCGAATCGTTTCCGTGGAGGACATTTAAATGATGTTTTGTTTCACAATTAATGGTATCTATTGTACTTTCACAAGAAATAAAAATTAGCTCAATATCTTTACCAAGTTTTTTATTAAAAAGAAAAGTAGAAAATTTCTATTTTCCGATTAAAAAATTTTTTTTTTTTTTTTATATGTCCCGCTGAGGAATTTCATCCTTAATATGACTTTACGTGCAAACGCAATGATACCCAACAGTACCAAAGGGAAGGACAAGAAATTATGAGGAAAATATTTATTTGACCTTCAAAGACCTCGTCAAGGTCAATATAAAATGTAACTTTAGAAAGTTACTGTTTCTTTCTTAGCTGAGAACTTAATCGTATAGCTGAAGACAAGAACTGTTCGTACAAAAACCTCCCGAATTAAGACTTGCTAAAGGCAAATGATCTTGAACCAAGGTCTCAGTGAAAAGTTAAGGTTATAATGAAGAATTAGTTACTTTACTTGTTTAATGACATTTGTACTACCGATGACCGTCCCCAAATTTTAAAACAAACTTTCGTTTCTAGCACGTTTCGTTTGAGCAAATTGTTAGCCTATAATATTCTACAAATATTCTGCGAAATATTTGATTACGATGTGACGTTAATAACAGGTTCAAGTTTTTGGATCTGTTTTTCTGATGAGATTATATTTGAGTTAACATGATCTTGAAAGGTAAATTTTTGGGCCAGACCTAGAATGTTTCTTTTTTTTTTTTTTTTGTTAACGGAAATTTACCAGCGGGCCATTAATAATAAATTATTTCAGATACATACAGTATACAAAAAAGTGAATGAACGTAGATACTAACTAAATATACTCTACGTGGATAAAGCTAAACCTTCAACAGCTCCTTATTCGGGTAGTTTTCGGGGAAAGTTGTTGACTACAGCGGGACGATTCCTAATAAAAAATATGTGTTGACCTTGACGCGCGTTTTCAAGGTCACTATATTTTATGCATTTTTTACCTAACTGAGTACTTTTTTAGGTAATATTTTTACTAAAAATTCGGTCACTTCGAGATATTTCAGCATTACGGAACTTTTGGTAGAATACATGTGAATTAAAACATATTCGTGCATATAGTTACATTTTACATTAAGCAAATTAAGTTTTGAATAAAATATAAGTTTTCCTTTGTATTTGCACATCCAACAATGAAAATCCTTAATAGTTTCTGTTATTTCTACTTCCTACAACAACGACAATAATCAACTTTTCTCTATTTATTTAACAATAATTTTCAAATTTCCTAATAGAAACAGTAAATATGTGCACAAATGAAATAATAGTTTTTATGTTTTGTCGCTCTACACTGGGTACATTTTCAATATGGCACAACTATAATATTACAGTTGCTACATTTGCTGTAATTTATTTAATGGCAAATTTAATCAAATCCACCTGTTTTTAATTATAGACGAGAGGTGAATTGTTATTTTTGTAGGAAACAGGATATTATAAGAATGTAAAATAATAGATTGAAATGGATTAATGAAAATGGGAAATATTTCATTGTTTCATATAAAATATTTCATTATTTTTATTTATTAAAATTAGAAGAAAAAAAATGATATCTAAAATGTCAACCTAGATAAAAATATAAAAACAAAATCGATTAAATTGCATGTGTGCATCAAACCATAAAATTATTATTTATTTATTTATTATTATCCGATTACATTCTACCTCAATAAAATTATCATAAAAATTCGAAATACAAAATTTGTTGGCCCATTTTCCTGCCCTGTGTGTATGTGTGTGTGTACGGTTGCTTATTATTTTCAATTATTAATATAAATTTTACGGGTATGTTTGCTATTTGTTCAGCTGATACATTATTATGAAAAATTTTATTGAGTTTATAACTTTTATATCGTATAACTCCTCTACAATTTTTTTTCGTTTTATGTACTCTGCTTTTCGAATATATTTCGAGAGTCATTGAAATAAAAAAAAAAATTATAGCTAGTCATATATGTATAGAGCATTGGGGTAATGAAAAAATAATAATTAAAAAAAATATGGATTTTGTAATTGCCAAATTGAAATAAATTAGTTATAGGTGAATGGATCCATATACCCAAGGATATAACAAGTAGCTTACAGAAAAAAAAAACAAGCAGATGGATGACAAAATTAGGTTTAATTGGATTTTTGCTTGTTCTTACAATTTCTACCTTCGTAAATTTGTTTGTTTCTAAATTAGATATTACAGGTAAACATTAAATTACATTTTTTGCAGACTTGGTTCTACGTAATCAGGTGCTTTACACAAAACAAAATATATTTTTCTGTAGATCTAAATAAATAATTTATTCGATTGAAGGTCTACATAATTTTGAATTTTATTAAAGTTTTAACATTATAATTCAACGAGTCAATCGAGAATACCTATGCTAAAAATGTTTAGCCTAAAAATAGATACCAAGACATAACTTTCTTCTTTTCGCAAAACATCGTTTCTAGCATTTTTCTGTTTGTTTACTTTAATTGTTTTTGATTCTGCTATCTTCACTATGGTATAACCGCAAACAACTATTAAAATATACCAAACAATTGTGTTTTAGTTCAACTGAACTTATGCTACCAAGTCAGCACGGCTGCGTGAATTAAGTCCAAGCGACCTTCCCAAGATTAATTAATTTTTAATTATAAATTAATTCCGCACGAAACTAATTAATTTTTTTGGTTTTTCGTGAAGATGTACTTTGAAAAATGTATTAATTTCGCCGATAAATATGAATTAATTCCGCGCGAAATTAATTCATTTTCAATATGAATTAAATCCGCACGACATTAATTATTTAAAAGAAATTAATTCAAAAACCAATTTTTTTTAATGAATTAATTTCGCCATTCAAAAACTGTCGGTGGAAATATTTCCCGCGGAACTAATTCGATCCCCTTTCAACACATCGATTAACATTTTTGAATGTGTATAATAAATAACTTTGATTTTTTTTTAAATATATGTACATTGTATGTAAGGACATGTAGCTGAAATACCCGGCATTGCTCGACTCAATTGTTTAAAACGTAACCTTGAAATAAATATTAGTTAATCGTAAATCGAAAATTACAGGGTGGTATTGAAAGAATGTTATCCTTCAACGATCTTTCACGGCTCGCATTAAGGGAATGCTAAAAACATGGAAACAAAAAGCGATTTTCATTCTGGGGTAGCTCAAAACATTCAACTTCTGTTTTTTTATGGCATCATGTTCCCTAAGGTCTAATGAATAAGATAAAAGTTTTTTTGAAATCATCCACCGACCAGTTTTCATTTTCGCGCCAAAATTCGAAAATTGGAACCAAAAAAATGATTTTTTGATCTAAAAAAGTGAAATATCTTATATTTTATGAAAAGTCTCAGGAAGAGAATGCAGTAGGCAGGTTACAAGAAAAGCAGAAAACTTTTCTTCCTCGATCAGTGCATTTCAGTTTTCCATAATGTCGAAAATTTTTAATCCTCCAAAAGTTGCCCGCGCACTTTCACACGAAGAGAACCGGAGTAAAATTTGTTTGTTGTGCTTAAAAAAGAATAATGTCATGTTCAAGATAGAAGCCTCGCTGCAATCGAATCTAGAAAAATTACTGAAACATCGTGTGGACAATATCTTGTGTGAAGAAAGACTGCCGAATGTTCTTTGTGCCGGATACAAACGGAACGTCTACCGACAACTTTCCAGTGCCGATCCAGGAATCGTTCCCTCCAAGACTGTCGAGCTACCTGATTATTCTAAGTTTTTGAGTGTAAGTTTAACTACGAGATCTAGGACTCAAAATCCCTGTCAGTGCTATTTGTGCCAGATTGCTCGAAGTAATGTGATATCCATGCAACTTCTTAACAAAAGAAAATCGGCTGACGGGAAATGCATCAAACGTTGTTCCAAATGTTTTATCGATCCCAAACGAGGAACACCTAATAAATGCACCAAAACTACTCAAGTTGATAATGTATGCAATTATATAAATGCAATGGGGGAGAAAGTAATGGAAGAAGTGGCATCAACATTAATCAGTAAAATTGCAATTCACCAACATGTGACATTGATGACAAAGTAAACAAAAAAGATTCGACGGTCTCACTTACTCAGACACGTGGAGGAAACTCCATGAAATTATTCATAAATCCCCACGAGAAAAATGAAGAGGAACCAGCTTCGAATATATCCATAGCCGATTTCTTGAAAATCAAAACAAAATTTAATCTTAGTACAAAGACTACTCCTTGATATAGCGACCGCTTTGAGAGTTACTACCAAAAAGCGGGCGATAATTGAGCCAGGATTGAAAAAATCCTGGAACAGAAGTATGGCGAGGTACAAAGTTTCTTTTGTGCTATGACAATAGATTTTGTAACCATCAAAGCTCGAATGAGCACACCAATCCAATGTCCCATAGTTTACTGCCATACTCTTGAAGATTTTCTTTCTCATATCGAGAAACAGCGGGATATTAGAAATCAGCACTTAAAATTTGGAATTGACGGTGGCGGTGGTTTTTTGAAGGTGTGCCTGTCTGTTCAAGATGATTCAACTGAAATTTGTCAACAGGAGTAAAAACGTCACAAGTATGATGATGGCGTGTTTGCGAAAGCGTTTGCTGACTCAGGCGTTAAGAAAATCTTTATTCTTGCTATTGTGAAATCGGCTCAAGAGAATTATGAAAACGGATCAGCAATATGAAAAATATTGAAAATTGAAGATTTTTCTGGTACGATAGCGACTGATCTCAAATTAGCCAATATTCTGACAGGGATTATGTCTCATTCATCGACGTACCCTTGTACATGGTGCCTTTGTGAAAGCACAAATTTGGATCACGTCGGACCTCGGCGAACTGTGGGAAACTCAACCTCATATTTTGAAGCTTGGAGAAACGCCGGCGAAAAATGAAAAATGCCAAAAAATTTCAAAAGCTGTATCGATCCTCCAGTTTTTTCAGCTGATGACGATAGAAAGATTCTTGACATTATTCCTCCTCCAGAACTACATCTAATGCTTGGTGTGGTTAATAAAATAGTCAGCCATATGCAAGATGAATTTGTTACTGAAACAACAGAATGGATCAACCTATGCAATGATCAACGAGAATTTACTCAAGGAGGTACCAAATTCAATGGCAATTCATGTAGAATATTATTGAAAAAAGTGGATAGTCTCCGATCGTTTTGCTCCATTGGTTGTTTGAAATATGTGGAAACATTGAAGGATTTTGATCGTGTAGTTCACAATTGTTTTGGAATCGAATTAAATGATTGTTACAAAGAATCTATCGCTCAATTCAAGACTGGCTATTTGGCCCTAGGGCTATCAGTCACACCAAAAGCACATGCAGTATTTTATCATATAGAAGATTTTTGTGAAGGCCATAGAAGAGGCTTGGGGTTTTACAGAGAACAGGCCATGGAGACAGTGCATTCTGATTTCAAGACAATGTGGAACAAATATCAAGTTTCTGA
The DNA here is from genome assembly GCA_958295665.1 of Tipula vernalis. Lineage (NCBI taxonomy): Eukaryota > Metazoa > Arthropoda > Insecta > Diptera > Tipulidae > Tipula > Tipula vernalis. The sequence continues at coordinate 385,803,306 of OY282558.1, read as the reverse complement.
AAACCACCCAGATTATAATGATAAATTAATGAGAGCTGTAATTGAATATAATAGTTACCACATATAATTAATTGAATCAAACTTGAATTAATGTTACTGAAATAAAGGTTTTTGTTCTTTTCGACTTTCATGAGTTTTGATTTGTTTGAAATAATTCATTATATGTGTAGTATGTGTTTAGAATTCGTAGTATGTGTTTAGAAGACATCTGTCGACAAAGAGAGAAATAATTCGCAAATTAGCAACCTTTGACCTGTACTTTTCTGCATTCTCTTCCTGAGACATTCCTCTTTCGATCTTTGTATGCTGGAATTTATTTATTTATTTGTTTATTTATTGACATATATTGTATACCCCAAGCTAACACACCCTGTTTTGAGCTGTAGCTCATTTACCACAGATTGTGCAGCATGAGGTGAATTAACATAATAAATAATTTAAAAAAAAAAAAATCTTTAAAACTAATTGCTTCAAAATAGCAGCACTAATTCATATCCGTGGTGGTGTCTCATCTTTATTTGCATCTTTGTATTACACGATTAACTTTTAGAATGATTCATTACGTCCCCGTGTTGAACATTTTCTTATTATGAAATTTTGATAATATAAAATGCCAATTCCATGTGAACCCGTGATATCAAGTGGCCACTCAAGTGGTCTCAGGTCTAAGAACATTAGTTCTATGAGAAGAAGTTCCAACTTGATTTTTCAATTTAGAGCTTCGACACCAACTTTTTTGCGGCTGTACCGTTTTTAAGCTAACCCGACCGCGGCCCACCTCTTCCACCATCGCTTCGCAAGCTGTCACTCCCTGCGGTAGCTCCAGAAGTGGCCTGATGAGTAGAGCTGAAGACAACTAACCATTTTTACTTCAATTAGCTCGGGGTCCGAATTAAGTTAAATTCAAACTTAAAAAAGAAATTAAAAAAAAATTTTGCGGAAAAAAAAAAATTACGACCGAAGACAAGAAAGTCTAAGGCTACTTAGAATCCTCCGGAAGGGCATACAAACTAAGATATTTCACTTTTTCAGATTAAAAACCCGTTTTTTTGGTTCCAATTTTCGAATTTTGGCGCGAAAATGTAAACTGGTCGGTGGATGATTTCAAAAAAACTTTTATCTTACTTGTTAGACCTTAGGGAACATGATGCCATAAAAAAACAGAAGTGCAAGCACTTTTGGGTTGAGCCACGTTCAGACGAGCCGTGAGAGATATACGATCTCGTTAAAGTTAACATCAAATTTATAAAATTTATCAAGATTAAGACGGCTAGGGCTCGTTCTTCGATTTTAAAAACAGACACCCAGAGGCCCTTGGGGTTGGTCACCAACGAACATAGGACCTCGCAGGAGATCGCCATCCTGGTTGATTGATGACATAGAAAGGGACCTAATCAAACTCGGTCAACCCCTTAATGGGATAAAGCGCTAGCGGCATGAAGGAATAAGGAAGATTTCTATTCTAATTTTAGGAATTTCTGGATTACTTTTTCTAAGTGAACAATACTCCCATTTTGATATAACCCCCAAAATATATATGGGTATAACGTCCGCGTAAGGACTATTTGTTATTTCTTTATTTTTTAAGACAGAAAACCCATAGAGTTTATTTCTTTTATGGTTAGGAAACGAAGTGCAGCAGGTGGTGGGACTGCTGACATAAATTTTCACGTTCGTGGACAAATTCTGGAAAAGGGAAAATTAATTTTGTAAAAAAAACCAAACCATTAAAAATGTGTGCAATTTGCGTTTTAACTAAACCATTAATTGATTTAAGGGTGATTTTGAATTACTTATTTGGACAATTCCGCATAATTCATAGTAGTTCAAAAAAACGACATTTTTGGGCTATTTTTCATTTTTGATTTTTGGGCGATTAAGTTTTGGGTATTTATTCGTGTCCCCTTTTCCATCATACGAAATGAACGAGAATCAGATTTTTAGTTGTCATGTTTAACCTAAAAGACTCTTATTCGTATAACGTGCTGGATTTACCCTGACAAATACGAAAGAAATGTTCAATCATAATATTAACTTAGATCCAGCCCTTAGTATTAGTCCAACAGAGTTATTTCGTTTGAGGATTCCTAAACAGTGATTAATTCTCTTATCGCCATTGATTATACCAAATTTAAATAAAATAATTGTAACAAAATACGCCGGCTTCAGGAGATTAATTTTAAAAAATTTTTGACTTACATTTTTAATCAACATTTAAAAATGCAATATTTTAAAAATTGAAGATTTTTTATCCTAATTAAAAGGAACCAAAAAATCAAAATTTTATGAAATTTTTGAAATATTTTTAAGATTCTAAGAAATTAAAGAGTTTTAATCGTTTTGCTCTCAACAGACAAATTTAAAAAATTTACAACTTCCAAAAGCTAGGGTTTGTTAAGAATTAAACGTTTTAAACGCTTTATTTCAAAAATTTTAGATTAATTAAAATCTGTTTACAGTTTAAGGTTCAAAGCGTCCAAACTAAAATAAATATATCTAACAAAAATTAAGAATGTAATCGTAATTGGTTAAAAAATAGTTCAGTTTCAATTTCATCATAATTGATTAAGAAATTATGTTTCCAAGAAATATCCTAGTTACGTTCCACTTGGTGGTTTGAGTTTGGCGTCTATTGGAGGGGGGGGGGACCAAATTTAAGTAGATAAATCTACCACCTCCGTAACCTTCCAGTAGGGTGCGCATGACGTGTGCTGTTCTGGTCATGTATTAGGTAGCTGCGTGATGGGTCCAATTGTGTGAGGAGTAACCTGTTCACAATTCGCAAGTGTACATGCTGCCTCCTCGTGGCAACCACTGGTAACTAAGGCCATGTGTCACATTTTTTGCCATTTGGCACAGGCTAAAATGCGGCGCTAAAGGAGAAAACCTTGGCAAAAAACAGAAAGAACAAAAACGAACAGCATATGCCGATGGATGAATGGCTGATAGGTTAATCAGTCCAAAATATGCGGACTCTGGATACCAGGCACCCTCTAGTTTTATTTAGCCTTCCTGTAGTAAAGCTGGGTGACCTACAGGGGCAGGGGTAGGAATATACGGGGGTGCGACAGCCCTCTCGAAGTCCTTGGGTTCCAATGCTATCGTCTTTCTAGCGGAACTACATGCTGTAGTAAACATCTAGGAGGGAGAGCAATAAGCCCAGATAGAATGTGTCACGTACCGGCTGGCAGTATTATCAAGTTCATTAAGAACTGGAATATTGATTGGACGCAGTGCGAGGTGGCTGATCGCCCGCATGGCCCTTCAATAATAATAATAAAAATACGTTCTACTTGACCGTATTCCAGCACTTTATCGAAGGGTCATCTTAACATCCTATTTCCAATGCACAGGTCGTAAATCATTCAGAATTGTATCAAAGAATTCAATCATTTTCTAAAAATCCTCCATTCAAAATGGTTTCTAACATAATACATATATTTTACTTTCATCACATAAATTTTATAAAATTAATGTCGTAATTTCCGTAATGTTGATGTCATCATTTTTATAACACATCGAAATTTGATTTTCTCCCCCAAATATGATGAAAACAAAAACGAAATCCTACGTATTAAATTATTCCTACGTTATATCATCATTTAAGGCCCGCAGCCTTAGTTTAGAAGGAGGGTCGGTTACTGACTACTTAGCTTAATAATCAGATTAATTTGGTTTATGGTTGAAGGGATTAATTTGGTTAGGCAAATATAATTTTTGGAAGGATAAGCTTCCTCCCAAGATTTTGGCGAAATGTTCATAATTTTGGCTTCTTCTTTCATAACTTTGGCTTAGATAAATTCAGTTCAATATTCATCAAACGGTGTTTTTATTTTTGTTAATATAAATGTTACTCCCATCATACTGTACATACTTCGCTCGCTATACAAAATAGAAAGAGGATTTTAAATTGAAGCAATTTTTTCCCGATTTCTTTTCTTCCAAGTCCTCCAAAGCGTTTTTTCACTTCTGTATTTCAATTTCTTTCGAGTTGTAAATTTTGGTTTTTATTTATTCCAGACCCAAGTTGACAACCCCCGACAGTTATTTAGCTAATTAGGGAACAAAGCGACGGAAGGTACCCACCACAAATGTGTTTTAGACACAAACTAATAAATATAATTCCATCTAATTAGGTCGGAGTTGTGTTTGTCGAAAATCAATAAATATGATAAATACTGCACTTAACTATTGTTTCCTAGAGTTCTAAGTTCGTAAGCACGTAATTTAAAAATAAACTAATGTATGTTTTATGTGAAAAAAACATATTTTCAGCTAACGAGGTCACCACCCTTTATCTTATAAATAAATATACGTAAGCCTCAAGAAACAGTAAATAAATTTTCAAATTGCATTAGTAAAAGTTCATTTCGTTATTAATAATATGACTTCTTGGTACGTTGTACAGGAAGCGTAGTAAAAAAAAAAAGAAAATTGATGGCTTAATAGTTTTATTTGATTCATTTGTTTGTATATTTCGCATAATTTTACATGTCTGCTAAATAAATATCATCTCTGCTTTATTTAATTTTTTGCTTTTTCTTTTATCAAAATATAATCATCACATAATTCATATTAATGATATAACATTTTTTTTAATAATATGCCAACATGCACGCGAATATATTTTGCCAAAGTATTTTAAGAAAATACTTGGAAAAAATTGTGTGAGAAATTAAAAATACAAATTTCTCGAATATTTCGGCAAACACAAAAATATATTTTATATTCAGCTGTTTGATTTTATTTACAACCTGAAAGGAATTTTCATTAGTTGCGTTGGTGGTGAAGTGCGCTGTACGTTAATTGACATTGATGAATTCAGAAAGGATTAAAGAAAATATTTGAAGAAATTTAAATTCCTCGAATTCTAAAACAATAAAAAAATTTATTTACAAACATGTATATCATCGTATATTTAGAAAATCGAATTTTTTTTGCTCATAGATTTAAATTAGTTTAACGTATTTCAGCGGTCTAAAATAAATTATTCTGTGTTTACAATATAGATACTTATCTGTAAAATTTAACAGACAAATGAGAATTTTTGAGAGACGGCAAAGAAAGTCCGATAACCGTAAGAGACCAGTTAAGTGAAATTCGAAAAAATTTAAAGAGTTTGGATGGTTTTTCTTACTTCGGTCCGACGATTGGTTTTTGGTATTTTCTCCATATGGTTTTTCAATTCAGGAGTTCGAGCATTTGAACCTTTAAACTGATTCAACATGAATCTTGGTCATTATCGAACGTTTAAATGGATATTGTAGAAATTCTGGAAGCTGGCCATCAAAATTATTCAGGTTAGGTTAGGTTAGGTTAGAGCGGCTGCGAAAACGCACACTTAAACCGATGCCGGTCCGTTGTGATACCGAGGGATCCTACTCCCCTTCCACCTTCACTGGAACCAATTTGAGCTACTTATGTAGCGTAAGATATCTCGCACATTGCAGTTCTTGAGATCCATAAGGCCGTCCAAACTATACTTGCCCAGATATTTATGCCTCCTGTAAGCTAGCGCCGGGCATGAGCAGAGGAAGTGGCTCAGAGTCTCTTCCTCCTCCTCATCTATGCAGCTTCTACAGAAGTCATTTGTCATTGACCCAAGCCTCCTCGCATGCTCCCCAATGAGGCAGTGTCCTGTGAGTGACCCCACGACTATACCTAAGTCAGGTCTGCGTAGGGATAGTAGCGTCTTGGAGCGCCTCAAGTCTAGTTTCGGCCAGACTTGCCGCGCTACATTGCATGTTATGGTGTTAGTCCACCTCTTCTGTGCCGAGGCTATCGCCTCATTACCAAGCGCCCTAAAAATCGCCGCTATGGGCCTCCCCAGATTTGCCCTTTCCGGTTTCAATTGGAGAGTTGTACCTTGCCTTGCCTGTTCGTCCGCCCTGCAGTTCCCCAGTACGTCCGAGTGACCGGGGACCCAGACTATCTGGATATTGAACTGCTCACTCATCTCGTTAAGAGATGAGCGGCACTTCAATACCACCATGGATGTCAGAGAAACTGATTCCAGCGACTTGATTGCCGCCTGACTGTCCACATATATTGTTATGTCCCTTGTGGATATGACATTATGCCTCAACCAAGTCAGCGCTTCCTCAATCGCTACCACCTCCGCCTGGTACACACTGCAGTGATCAGGAAGACGAACGGATAAATTCACACTTAATTTGTCACAAAAGACTCCTGCTCCGACTTTGCCGTCTAGCTTGGAGCCGCCAGTGTAAAATTGTATACAACCAGTTTCTGCTATTGACCTGTTCCCCCAGGATTCCCTTGAGGGGAGAAGAGTCCGGAAACCCTTTTCAAAGCACACAACCGGTATTGTGTAGTCACTATTCTCCACATCTGCCTTTAGCGACCTGCCAATCGTCGAGTGGCCCGTCTGAAAACATTTCCGCCCACACACGGCAGAGAGTCGTACAGCCGTAGTTGCCGCTCTCTGCTTACCAAAGATGTCGACAGGAAGAAGGTAGAACATAGCCTCCAGAGCACGTAAAGGGGTTGTCCTCAGTGCCCCGCTTATAAGCAAGCAGGCCGTTCTCTGTACCTTCTCTAACTTATTCTTATAAGTTTTCTTGTCTAGTGCTGGCCACCACACACTCACCCCGTACATCAGAATCGGTCTGACTACAGCGGTGACAAGCCAGTGTACCAGCTCTGGTTTTAGACCCCATCTCCTTCCGACGGCGTTCCTATATGAGTACAGAGCCATGGTAGACTTCTTTACCCTCTCTAAAATATTGGGCATCCAATTTAGCCTACTGTCCAAGATTATGCCCAGAAATCTTGCCTTATCAGTAAAGGCCAGTGCCGTGCCATTTAAGGTAGGAGGGGCGACTACCGGAATTTTATATTTCTCTGTTTTGGATGGATTTATACCCAGCCCACATTTGTTGGCCCACTTTGTAATGATTACGAGCGCGTGTTGCAGGACCTCCTTAATCGTGCCTAGGTACTTCCACGAGATCGCGATCGCCACGTCATCTGCATACGCTATCACTCCTGTTCCCTCCCTCTCCAGTTCCAAAAGTAATCCATTGATAACTATGTTCCAGAGAAGAGGTGATAGGACACCATCTTGCAGTGATATCAGCCGATATACCAATAATGCCAGTAGTGGAAGTATAGCGAACACAAGTATTACAAACACATGCAATACTGGAACCATCATATTGCCAAAGGCGTTATTATCAACGTCAAGGATCAGTTCGGTTAAATTAAGTAGTGTCGATTATTATTAGATTCCGGGTCGCAGACCTCATTCATATCTCAACCATGTGTGAAACGTTTGGGCCTTAAACGTGAGACGGGTCAAATTCATGTCAATATTTCTACAATAGGTAGTGCAAAATTGACCATATATTCTCGCTTCAACGCCTGAGCCAAAGGAAATCGATATTTTGGACCATGTTTGGATATGTGATCACCGGTGGACCACGGGAGGATTCTGTGAGTGTCTAGAGGAAATATTAAGAAAATTTTTGGAGCAGGAAGAAGTATGTAACGATTTCTCATTGAAACCAGAAGAACAAGCATGTGAAAATATTTTTAGATCAACCTGGAAAATGTCAAATCGTAGTTAATCTCAACCAAACATTACTTCAAAGAATTTTATAACATGACTCCCCTACTGAACCAATAAGCCAATTTGACTTGCTGACAGTAAGGTACGAAATGTTGTCCGCACCTTTTTTTAGAAATTCTCGTCTTATTCCAATCGCCGAAGGGTATAAAGGTCATCATTTAGAATTATGTGAATTATACCGTATCATCAAACGAAATTTTTATGGTGATGATTTGTTAACAAGTGCCGATAAAGAACAACCAGCTGCAAAACTAAAACAAATTTATCTGAGCTTCTAGCTCTTTGGGAATTTGGGTTAAGAAAACGGCGATCAAACATAGAAACTCTGAACGATGTGAACGATTTTGCACAACTTATCGAGGATTGAAAAGTATCCCAAATGTTAGATGCCTATTGTGGTCAAACCAGTGATGATTTGATGATCAAGATTTTAGAGATGCCGTTCGATTCATGCACTAAACGTATCGTGTTATTTGCTTCTCAAATTTTTGATCCTTTAGGATTATTCCTTCCGTTTACTGTTAAAATCAAAATTTTTATGCAGAGTTTGTGGCTATGTAATATGGAATGTAGAATGAGCCTTTGGAACCAGATCTAAGTTAGATATGGAGCGGGCTGCCCGATTTAGGTTTTTGCAATTCAATTGCATGGGTTCAGAGACTCGAGTGAACCCGCATATTCCACCGCAATAATGTTAAAGTCACAGTTCGCCGAGGTTGGAGTTGTGTGGCGTGCAAACTACTCCCACAAACCATTTGGTAAAACGTGAACGGAATAGAAAATCCGGCTGACTTGACAACTCGAGGATTGATGACAGACAAATTAGCAAGAAACTTTATTAGTGAACCTAACTTGAGGGCCATTAGGTCTGCTTTATATCTCAGTAAGAACCAGTTGAGAGTCTTGATCGCGACTCTTACTGGTCATGGCCATTTTTAAGTACATCTTCAGCACATTGGCCTAACTCATGATGCTAATGTATTGAAGACGATGATGACTGCATTCAATTCGTGTGCAGTTGTCTTGCTTTCAACGGAGTTAGGTTGCAATTATTTGACTCTAGGTCTATTGCGAGAGCCCTTAGTGGCATTGAATGCGGAACCTTATCTGTTTCCAACCAATTTTTAATAATAATAATAAATCCAATATCCTGTTTGTTGGCAAGATTTCCGAATTTGAATCAACTAACTCGGTCATTGGCATTTATCCTAAGAAATGTGAATAATACATGAACTAAAGATTATTCCAAATTAATTTCATTAACACCATTTGTAGACTCTAAAACATTCTAAGATTTGGTGGCCAGTTGCAAAACTCACGATCTTCAGATAATACGAAACATCTAATAATTTTAAATTTTACCCAAGAACCATCAAATTAAAAATATGATTCTACAGCTCGATTTTAGGAGTGTGTTGCTCCAGTTATTATGATCAACTCAACAAATGGGCAGTCTAATACAAGCATGAGTCATAAAGAGGATAGGAACTCAATAAAGGTTTCTTAATAATCTTCTTATGTTTTGGCAACCAAGGCGATTCATATAGAAGTCGCGTCTGACCTCACCCCTGACGCATTTTTAGCAACTTTAGACCATTTTGCGTCACGGACGACAACGGTTCGAATTTTCTTGGACCTAAACGAAAATTGGACGAACATTACAACATGTTAGCAGAAAGGGAATTCCAGTATAAAGTGAACGAATATGCATCACAAAGACATATTGAATGGCATGTAATTTCGCCCACTTTGCCTCACTTTGGGGGAATATGGGAACGTTCTGTCAAGCCCGTTAAGGCACATTTGATTAAAACTGTCGGCAATGCTCATATGACTCATGGAGAATACAAACTACCTATTACAATTCTTATCGATGGGAAGAACGAATATCTTTGTAATATTGACTTAAAGTATCAACCTGGACATTTTTTTAACGCTGGGGCCAATCACATCTTTACCAAACACAGTAATCTAGAAGAAATTAATATTTCTCGTTTAACGCGTTGGGAACAAGTGACTTGTACAGAATTTTTAGCGTAAGTATTCAATCACCTATTTGAATAACTTACAACAGCGCACTATGGAGGCAGAAGGATGGGCTTGGGCGGGTGGCAATTATTCAATCAAAACCGTCTACATATGAAATGCCAATTACGAAACTGTACCAACTTCTGATAGATGTTTGAAATATACAGATATAGGGAATTCTTTTTCAAACGGCCGCCCCCTCTGCCCATTTCAATTTTGGGGAAAAAAATTTTTTGAGCACACGAAAAAATTCGTCCAGTCTAGTTTTTGATACCGTTAGGTGTTTAAAAAAGAAAAAAAATTCTAACCTCAAAAAAACTATCTAAAGTGAGGTATCTCGCAATAAAAAGCCATTTTTTAGTCAAAAATTATCGAAAAAATTATGATTACTCAATAATTTTGACCAAATTACTCATTAAAAGTATTTTGGGGATATCAGAATTCAAATTCAAAATGGCGGATGCAAAATGGCGGACCTTAATTTCAAATTCCAGATTGCGGTTCCAAAATGGTGGACAAATATTTTCTCATAATTGGCTGATTTCTACAAAATTTTGTAAACGGAAGTTTTTGAGGTCTCTGATAACGAATTTGAGCTCAGGTTTCAAATTCAAGATGGCGGATCCAAGATGGCGGACATTACTTATTTATCATCGAATTTATTCAAATTAACCAGCTTAAAATTCGAATTTCTCGAAATTATTTCGGGAGATGATTAATAAAACTATAAGGAGTCAGAAAATGTAAGAAAAAAATTTTTTTTTTTGAAAATTCTTGACCGAAATAGTCTCTCAACAAAATTCAAAGTAACGTTAATTGTAGATAGATTATTGGAATATCGATTATTCTTAGATCTCTGCATTTACTAATTTTGGGTCGCCCGGGGATCTCATTTCCCAGTACCTTACTTGTTAAGGCTTTCCTCTATCCACCACCTGGGAAGTATAATAATAGTAATAGTAAACTGAAAAAAAATGAAAAAAAGAAAATCTTAGCTTTTCATTTATTATTATTTATTTTGTAAACCATGCTCCTTAGCTCACCCGAAAGAGAAATAGACATAAAAGGGTATAAGTATACAAAGCGCTATTTCTTCGGGTATTTATAAATATATTGGTCAAGATGTGCGATAAGTCTAAAATAGACAGATGCGTGGATTTGTTTAGGAAACCCGGTGAAAAGGGTCATTATGGAAAAGATCTCCGTAGGGTTTCTGCTGGCCTAATAAAACAATTCCCTAATTTACATTCCAACTCTAAAATTTGTGCGGCATGTCGAAAAAAGGCTTCTAATTTATATTTAAATGAAAAGGGTGAATCTATTTAAGCCAATTCAAGTGATTGTCATGATTCGTATAATGATGATTCTTGTACATCCAATGATGAAGAAAACCTTGATTCTACAGCGTCACCGAAATCAGAAGTTCGATCCCAAAGAGAAATTGATCTAGAGGAAATGCTAGATGGACTTAAAACTAAATTTTCAAGTTTGGACACGAACGATCCTCTAAGAGTCAGGATTCTTACTATTGCTCCAACTTCATGGAGCACGAGAAAGGTTGCTAAGGAGTTTAATGCTTCAAGATATTTGGTTGGAAAGTCTAAAAGGCTGAAGTCGATGAATGGGGTTTTAAGTGAAGCTGTTGCGAAAGCGGGTCGTAGTTTACCCCAGGAATCTCTGAAAAATATTAAAGAATTTTACAATAACCATATGTTCAGTCGAATCATGCCATCAAAGAAAGACGTTATGGCACAAAAGAAGAAAAACGTAAACGTCTATAATTATTGAATATGAAAGAACTCTATTCTTGTTTTAAAAAGACTGACCCGAAAATACAAATTTCTTTTAGTAAATTTGCATTTCTAAGACCAAAATATTGTATTCTTCCCGGAGCATCTGGAACGCATTCGGTATGCGTATGTACTATTCATCAAAATATGAAACTTATGTTAGATGCAATAAGCTTGAAGCAATTGACTCAAAATACGTACTCCTCTTTCTAATTATAAAGACTGCTTAGAAAAAATGGTTTATTCTAATCCAACTTCCCATTGTTACATCGACAAGTGTAATAAATGTCCAGGAACTATGGAAGTTATATCTCTAATACGTGAACAATTAGAAGATTCTTCTATTTCTGATATAAAATATTCATCGTGGACTGCAACTGATAGAGCAATATTAACCGAACAGACATCGAGTGTTGAAGATTATTTATTTGATCTAGACAATAAGCTAAATAACTCTGAAAGTTCATTCTTACATAGCAAAGCAGCAGACTACATGAAGTACTTGTAATGTTGAAGTACTTGTAATATTTGATTTTTCAGAAAATGAGGCTTATGTGTGTCAGGATGCTTCCCAGGCTTTCCATTTCAACAATAACCAATGTACAGTGGTACCTGTGATTTTCTATTACAAAGAAAATGATGAACTTGAACATCAGAGTATGTTTTTTTGTCTGATAGCCTGAAACATGACACTGCAGCTGTATATTCTATTCAAACACTACTGATACCAGAAATTAAAGAAAAGGTTAAAAGAATTCAAAAAATTTATTATTGTACTGACGGCGCTAAACAACATTTTAAAAATAAATTTCAAATAAACAATTTGATTAATCATAAAAAGGATTTTAATATTGAAGCAGAATGGCATTACACAGCAACTACACATGGAAAAAGCACGTATGATGGAATAGGTGCTACTTTCAAAAGGTCCTTACGGCAAAACCGTCTGAGGCAATATTATCTCCCCAAGCACTATTCAACTGGGCAACAAAACATTTCGATAATATTAATATTTGAAATTAAGGTCCGACATCTTGCATCCGCCATGAATTTGAATTCTGATATCGGATTCTTGTTCAGCGACCCCCAAAATACTTTTAATGAGTAATTTGGTCAAAATTATTGAGGAATTAAAATTTTTTCGATCATTTTTGACTAAAAAATGGCTCTTTATTGCGAGATACCTCACTTTAGATAGTTTTTTTTGAGGTTAGAATTTTTTTTTTCTTTTTTAAACACCTAACGGTATCAAAAACTAGACTTCTTGACGAATTTTTTCGTGTGCTCAAAAAATTTTTTTTTCCAAAATTGAAATGGGTAGAGGAGGTGGCCGATTTGAAAAAGAATTCCCCATATATAAGTGGAAAATTAAGAAACAAACCATAAGGGTGGTACTATACGTGGTACAACTTATTTTAAAATAACAAGTTTTTGTCTTGGTGTGTGTAATCGATTTACCATTATTCGGATGGCAATCGAAACAAAATATAAAATATAAAAATCAGTTCTTGTTCGATTTTTGGAGATTATAAATTATCAATCCGAGTTTTTTGTTTTATTTGGAATAATCCTCGAAATTATATCAATTTGATCTTTATAATTTCCACATTTGGGGGCTAAACCGGGATTGATACCTACCATTGAAAGAAGTGAAATTTAGAATTGCGGAGTTACAATTTGTGTCACGAAGCGGTGAAGCGCGATCGAAGACGTTGATCGATTAGTTTAGTGCGTGAGTAATTAACATAAAGTTAATTATAAATTGCTACAGTGGATATTTTGACAAATTCTTGTCTTCGAGGTTGAAATCGTTCCGTTATTGACGTCAAACAGTGAACGGTAAAGAAGACGGCCAGTGAAATCGAGCATGGTTTCAATTCGGCCTTGCAATCACGCGACGAATACTGTGCTAGCGGGCATTGGGTAACGTGTTACTTAAAGATAACAGTGTGTCAATTTATAAAGTGGTCTTCAGTGGTTAAAATTGCTGGAATCAATGAGAACACAAGGATTATTTGCGACAGTGTTTGGTAATTTACGTCAACAACCGTTCATAATTCCAATTGATTGGATTTGTTTCTTACAAAACAAGAGCGATAAATACGATAACAGCAAGTTGTAGCGGTAAAACACAAAACCTGTGCTTATAATGGGTGGACGTAGAGACAAAAGAAGCTCTAGAGTATTTGCAGAAAGTTTAGAAATGAATTCGCGGGAATTAGAGTTAAAGGAGCAAGAAATCAGTTTATTGAAAGCAGAGTTAGAGTTAAGCAAGCGAGTTAATATATCGCAACCTACAGTGATACCGGATGCAACGCCTATGACGACTATGACGACTATGACGCCTATGACACCAACAACTTTTTCACCATGTAACAGTACTATGATGTTTAGCTTTAAAGACATCGAAGAATCTTTAAATGCATTCACTGGTGATGACGATTACCCAATCGAAAAATGGATTGCTGAATTCGAGGATGCGAGTTCATGGGCTGGATGGAGTGACGTACACAAAAATATTTTCGCGCGTAGATTGTTGAAAGGAACCGCCAAAGAAAGCCTACGGATGGCTTCCGGTTTAAAATCATGGGAAAATCTGACAAATTTTCTACGGAGAGAATTTAAAAAAACAGAAAACAGTGCAGTAGTTCATCGCAAAATGGTGGAACGTAAAAAGAAGATCGACGAGTCATTTAAATCGTATTTAATTGCGTTAACGGAAATTGCAAGCGCCGCAAATATCGAGGAAGCCGCTATCATACAATATTGTATTAATGGAATACGGGATTATGAGCCGAACAAATCCGTATTATATGGCTGTTTCACAATGGATGAATTTAAAGCGAAACTTCAAATATACAAGGCGATTACAAATAAAACTACCACCAACAAAACCCATGACAGCTATAGTAATAATGACAACACATCTTCCAAAAGTACCGGTAGTGCCAGTGATAATAAATCAAAGCCGTCTAGTTCGCGAAGAAATCGTCGATTACAATGTTTTAATTGTTTAGAGTTTGGCCATATATCCGATCGTTGTCCTGATAAATCAAAAGGCGAAAAGTGCTACATTTGTAAGAATTTTGGGCATAATTCTAAGACATGTAATAAAGTTGGTCTAAACAAGTCGAATGCATGCGTAACCTGCACAGGAAAAAATACCGTATTAGAAAAAAATGTGAAACAAATAAAATTTGGTGATAATGTAATGTTCGCTATGGTTGATAGCGGAAGTAACTTGAACTTTATGTCACAAAGCCGATACAATTCGCTTGGATCACCTAACTTCAATGGTCAAGCTATTCTTTTCAACGCAGTCGGATCTAAAGCATTATCATCGGTGGGTCAATTACAAACCCAAATTACTATAGAAGACGACGATTATACTACGAATTTTCACATAGTGCTAGACGGTATTTTGCCGTGTGATATTCTATTGGGCAAAGAGTTAATTGACCAAACAATCACGACTATTACGCCTGAATCTATTTCGATGAAGAAATTTGTGCCTGCGAATTGTGTGTTAGCTGTTAGCCGTGGTGACGTACCCATGACCCTTAATCACATTGACGAGGAAGCCTACAGAGATGAGGTCAGAAGCTTGATTGTTGATTACAATCCAGAAAAGTCGGTAATTAGCGTCGAAACTAAAATGAAAATTATTTTGACTGACAAGAAGCCAATAGTGCAGAAACCTAGACGATTATCACCCTTAGAAACCAAACTCGTAAGAGAACAAGTTGATCAGTGGGTTGAAGAAGGAATCGTTCGTCCAAGTAAATCTTGTTTTGCGAGCCCGGTCGTTCTGTCAAATGAAAAAGATGGATCCAAAAGGTTATGTGTCGACTATAGGAAGTTAAATGAAGTGGTCGTTAAAGATCGGTATCCACTTCCCCTTATTGATGACCAAATAGATCAGCTACAAGGAGCAAAGTATTTTTCTACCCTCGACCTGAAAAATGGATTTTTCCACGTTCCTGTAGAAGAAGACTCTATAAAATACACCGCGTTTGTAACCCCATTTGGCTTATTTGAGTTTCTGCGAGCACCTTTTGGCCTTTGCAATTCACCAGCTGTTTTCCAGCGATTCATTAATAATATTTTTAATCCGTTATGTGTCAAGAAGATAGTGCGTGTATATTTAGATGATTTAATCGTTCCAGGAAGTTCCAAGAGAGAAGCTTTGGAAAGATTGAAATAGGTGCTTAAAACTGCTGAGAAGAACACTCTGCAAATAAAGTGGGCCAAGTGCCAGTTTTTGAGCAAATCAATTGAGTACCTTGGGTATGAAATCGAAAACGGAATAATTCAGCCATCCGGACGTAAAAAGTTAGCTATTTCAAAATTCCCTGAACCACGCAGTACAAAACAGATTCAACGATTTCTGGGATTGACCGGCTATTTCCGAAGATTTGTTAAAGATTATGCATTGCTGGCTAAACCTTTATCGGATCTTTTACGGAAGGATACTGTTTTCAAAATGGATACTGACCAAAAAGAAGCGTTTGAGGTACTGAAGAAAAAATTGATCAGCAAGCCAGTCCTAAAAATCTATTCTATGTGTGCTGAGAGAGAGCGACACACTGATGCGTGTAAGATTGGATTGGGAGCTGTTTTGCTTCAAAAAGATGAAGAGGATCAGTATTTTCACCCCGTGTTTTTCTATAGCCGAAAAACAACCCCGTGCGAGGAACGTTATAGTAGCTATGAGTTGGAAGTACTCGCGATTATTTGTGCGTTAAAAAGTTTCGCGTCTACTTACTTGGACTAAACTTTCGAATAGTAACCGACTGTGCGGCGCTTAAGGGAACGATGGAGCGAAAGGAGTTGACTTCCAGAATAGCGGGGTGGGCGCTAAAATTATATGAGTTTGACTACAAATTAGAACATCGCCCTGGTATTCGCATGAAGCATGTGGACGCTTTAAGTCGAGGTCCAGTTGTGATGACAATTGAAGATAACGTCATTAATCGAGTTAAAGCGGCACAAAACAGTGACGAGGAATTAATTCTAATTCAAAAGCTTCTCGAAACAGGTTCGTATAAAAATTATATCATGTCTAATGGAGTTCTACTTACAAATGTTGAAGGTTCAATGAAGTTGGTTGTCCCAAGACAGATGCAAAACGAAGTAATCAAGCATTACCACGAACAAGGCCATTTTGCTATCAAAAAGACGGACGAGTTGATCGAGCGGCAGTTTTACATCCCAAAATCGCAACAAAAGATTCAGAGGTGTATCAAAAGTTGCATTCCTTGCATTCTGGCCGAGCGCAAAATGGGCAAACAGGACGGTCTGTTAAATTGTATACCAAAAGGTGATTCCCCCTTTGTACATATCACGTAGACCATTTGGGTAATTTGGTGTCGACACCGAAAAGTTACAAGTATGTTTTCTGTGTTGTTGATGGATTTTCGAAGTTTGTTTGGATATATCCATGCAAAACCCTAACGAGTAGCGAAGTTATTCAAAAATTAAACTTGCAAAAATCAACTTTTGGTAATCCGAAATACATCATATCGGATAAGGGTACCGCGTTTACATCGACCGAATTCCAAGAGTATTGCCATATTGAGGGCATTGAACATTTCTCAACGACAACTGGCGCTCCAACGGGAAATGGACAAGTTGAACGCATCAATCGGATAATAATACCAGCTTTGACTAAATTATCGCTTGAAAAGCCTGAATTGTGATACAAACATACCGATAAACTTCAGCGATTTTTAAATAATACTTACCAGAGGAGCATTAGCACGACACCGTTTGAGATACTTTTTGACACGAAAATGAGATGTGCGGAAGACTTCGATTTGCGAGAAATAATTGAAAGGGAAGCAGCTAATTTATTTGATGAAAATCGACGACGTATACGAGAAACTGCACGTGATCAGATTCTCAAAGTGCAGGATGAGAATCGTAAAAATTACAACCGGAAAAGACGACCAGCACCCGTGTATAATATTGGAGACTGGGTTGTGATTCGGCGAACCCAATTTGGTGGCGGACTTAAACTATATCCAAAGTTTTTGGGTCCTTATAAGGTGACGAAAGTTAACAAGCATGATCGATATGAGGTAGAAAAAGTTGGAAAGACCGAAGGCCCATATAAAACGTCAACATCAGCCGAAAATATGAAACTTTACTACCATGGAATATCCGACGAGGAAGCTGGTGGTGATTCTGAAGACATTCGATCATCCGGGACGGACGATTATGCAGGAGGGCCGAGTGGAAAATGAAGAAACAAACCATAAGGGTAGTACTATACGTGGTACAACTTATTTTAAAATAACAAGTTTTTGTCTTGGTGTGTGTAATCGATTTACCATTATTCGGATGGCATTCGAAACAAAATATAAAATATAAAAATCAGTTCTTGTTCGATTTTTGGAGATAATAAATAACTTTTGTTATTATGATTTTCCACACAAAAAAAATACAGTCCACGAAAATAAATTTGGTGAGTTGATTGGTCGTGTGTTGCAGAACTACGAATCAGCTTTAGGACATATTTTTGACAAACAGTTCCTTGGAAGCCTATATCAGATAGAGCGGTATGAAACATCCTCGAGACGGCATTTGATGCATTTTAATAATTCACAATATTTTCTAAGTTTTGTCTAAACTTGATAAAGGTGCAATTTATCCGGGAAAACAAGGCTTAAAAAAATCGAGGCAACCTTGATTTGTATAGCAGAAAACCAACGAGTTTCATAACTTATGTAGATATGAACATATCGCATGTGACAAAGAATAAAGAATAGTCACACAACTCAAAATTTAAAATTTTTCAGGAGAGCAAAAGAAAAATTCTTAATTTCAATTTTACTACGCTATTCTCTATGGGCGTCAAAAAAAGGAAATAAAAATAAAATAAATATGAAAACGCCACTATGTCAGGTTATGAAATCCATCATTCTGGATCTTTTTAACGAATTATCTCAAAAACTCAATTTTTTGAGTTATGTCACTTTTCTATGTCATGTGCGATATTATGCAAACGACATTATATACATCCATGTAAATGTAACGTTATCAATATTCAGTTCACTCACCCCGCACATATATGTACGTATAACAAATCCATCGTCATATTGCTGTATTGATAATCCGCCGCATAAATAAATATTGGATCAAGATATTGAACCCAAAAGGGAAATTCAATCAAACATTTTTTTTTTCTCTAACAATTTCCTTTTGTGGAAATTAATTGTGTATGCATTTGTAATTATTTAAATATAATTTTTTTGTTCGATGTTTTTGAAATTCCAAAAGAAAAAAAAACGTGGAGTAAAGGTGAGAATTGATTTATGAATATTTTGTTGAACAAAAAAAAAAAAAAAAACCAAGTATGGAATAAAAAAAAAACACTAGTACTAGACGCGATAATTGATTTTCAGTCATTGTATGTAACACATGAACACCCAATCATGGTGTGTGGCTGAGCACAATAGTAAAAATAAATAATCCAATTTAATCTTAATAATCATGTATCATTCATATTGATTTAGTTTTGAATAGATTCAGAATCGATTAGGATTATCTTATAGAAGAAAAAAAATTAACGTCATACTGCCTCGCCTTTATCGCCCAAACCAACATACATTTCTGTTTTACGTAACATTTTTACATCGACCCAGAAACTAACCAAAAAAACGTATACAATCATATCTTAAAGTTCAAAGGTTGAAAAATTTATTTGGTTGAATTACCGTATTTAAGTTTATTAAGTTTATACATGTTTAGGTTTTTCACCTGCAGCAAAATTATATTTTGTTTTATAAAAAAAAGTAATGACGATGTATTTTCTTAAGAATTTTTATTTTGGAAAAACGTGTAGGAGAAAAATTGTTTGAATTTTGTAAAGATTTTGAGATTAAAAAATGTGTCTGTATTATGCGAAGAAATACTGCGCTCTTAATTTATTGCTTGCAAATGATTCATGCGCCGCCTATTAAAACCAACGATTCTTTGAATATCCGAGCAAATTGTTGGCGCAAAAGTAAGGAGAAAGTAATAAATTTTACCGCACATTTTCTTGTATATTTTATAATTTTTGTTAAGAATCCCTATACATAAACCATTTAATGTCATCTTTAAGTATTTTTCTAATTATAATGCTCATTATCTAAATTACTGATCGTAGTGTAATTACAGTCATTAAAATGAAAATATTTCTTTGTTAATTTATTTCTCTACTACATTATAAAAAACGTTTCGCATACCACATCTAAATTGACCTTATCAACACAATATTCGGATATCCGGATTACACAATTTCTTTGAAACTAAAATACTTATGGATACAAATCGATTTTACAAAACTTTTCAGTTGATTTTGACATTTTGAATACATTTTTTTAGTAAAATGCTAATTAACAGCGTCACACGTAATCAAATGTGAAAAGTGACTTTTGCACTTTCTTCTTGGAATCTTTTATTTACACCCTAAAGCCAACTCCAACCCTACAAATTTAAAAACCTTAAGATGGTTGGGTTGAAAAACATACTTTTAGAAATCGAGAGCTGTGATCTGCCTAAGCTTTTATCCAAAATTTTATTGAGAAAGAAAATTAAAATTGTACGGAAATTAAACAACCTTGAGATGTTTAGTTTAAAAAAATTATTTATTTTAAACCGTCCTCATCATTCGCATTGTATTCTGTTTAAATTTTTTTTGTGGAAGTTTGGTGCTTACATAGTAAGAGATAGCTTCTTAAACATGAGTCCAAGTGCTTGCCCATTTAGATTTTATTATTTTGATTTGAGATTCCTTGTTACCTTTTTTGGCACATACATATTGCTAAAAATGGTCGATTGAAGCTCTCGACTTAAGTTTTAAGTGGTTTTGTATTTTAATAATCTCTGTTTAATATTCATTAGCAATCCAAGTTTCTTTGCTGTTCCTTCTACTCGCACATTATTATCACAATGGGTAACTCGTATATAAAACAATCCTTTCAAATTTTTTGATGTCGTTAAAACGCTTTTCAAACGCTTTCTTCATATTTTATTTCACAAACGTATCTCTGTGGATCGTAATTTGTTGAAGAGGTCCTTTCACTCCTTTCCACAATTAGTTCACCAGATTTCAAAAATGAAATTGCTATTCTCAAGGTTAGATACGAAGAGCGTGAAATTCTGTTCAAAGGCATTTACCTCCGTTCAGATCATATAAACTGTTTTGATTTAGTTTTTGAGTTGAACGTTGAGTTTTTGGTTTGGTTGAGTTGAGGATTGAGTTGGGATTGAGTTATGGTTGGAATGGGTTGAGGTCGAGTTAGGGTTGAATAGATTTTGAGTTGAAGTTGAGTTGGATTTGAGTGAGGGGTTCGGTCGGGAATTTATTTGGGGTCGAGTTGAGGGTTTAGGGGGAGGTTAGACTGACTTCTTCTGAGCTTAGTTCATACACGCATGCAGCTTTCGGGATTGAGTTGGCCATTGAGTATGGAGTTGAGTAGAATGATGAAATTAGGCTCGAGCTTAGTTTGAGTTGAAGTTTAGTTGGGGTTGAGTTAGCCTATGTTGATTTGAAAATGGAGTTGATGATTTGAGTTAATTTTCGAAACTGAAGATTTGAACACCTCGTGAGATTTCAGCTTTTTACATTTTTTCACTTATCAAATCTATAAATCGCAGTGATCCGACATTATTATCATTCTATATCACTTATATTTTAAAAAGTCGCCTCTGTAAACTTCTACCACGAACAGAGATTGGAATTTTAAATGTTGAGACCGTGATATCTTTCATATTTAGGATTTTAGCCCATAATACTTGTTGATATATGGTGGAGTGGTATGATAGGAAATTAGGATAAGGCCTCGGCATGACAAAGGGCAATAAAACCGCTATGTTCGCCTACCATAGTAGTTGAATTTTATTCAGAAATTTGTTAAGCTGGAAAATATGCTATCTCCATAAGTTCCTTTCAGAGGAATAATTATTAGTAATTCCTCTCTACTGATAAAATCTTTATAAACCATCCGAACGAATACGATTAGCTGAGATATATCGACTACGTCAGTAGGCTCATCTACCTGCAAATGAAATGATGAGCAATCTTTAAGATCTTTCATTAATTGCCCTTTTAAATTTAAATCACTGTCTCGCGATAGTAGTATGTCTCATCTGTCATCTTGAAAAATGTGTTTTTAAAAATTGTTCCATCACTGAACGATTTTTTATTCTTTGTAAGAAAATGACTCAACGAAAAGATCAACCGTCTCGCACATTTTTAACTCTGTCAAGGTTGAGACAAGCTCATCGCCAAATTTCATGCGACCGGCGTGAGGCAGAGTTTTTAATGCTGCTAAATAAAGTTTAAATTACTAACTAGAGTTTAACCGATTGTGATTATGGTAGTCTAAACGTCGTTCGTAGTCCAGAAATGAGAATTATTTTTTAAGAATTTTCCCTTTGCTTAATTATAACTGTTCTTATTAGAGCTTTTAATATTCGTTTTAGCTTTTGAGTAAAAAGCTGTCCTAAGTAATAGTCCCACGTTCCGTCTCCATTTATTGGGCCAGGACCCTTCTGCAGAGTTACGAAGGCTCACCTTAAGGCAGTGGTAAGGCACTGGGAGGATAGGCAAAAGTCCGCCGCAAAGATCTACGATAGGTGAAGAGCTAATCGTACTTTGGAAACCTGAGTTGAAGCTAATAAAGGGCTTCCTCTCAGGTAACGTTTCCCTAAGATATCACCTTAATAACATGGGTTTAAGTGCGACAGATGGATGCCGATTCTGTGACATGGAAGTAGAATCAACAGAATATGTTCTGTGCCAATGTTCAGCCATCTTCCACCAACGACTACAGCATTTAGGTAGGAGAATACTAAACCCAGATTCATTAGGAGCCTGAATATCGACCTGATAGTTAACTAAGTAGGGTTCAGATGACACAAGAACTTTATAGATTGCAATTCTAGGTAGCTCTAATTCTCGCATGGCCCAGTCATAATAATAATAATAATACTAATAGTTCCACGTCGGACAGTGTCAAAAATGAATGTTGACTAAAATAGGCATGTACATACTAGGTACTATTTTTTAAAAAGTATGTTTGTTCATTTGGCAAGTTCCAACTCGAATTATTTAGAAAACACTCTGATTCAGATTCAATTCAAATTACAAGAAAAGAAAGGAGGGAAATTTAAATTGAATGGGGCTCATCACTTGTTTTATATTTTGGGATTATTTTGAAGGTTATTTCAAGATTAAATTAATTTTTTAAATGGGAACGTATAGCCAAAATTGACACTTTTGACCCGGCAATTTCAATAATTAGAACGTGCTAGGATGTGGAAAAAAGCAGCAGCGAAGATGAATTTAACCATGAAATTGTCCCTACTATTAGAACCGTGGTTTCGTGGTAATTAGTGCTTAAGGATAACTGTTAGTGTTTGTCCAGTTAAAGATAAATTGGAATAATTTCCAAATTTCACCTGAAAGACGGTTAAAAAACGTAAATAAAATGTGAAGTTCAGTAAACAGTAAATAGAATGAAACCAATTTTTTCTTTCATAAAAATATAAACTTCCAAAATTTTGTTCAAACGTAAACCAACCCCTAAATGATATGGTTCAATGAGTTTCCGATTTATGCCTATAGAAGTCTATAGTTCAATTAATTTAATGGATACTCGAGGAATAATATGGCACAATTATAACGTTAGATCCACTTAGAATAAAAAATGATTTATATATTTGTAAGTTGTTTACAATTAAAAATATTTCAAATATTTTTTCCTATGGTCAACCCTCGACACAGTGACGTCCTTTTGTCTTCAATAAAACTTCAAAAATGCAATTTTATAACATTTTTCATTTTCCATCAATTTATAAATGAAAATTTTCGCAATTTATGTTTTTGTGATAATACAAATTATTTCAATTGTTTTACTAAAATAAAATATTAAGTTTGTTTTATAGAATTTCCTGGTTTCCTATAGGAAAATCAGGTTTTATTATTTTTTTTTTCAGACGTTTTTCAGGCATATTCAAAAATTATTTTTCCATTCTCTCATCTATGTCCATTAATTACCAAAGTTCGGAGGTAAGAGTTTCATTTTATAATTGAAAAGTTTCCCTGCTAAAGTTACCCATTGCCACTTGGTCGTTCTGTGCGCCTAGGATCCATCGCCGGTATTGAATTCGTTATGTGTCGTCATCGTCGCATTTAGGGCCATTTCTACACGCATGATTCTTCTGCGTCGAATGCCATAATTTCAGCTTGCCGACATTTGATGTTATTTAGACTAAACAGAGGATATTAGCGGCAAGGCGCTAATTGATATCCCCTCCCAAACCATTATCATCACAGATAACTGATTCCCGATTCCATAACTTTCTGTGTGCCGCCCCCCTCGACTAAATTATAAAGTTGAAATTTTTTAAGTCATCTAAGTACGTGTGACGTATTGGCCAAAGAAACTTGAACTAATCTTGAAAAATTCATGTACATCTTCGACCCTCTTGAATAATACGCTATATTGCGTTATGATGTGTATTTCCCGACTATTTTGTGTGCCTGGGAAATCGAGAAAAATAATCGCATTTCCTGAGAATTCTCGACAGTTTGTACATTATATATTTCAATATACAAAATAAGCAAAAATCTCAGAAAATGGAAATAATTAATATTTAGGTCTTTATGTTTTCGTTGCAAACTTGCCGATGGAAAATATTAGCGGTTTTCTTCTTTTACAAGAAAATATATTTTTCCCATCAGTTTTAAAAAGGTTAGTCCAACGGTAACCAAAACGGGATATACAGTTCTCCACATAATATTGATTGATTGATTAAATTGATCAGGGTGTACGACGAAGCCTAAGCAAGACTCCCGGATGGCACCGGGCCCTCCGTACCTCCTTTACACAAAACAAAACCGAAGGAAATCGCGCTGTAACCTCAGCCAGTGACATCTTGGTCGAATTTCTCAGGTGTTTTCTAAACTTAAACCTTTTTAACTAACCAATATCAACACTAATAGCAAAAACTATCATTAACATTAATGCCAACATCCACATCAATACCAATACCAACAACAACACTAACATTATGACATTAATGATTCGATTACACCGAAAAATTAATTTTACTAAATTTTATTCAATTTAATTTTAATAAAATTAATTTAATTCCATTAAATTCATTTTTGAATACACATTTTGGAATATCTAATTCCAAATTTTCATAATTCTAGAGGTGTTGGTTTTTGAGTTAAAGAACACACAGATATCCTCATACATACGTATACATACAGGGTGGGCCATCTATTGGTCTTTTTTCAATCAATGAATTTTAGAACTTTATCTGTTCCAAAAAATTTTTTTGACATATGGAAAGTCAAAAATATGGCATTTATCATCATGAAGTCGCTAACAACACAACAACACATTTTGATTGTCCAAATTTATTATGAAAATATTCGTTTTGAAACAATAACATTTCGTAAATTACGTGAGCATTTTGGTCGACATGGACATCCTACTGAGCGTACAATTGGCAAAATTATTGATCGTTTTGAAGAAACTGGTTCAGTGGAAGGTCGTAGAGCGTATCACCATATTCATCCAGTTGGTAGTCCTGATACAGTGGCAGCTGTTGGTGCAAGTGTTCATAATGAACCAAGCACATCAACCAGGCATCGTTCACAAGGACTAAACATTTCACGAATCACATTACACATTGCATCCATGCAAAACTCAACTAACTCAAAAATTGAGGCCACCAGACCATTTAAATCGTCGTTGTTTTGTTAATTAGATGCTTGTACGAAATGAGGGTTTTTCATCAAAAATTATCTTTAGCGATGAGGCTCATTTTCATCTTAATGGGTATGTCAGAATTTCATCATCCAAGAGTCACTGTTTGGTGTGGTTTATAGGCTGGTGGCATCATTGGGTCCTTTTTCTTTGAAAACGGTTAAGAAAATCGCCTTACAGTGAATGAAGAACGTTATCGCGACATGTTAACTGGTTTTTGTGGCCCAAATTGAATAAATTGCGTGTCAACGACCTTTGGTTTCAATAAGACGGAGCGACATGCTATGCAAATCGTACAACAATCCATTTAAACAAGAAATTGTTAAGTTCCTTGGCCGGGAGCCCGAATTTAGCACCAATTGATTATTTTTTGTGGGGTTATTTGAAAGGTAAGGTTTATGCTAATCATCCACAAACAATTCAACAACATAAGAACAACATTCGAGCTGAAATTGAGGTCATTGATCCGCTTTTATTGGAAAATGTCATCGACAATTTTGATGTTCGGATGCAGGCCTGTAGACGAAGCCGTGGTGGGCATACGAACGATATTGTTTTCATACATAAATGGCATAAAACCACCTTTCATTATCAATAAAAAAATTTGACTTTTCGCCCCAAAATGTGTGTTTTATTGTGTTTTATACACCCTGAGCATACAGACAATTTCCAGAAACGGTAAATTTGGACTCCTCTATACTTTAGATGATCATTTCCGTTAAAATCTGAAGTTGTGCGCTTTTAGATCTCAACGCGTTAATTTTACTCAAGATGTTGCCAAATGTTGAAGGAGTTGAATGCATCCAATGGCTCGCCACAACGAAACAAAATTTCCAGAAGGTTCTTACAGATTGAATTGTCATAACTGATCAGACGTTTCATCTAATTTTTGGGTAACTTTATAAAATCTGATTTCGAGTTCAATAAAAAAGTCGTATTTTATTATCTAGATCATTCTACTATGTCAAATTGAGACAGCGAAGAAAATTTAATTAGTGAAATTAAATACTCATTTCTTCTTTTCGTTATTTGTACTTGATGTTCGAGATACATTTCAAAGAATCGACAAGGTACTATATTCCCTCGATTTTAATTAAATTTTTATGAAAAATGAGGTTGTAGAAAATGCTCGAATTTTCGCAGGAATTAAAATCAAAATTCACGAGAAATGGAATAAATAAATTGTGGGAACATCTCGAGAAATCAAGCAAAAAAAAATCTCGGGAATGAGCTATATAGCTGTAACTAAATGCGACAAATTTGGAAAACCTACTAAAATAAGAAAAATCTCGAGAAATCTCAAAAGTCTCAAATATTCTCAATCTGTGTTATATGATGTAATTCAGCCATGTCTTAACTTAAGTGTACATACACATATGTGGATAGTATTATATATATATTTTGTTATTTTGAGAACCTATGTCACAATAAAAAATAAAAATCCCAAAAATGCAAAATAACGTGCCACATTAGAAAGAATATTTTCAGTGCTTCTAACAAAATAAACGCTATAAAGAAACGAAATTTTCTTTTCGTTACATTTCATTACACTTTTAAAACGGTTCAAATGTATTTACCTTTTCCATTACTGCTATTATAAGAAACATCAAAGAAAAGCAAAGAAGTAAAGCAGCGTATCAAAATTTTGATCCAAAAATCAAATATTATGCGACTTTTATGTACTTACTTTAATTGAAGAACAGCTCCTAAAAGTTTTCAATTATTCGATACATCCATAAAATTTTGTCAAGTTATAAATAACTTTGATAAAATTGGAACAACTATAAAACTGGTATTATCATAAATAATTGAATAGAAAAATATTTAACCATTACGAGTATTATCAAAGAAAGTGATGGCAGTACAAATTTGGTAAAATCGAACCAAAAATTACCAACTGGGAAAATTTCACTAGTAGGTTAGGTTAGGTTAGGTTGGAGTGGCTGCTTATGCACACTTAGACCGGTGACGGTCCGTTGTGATACTACAGAATATATCCCCTTTTACCCCTATTGGAACCATTTCGAGCTACTTATGTAGCGTAAGACGTCCCGCACTTTACTGTTTTCGAGATATGAAAGGCAGTCCATCCTGAACTTACCTAAGTGTTTGTGCCTTCTGAGAGCTAATACTGGTCACGAGCAAAGGAAGTGGACCAACGTCTCCTCCTCCTCTTCGTCCAAGCAGCTTCTACAGAAGTCATTAGCCTCCAGACCCAGCCTTCTTGCATGTTCTCCAAAAAGGCATTTCTTAGTGAAGAGTACCAGCTCTGTCGTGGACGGGTTAATACCAAGTCCACATTTGCCAGCCCATTTCGTAACGATGGTAAGCGCATTCTGCATTACGTCTACAATCGTGCCCAGGAATTTCCCGGTAACAGCTAAAGCTACGTCATCTGCGTAAGCGATAACTTCAATCCCTCCCTCTCCAATTCTAGTAGTAACCCGTTTACCACTATATTCCAGAGAAGAGGGGACATAACCCCCTGGGGGGGGGGGGGGAATCCCCCAACTTCGAGCTAACAATCCTGCTTCCCAGCATATAATTGATTAACCCTATCAGAGGAACGTCAACCTCCAAAAATGACAATCCCTCCCTGATTGCCTCCGCTTTCACATTAATAAAGGCGCCTTCTATATCCAGGAAGGCCACCAAACAGAATTCCTTCGAATTAATCGATTTCTCAATCGTACACACCAAGGCGTGCAGAGCGGTGTCCACAGATCTACCCTTTGTGTACGCATGCTGAGACGATGCCCACTTCCTGGCACCTATTTTATCTCTGATGTAGACATCCAGCAGCCTTTCCAAGGTTTTCAAAAGAAAGGATGATACAGTTATTGGTCTTAGGTCCTTAGGATAGACATGTGAGCTTTTCCCCGCTTTCGGTATGAACACCACATTGACCTCCATCCAGTAGCCCAGCTTCAAACACCCTTTGAATATAGCTTCCAGGTGGGGAAAAATAATTACTGAGTTGTTTTGAAGTTCCGCTAGTATAATTTGATCCGGACCAGCCGATTTAAATGGTTTAAAACCCCTCAGTGCCAATAGGATCCGTTTCCTGGTTACGATATCCTCTATGAATACTGACAGTGATTTCTGATGATTGCTACGCACCAACAGGTCTTCAAACCTCCCTGAGAAGTGTGTCTCGAAGAGAAGCTCCAGAGATTCTCCACTAGAAGCTGTCCAAGATCCGTCCGGTTTTATCAAAAAACTGGGGCTAGCTGTGCTTTTGGAAAGAATCTTCCTAAGGCGGGAGGTTTCGGATACCACTTCCATTTTATCAAAGAAGATTCTTCAAGGCCTCCTTTGTGCCTTTCTTAATTCTTTCTTATAAATTCCGAGTTTCTCCTTATAGGAGTCCCAATCCTGAGCCTCCCTTGTATTTTTGGCTCTATTAAAGGCTGTCCTACAAGCCTAAAGGCTGTCCTACAGGCCTTACGATAGGTTCCCAGTTCCCTGGACCACCATACCGGTTTTTGCCTACCCCTAGGCTTAGCCAGTGGGCAGGCAGCGCGATAGGATCGGTTGCATGCGCTAGTAACGCTAGCCACCATGTCCTCCAGCTCCCCAACGGTCGTCGGGGCTCCATAGCCCTCGTCGGTAATATTTCCTCCAATAATTCCCCATATTTGCTCCAGTTGGTCCTTCTAGGGTTCCTGAAGGCTTCCCGGGTAGCAGGGTGAATATCGAGGCTATAGGTTAAATATCGATGATCAGAAAAGGAGTGTTCCTTATCCACCCTCCAATTTTTAACCATATGAAGAATATTATTTGAGGCAAGGGTTACGTCTAGAACCTCCTGCCTGTTACTAGTAAATAATGTGGGTTCCAGCCCAATATTACACACTGAAAGATTAGTACTCAAGAAATAATCAAAAAGCGAATCACCCCTTTCATTAATGTCGTTGCTTCCCCAGATAGTGTGATGCGCATTAGCATCAACTCCCTTTACCACACCTACCTTTGATTGTTCCGCTTCACGGATCAGCTCCTCCAGGTTATCCGGAGGAACCTCCTTCTCCCGGTCCATGTAGGCTGAAACTAGCCAGAATCTACAAGTGCCTACTTCCAGGCTAACTGCAGTAGTGTCACCATTGTTGTATTGAGAGAAAAGGAAAAGATTAATATTATTTTTCCCAAGAATACAAGATCTGATCTTCCCAGACTTACTAGAGGATATAATTTTGTACCCCTTGGTTCTGAGGCCACAGATACTGTTGTTATTAATCCAAGGTTTTTGGATTAGTATCACATCCTCAACTGAACTAGTCAGCCTGAGGAGTAGAGCTGCCGAAGCAGCCTTAGAATGGTGAAGGTTAATTTGTGTTATCTTAATCATAACCATTTAACCTCTACCTACCTCTATGGTATATTCCTGCTACCGCAGGAATATTATTTCCCGGTATTTTGGGATGCGCCGGATTCGCCCGTCTCGCCAACCCTCATACCCTCTGTAGAGGGGAGTATTTCACTAGTAAAACGAAAGAGAAATTTAGCAAGTATTATTTTAATTCGTCAGAGCCAACTTTATACATTTTAGAAATAATTTAATTTTAATATTTCTGCAATTAATATTTATTTAATATCAATATAGTCTTCTTTTATATTGTTGTTAAAAATATGTAGAAAACTTTGTAAAAACCTTTTATATTATTTTTGATTTTTTCATTGAAAAACTTGCTAAAAAACATCATTTTTACTGTACTATGTATTCCTAAAGGAAACAGTCAAAAGTTATACGACTAAAAAAGCTCTCTAAAAATTGTGACGTTTGATAACGACTGTATAATCTAGAAGGCTCTGGTATTACGTGTTATACCAGAGCCATCTAAAGTATAGAGTCATAATCATCATGACGTATTTTTAGAAGGTTTTTTGTGGTATAACTTTTCACTGATTTCCATATGAATCCCTAGTAAAAATGATGTTTTTTAGCTTCAAGATTTTCAATGAAAAAAGCAAAAATATTATAAAACATTTTTACAAAAGTTTTCTAGATATCTTTAACCTTTTGTTCGTGCCTTGGGGTCTAGCTGACCCCAGGCCTATAAAAAGCTAAATAAAAAAGTGTCTGCTAAAGCTTTACATAAATACTCTTAGAAATGCCTCAATCACTACCAATCACATACGTTTGGCCAAAAACCGCGGTAAAATCGGTGGATTTTACAGTTTTTTTCAACATCTAATTGAAACTAGTCGCTTAACCGTGTACTGGGGTCAACCTGACCCCAGGGATGACTCAATACATTTTGCTAGATGAGTCGTCAATATATTTAATTTTTCAAACTATACGATTCGTGGTATTTACTGTATACAATTTTTTCATACTATACATTTCGTTTTTGTGTTTCCTTTTGTATTTATTTCATTTACTGTATAACTGTAGGTTATAATAGAGCGCTTGCGCGTAGGACTGTTAGTTGATTCTCAACAAACAAATGGGGATTTTAGTACATATAGGTATTCATTCTCAACGTTTCTATTGTGATATTACAATATAATAAAATCTAGTGTTAGGTTTTTTTTTTATGTAAACATTTTGTACAAAATTAAAATATATAACGGTAAGGACGAGTTTTATACTTATTATTGTGTAATTTTTTGATTCCCTGGTATTTTTATTGTAACAGATGGCACGAAAACGCCAAACTAGCAGTGAATTGCGTGAATTATTTGAAAGTATTGAAACGCCTACGCAATCGGACGAGTCAGATTATGAAAATGATGATCGTATGAATGGCAGTGAAATATCGAATAATGACGCTGAACAGAATATACCGCAATTTGAAAATGAGATTGCAGCGGAAGAACTTTTAAGAGTTGATGAGGATGAAGAAGCTTCAAGCGAACCTGTAGTTGACGAAAATGTTTATTTTGCACAAAACAAAAAATTTGCTGAAAAATGGAAGTGGACTAACAAACCAAACAGGTCAATAAATATAAAAATTCCAAGATGTCAGATATTCCGAGAAAAACATGGTATATCAGCTGCAAATCAACAACAGCTGACGTCAACTGTAGAATGTTTCAAACGTGTTTTCCCGGAGGTTATGGTAAATATCATTGTACGCGAGACGAATAGGAAAGCAACTGATTTTTGTAGAACAACTGCTGGAAGTAGTAAACGCTGACGAAATATATGCCCTTATCGCAATTTTAATCTATGCCGGCGCACGGAAAAATTTGGATGAACGATTGGATGAGCTATGGAAACCCGACAGTCGCCCATTTTACAAAGCGGTTATGTCACTACAACGGGCAGAACAAATTTTACGGTTTATGCGATTCGATAATCACAACACAAGGCAAGAACGATTAAAATCAGATAAATTAGCTGCGTTTCGAGATATATGGATAATGTTCTTGATTTTTTAAAAAAGCCTTACAAACCAGGTAGCAATTTAACCGTTGATGAGCAACTGGTAGCCACTCGTGGACGTTGTTCTTTCCGGCAATACATTCCCAGTAAACCCGGAAAATATGGAATAAAAATATTTTGGATTTGCGACTCGTCCAACGCATTACCATTGAAAGGCGAAATCTATATTGGGCGAACGTCTTCAGAAGAGCTCCGAGTAACAAATTTAGCGCTTTCATTAGTTCATCGATTGGCTGCCGAATACGTAAACAAAGGACGTACCATCATAATGGATAACTATTTTACATCTTGTAAGCTCGCTGAACAGATGTTAAGTTTGAACACCACAATTCTGGGAACAATAAGAGCAAACAAACCTGAGTTGCCGCGACAGCTAACTGGAACAACATAAACCAAGAACAGAGAGCAATATTCATCGAAATTTGCTTTTCATGAAAATATAACATTAGTTAGCTACATCCCCAAGCCTGGTAGAAATGTACTACTTCTGTCAACTCTCCACAATGAAAATAAAATCGACGAAGCTACTGGAAAGCCAGCTATGATACTAGACTATAATGAAAATAAAGGTGGCGTTGATACATTAGATAAATTGATAAAAACTTATACCTGTAAAAGGAAGACTTATCGATGGCCAATGGTCTTATTTTTTAATATGGTCGACGTAGCTGGAGTGGCTGCTTATAATTTACATAGAATTACTAATGCTCAGTTGTATGCCAAACGTCAAAAATCGGAAAGGAAACAGTTTTTACTGAACTTGGCCTCTGGACTGGCACAAAACCACATTTTAAGTCGCTTACAAGCACCACAAAATCTGACGACATCAATAAAAATGGCTTTTAAACAAATTGGAAATTCGCTAGATATTCGAATTGATGCTCAAGTAACAAAAACCTCCGCAGCTCAACGTCAACGGTGTCATTTATGGCCTAGGAAAAATGATAAAAAATCTAGGTTTTATTGCTTCTATTGTCAAAAGGCGGTCTGTAAGACCCATTCAAAGCAACTATGTGATTCTTGTATATCTACTGAAGTAGAATACGAAAACCTGAACGAAAATATTGATAAGGGATCTGACGATACGTCGTAGTCCTACCACTATAAAAATAATTATTACGTTTAAAATGCCATGTTTTAATTTAATGAATTATTTCAATATTGCTTTCTTTATTTTTAGATTAGATGAATGAATTTTGTTAAACATCGTTGATTTATTTCAAAACTGTAACAAATAAATAAATGAATTTCTTAAGTTACACCAAATAAAAGTTATTTTGATTCAAAACCTAAAGAAAAAAATGGGGTCAAAATGACCCCATTACACGGCCAATGTAATTTTTAGTATGACACGAACAGAAGGTTAACAACAATATATGAGAAGACTATATATTGGTATTAAATAAATATTAATTGCAGAAATATTAAAATTAAATTATTTCTAAAATATAATTTTGGAACTTTCATATTGAAAAATACACAAAGTTGACTCTGACGAATTAAAATAATACTTGCTCTTATCTTTAGTTTTACTAGTGAAATTTCCCCAGTTGGTAATTTTTGGTATGATTTTACCAAATTTTTACTGCCATCTATGTATTGTATATTAACTTAATAACCACACGATTTGTAGACAGCTTTTAATTCAATTTGACCAGAATGCTGGTTGTTAGGAATTTTCTTTTTTTAAATTTTGATTTAAATAAATTAATTATAGAAAGGAAATGAAAATGATTTACTTAAACGACATTCATACATGTTGAAATTCAAGCGTTTATGAAAATATTTCAGAAATCATAATTAACAATTTGTAACGTTTTCATTTAAAAATTTGTCTTAGGAGAAAAAGTGATTTCCCATATGTTTTATGTGTTTTTCTATGAAAAGTTTAGTTTTTTCCTAGTTTCTGATTATCTTATAGAGTGAGCGTAATTTACTTAGGCGCAGGGTTAAAATTGTGAAAAAATTATTCAATTAAAAGCTGTGTTAAAAATTTGTATACAATTTTTGGAATATACTAAAAAACAAAATATATAACAGTGTAAAGTAAACTAACGGTATTTAATTCTATTCTATTCTACGTCGATTGTTTATTTTGTGGTGTAATTTATATAGACGCAGTCGTTTGAATTTATTGGTACGCGTACAATAATCGATTAACTGTGAGTAGTTTTAATTTTAGTTAATAATTTGGTAAATTTTTAAATATTTTGATGAATAAATATTAAATTTTAAAACAGGTAATAAATATGGCGAGAGGAAAATTTCTAAGTAACACAGAAAAAACAGAAATAACAGTTTACAAGAAATGTGGCCTCTCCAACAGAGCAATTGCTTCCAAAATAGGGCGCTCCGAACATTTAATAAGGATCTATATCAAACTTGGGGACAGATATGGAGCACCACCAAAGAAAATTAAAAGGAATACGAATATTACA
The DNA here is from genome assembly GCA_958295665.1 of Tipula vernalis. NCBI lineage: Eukaryota > Metazoa > Arthropoda > Insecta > Diptera > Tipulidae > Tipula > Tipula vernalis. Next base: position 385,769,299 of record OY282558.1, on the reverse strand, counting down.
ATACGTCAGCGAAATCAAATCAAGTTTGAAGCAGCAAAAAATAAACTAAACTCGACCCAAATTATATCTAAGTTGGATTTACCAATTAAAAACAGTCGTGTACAACAGATTTTAAGGTCCGATGAAAATATGAAATGGAAAAAATCATTAAAACGACCGGTGTTATCTTCTCAACATAAAGTTCACAGACTACAATTTGCCAGAGATCATATGCATTGGCAAAATGAGTGGCGAAATGTTATCTTTTCAGACGAAAAGAAATTTAATTTAGACGGTCCTGATGGGTTAAGCTTTTATTGGCATGATCTCCGCCATAATGATCCTCCCAGAATGAGCAGGAATTTTGGGGGTGGTTCGTTAATGATATGGGCAGCGTTTTCATATTATGGCAACCTACAACTATGGTTTATAGACACATGTGGAGCTGTTAGAAGATGTTTTAATAACGTATTTAGATGAAAATAACGATAAGGAGTTCATTTATCAACAAGACAATGCCAGTATTCATGTATCGAAATACACAAAACAGTTTTTTTTATCTACTTTGGTACCTCTATTAGAATGGCCCGCAAGAAGTCCAGATCTAAACCCCATGGAAAACCTGTGGGGGGTTCTTTCCAGACGTGTCTATTCAAATAACCGACAATATGCAACAGTTTTGGAGCTTCGGCATTCTATACTAGAGTGTTGGCGAGGAATTATAAAAGAAGTACTTCAAAATTTAGTAAATTCTATTCAAAATAGAATTTTTGCTGTAATCAAAAATAATAGAGGCCAAACTAAATACTAAAAGCCAAAAATGTGCATAGCTATTTCTTTTTAATTTTTTGTTTATAATAAGCTTTCAATTTTGTAGTGCGTCTATATAAATTACGCATACAATTTTAAGTTATTTTCAATTTAGTACAGTGAATGAAAGGTTTGTAATACCTGTGGTTCACAATAAATATAATATTAATATTAAAATATAATATAAATAAAGTCAGATTTTTAATTCTCAACTAATGATGTATTTCCTTAAAATTGTGGATGCGCCTAAGAAATTTACGCTCACTGTATAAGCTTCGTTTTTTTAGAATATAGCTTGGTATAATCTAGGTTGATTTGGTTATATGTACATCAAATTGCAACACATTCCATAGCAATTCCAAGCTTACCGCAGAAATAGCTCTTTAATTTGTGTACACTTAGACTGCGGCACAGTAGACACGTTAAATACAAAACACTAAACTCGGTAAATACATTTAACTTTCTCAAAAGGAAGGTACAACTTCCTTTTTTTAAATGCGTATTTGACTTTTACCGTAGTAATTGATTAACCCAAGAATTATTCCACAACCTTAGGAATAAAAAAACCAGATAAAAATTCCCTTGGCGAGTAAACATGTTGTTCAGAAAATGTGTCAAACACAGAAGACTGCTGTAGTTAATAAACTGTTGTGGTTTCTATACCATAATATCGATTTTATATCATTAATATAATGTAAGCTTTTATTTGTACTTATTACAGGTATTAGAAAATATTTATTTTTTTAAACAGTTTTAAATTACATAACCATGCTCCAACTATATACATAAATAGGAAAGAAAATTGTAGTTTTGTGTCTATGTATGCATGTATTTCCAGATTTTTGTGTTCTGTATTTATCTATATTATACCTACTTACGATTTCTTATGTACATATATACAATTACAATGCAAATATTGATTTTTTTTAAATGATATAAGTTGTGTGTATGTTCTATGTAATCGTCAAACTTAATAAAGGGTGTTCCATCTGTTGCGTTTTTTTAAGCTCAAAAAAATACTTTTATTGTGCGGTGGCAACCCGACAATTTTTTGACACATAAAAAGTCAAAACTATGCCATTTTTGGTTATCCAAACTTATTACGAAAATTTTCGTTCTGTTATCTCTGTTGTTAACTGCTTTTTCGTGGCCAAAAATTGGATGTAATTGATTTGTCACACAAATCGTAAAACACCCGACTTATTGGCAATTCTGATGTTAATTGGTCACCAAAATCATGCAATTTGACACCGTTAGATTATCTTCTTTGGGCTTTTTGAAATTGACGCCATTGAACTGCTTTTATTATGTTTTTTTTAATATTAATAAAAAAAACTAACAAATGGAACACCCTTTACTATAACTACATACTCATTTATGTATATTCATAATTGAATACACGTTGGTTAAACACTTAAGCACTAAATTTGTTTGCCAATATAATGAATTCATTATGATAGGCTAATCTATATCACTTATATTCAAGTTGTGCACATATCAGCTTCATTATTTAGACAATTTTCTTTTCTTCTTGCTTAAATTATAAAATATGTTGGAGGGGGGGATACCGCAATTCTTATAAAAACTCAATATACTTACTACAAATAATTGCATATTAATTAATATTTTATATATTTTGTATCGTTCTAGGTAAATTTAATGTTGAATTCATCTATAAAGGATTAGCAGAATACAATTTTCTAAACGTATACGTAAGTAACTAACTTATGCATTAATTATTATTTATTAATAATAATTATTACCAATTAAGTATGAAAACGGTTCATCATACTAATTAAATCAGTGTTTCTTAAGGCCGACCTGGTTTTGGGCCATTATTCAGAAAATTGTTCTATATTGCCTGCAACATCTGACGATCCACAAAAATAATGGAGGTACTTTTTCATGCTGGTATAGCTTTAAGTTATTGCATTTTATTTAAGACAAGGCACAGAATTTTTCATTTATTCGATTTTGATTGGGAATGATGTGCACCCAGCGAAGTTGCAAGCCCCTGAAACTATTTAAAGCTATTTCGTTAAAAATTAATAATAAATAATATAAAGCCCCAAATATCCGACTAATGATTGTTTTCGTGTTTCCTAAGATATCAAGTCATATTTCAATTGATCAAATTTCAAAAGCAAAATTAAGCTCAAAACTCGCACTCAAACTAGTTTTTCCCCCGACTAGCTTTTCAACGACTAGCGACTTCCAGGCAGCAAACATTTCTAGATTGCATTTTCAAAATCTTCTATTCGCTGTTTAAATGCATTAAAAAAGCAATTTGAATTATGCATGCAAGCGAGAATAATATTTGAGGAATGTCTGATCAAAAGTCGCTATTTACATCTGACTTTTTGATACTAACTTTTGATCACTTTTTTTAAGTAATTAGCTTGTTTTGACCAAAATCAAGAATTTTAGGGATATTTTTCATAGAGAAATTGGCAATTTTTAGTTCATTATGAAAATAGCCACTCTTGCCCTATTTCATTTAAAAAATTCTGCCCTGAAAGAAAAAAAAAAATTAATTTTGGAAAATGTAAATAGCGACTTTTGATCAGACACCCCTGATTTATATGAGACGTAGGTAGATATTTTAGCGGTATTTAGAGCACTACAGAAGTTATCTTTTATGATTTTAACTTTGATGTAATGTATAATAAAAGAAATCAATATTTAAATTAATCAGAAAGGTGTAAAATGATTAAAAAGCTGCGACGTACGCGACTTAAAATTTCGCATTAACCCGTTTTATTTTTATTTTCACAAATCGGTTTACTTGTTTCTTTTCCCCTTTTTAAAATTCTTCATTAGCAGGCAAATTTAAAGATTCTCCAAATTGGACGCCAGCCTACGCGCACGGGTCCGACTAGTTTTCGTTGGTTTCTCTAGAGACTCTCGGGCTGGATGTAATAATGGGAAGCGGCGCTTTTCGCATACCAAATATCAATATTTGTTACGGTAGTACTTAATGCTGCAGTTCTGCTTATCCGCTTTCGTTAGTCCTTCTTCGTTTTTCAACACTCCATTCACTTATATGTATTTGACTTATTGTTTTTATGTTTTCTTATTTTATTTTGTAAGTTTTTTTTTGTAGATTTCACTTTCTAGGCGTTTTTTACTTAACTGTCCCGTTAGGCCACTTATAAATCATTTTAAAATAAAAAAACACAATGGACACAACACAATGGATTTTCGAAGCGGGACCTCGCCGAATATAATTAATCCGGCTGCTCGCGAAGTTCTGCTTTCGGCCAAATCCTCACAACACTCACCTGTTTTTACACCAACAAAAAAAATAAACTCAAAATCCAATAGGGAATTACCGCACCTTCATCTCTGATGCTTCCCAAATTTTAATGTTTTTTTTTTTTTTTTTAATTTTTAATTTTTATTTTTTTGTCCACCCATCACGTGAGGTTTTCCGACTAGGTATACAGTAAGCTGTTTTCTCGGTTTTTCCACCTCAAATCTTCTACATCACCGCCTTTTATAGATTCTTATGCGTTCTCTTTATAGATTTAGCTGCCATCTTGATTTCACCCAATCAACCTTTTATCACGCTACCTTATCATCTTCGTAGACAATAAATTCGTAGCGTATACTGTTCCACACTCTTCCACTTATTATCATATTATCATTTTGTGAGTTGTGTCAATCAATGTATATGTACTAAAGGCCGTGTAAGCACCAAAAAATGGCGTCTCCTATGTATGTGTTACAGGATAAAAAACAAAAAATATTTCCATACAAATCGTAAAAAGTTTTATGAAAAATAAAAAAAAATTTGAAATTTTTTCGTTTCGTATTTAATAACATTTTAAATACGGCCAAAACTGAATTTTCATTCCGTTGACAATAAACTATACATAGTATTTAGTTATAATATTGGACAAAAAAAAAATTAATGATGAATCCGTACTCTTTCTTTGATCGTGCTGCCTCTTTCGGTAAACATACTAAAGAATACTAAAGAAAATAAACAAAATCATTTTATTTTCCTACATTTTGTTTTCATTTTAGTCTCTCGCTGTTTTATAGCCAAAAATTTAAAAAAAAAAAACTGTGAAAAGACGTTGAATGAAAATTATAATTAAATACCATAGTTTATCAACGGAATGAGAATTAATTTTTGGCCGTATTTAAAAAGTTATTAAATACGAAACGAAAAAATTTAAACAGAATTTTTTTTTTTTATAGAATTTTTCACGATTTGTATGGAAATATTTTTGTTTAATACATACATAGGTAACATTTTACTAAAACGACCCTTAATGCCTAGGCATTGGTTGCGTATATTTCAAGACGTCAAGCTTTTATATTTTTTTTTTTTTTTTTTGTTATATGAACGAGAATCACGTATAGGTCAGTTAATTTATTTAGTTTTGTTTTTTGCGAGCGTTTGTTTGCTTAATTTTAGCTTATAGTTTACCGGATAGTAAATGCCATTAGGAAATGGGGCTAGGATACACGAATCAAGAAAACACTTCCCCAGCCAGTTTCAAAGCAAGATTTTTTAAATTTATTGTTCCAACAACAACTTTACATTTTTGGTTTATTTTGTTTTTGAGAAATCTAGAATTAATTGGATCCATTTTCCGAAAGAGACTGAAAAAAAGATAAATTGCCTTTCGAATTGTGTTGAGCAAACAATATACCTACAAAATAAAATCCAAAATGAGCTTTATTCTAAATACTGAGGCTTCATTAATTCTATGGCATCACGAAAATTTTAAAATCCTCAAAATCTCGAGTTTCCTGTGGCGGTTCGAGGATTTATTTACAAGCCCGGTTCAAAGGCATGTGTTAACACGACGTATTTCTTGCAAAAAAATCGATTTAACTGTATAAATATAAGAGTACTCATAAACAGGGTTTCGAGCAGAACCCGAACCGGAAACTGTGAGTCTTCAAGACCCTGCTCAAAAATGATTAAACAATACATATGTACATACATACATAAATAGGTACACATTTTCTTTCCTCGTTTTCAGTTTGGCGAAACCTTTTATTAAATACTAGCGGAACCCGGCGAACGTTTTTTTCGCCTACGCGTGCAAAAATAATCTGTTCAGTCTTTTCCATTCTAATATTTTTTTTTTTTTTTAAAATGCTTATTCTAATGCTTTTTGGTAGACAACATTTTGTGTTTTCCATCTGTTGTGTAAATAAGTAATGCCGACGATTTGACTACTCGTGAGCTTGCAACATATACATAGGTGTCCAAGTGAAAAGCATAGATACTTCAAATTCATGTCACAGACTTCCAACGACTGGTCTTGTGCCTTATTGATTGTGATCGCAAAAGCAAGACGAATAGGAAATTGAAGTCGTTTAAAATCAAAGTCGGGTTGAATCATTATAATTCGGGGAATCAAAACGTGTTCGCCTTTGTATTTACCCTTCAAAATAGTTGCTTCGATGACGTTGTTCATTGTTTTTCACTGTAAGTCTGGTACCATTACAAAGTCGTGGTTGATTTATATTGCGAAGCATAATAATTCACTACGTCATATTGATTCATAACACCACTGATTTCTATTGACTTGTATGTTAATTACTTATTGCTCTTCTATGTCATTTTGAATAGCCATGTTAATATCATTGACATCTTTGTTTTTTGCCGCCAATATTGCTCGTTCACTCAACCAAACATGATTTTTGTGTTGCTGTGCTATATTTAGGGACACACTTTGAATCAGTTCTTCTTTGGATGTGTGCAATAGTACAAAAAGTGGTCGGTAGTGTTATATGAAGCTAGTTAAATTATCGACTGGCATTTTCTCATTTTCGATGTCTAACAATTGTTTTGAAATCTCATTTGCTGATATATCTGAGTGTGAGTGTTTTTACATTTCTCCACAAATTTGATAATTTCATATACTTGTTTAGTTCGTCAGCAGCCATAGATCGAAAAATAACAGGTAATGTTTGTCGAAAATCACCTGCTAACAATCATGGCACCACCAAACAGTTTTTCATTTCCTAGTCCTCCTACAATGTTCTATCTAATGCTCCGAATTATTTCTTGTGAGCCATAGTACACTTATCCCATACGAAATTGTTGCAAAACTTTTTCCATTCCAGTTGTCTTAGGCAGGTTATATGTAGGGTTTTCGGTCAGCGTGTGCTATTCTACCGCCATTCAATAAAGTGGCAGCAATTCTAGAAGAAGCGAGTGGCAATGCAATTTTATTTAGCGATCGTATGCCTGTTAAAAGCAATGAAACAGAAATGTTTTTTCCGTGCCCCAAGGCGTATCGAAAAAATACATTCCAGCACTTTCTTCGTTACCAACTTGAATGATTGAATCGTAGGCATGTTTTTGTTGATAATTCAATTTTGGGGTATTTGATTGTATAAATGTGCTGAATTCATTGCAATCAAATTGTTGTTCGCGCCGCAAATCTCGATTAAATATGTCGTTCATTGGACGATTGGGCGATATTGTATCTAATTGTGCTAATGCTTTATTTGCGATCGATCTCTAAACACATGTTTTCAATCATAATCAATGCTTCATTATTCTTTTCCAGTGTGATAAGCAATTCTGGATTTGAGGTGGTGCGACGCATTCGATGTAAAATATCTTCTGTTATGTAATCTCGATATTTTCTCCATAATTCAATTGAATATGATGGGAAACATGTTGGTATTATTATTGAAAATATTGTACGTATTTCTTCAATCGTTGACATACTTCACGATACGTCGCACCCAATCGGCCATCAATTGTTCTCAAATTTTGGAATGATTGGCTGTATTTCGTTGCTGAATTTCGTCCACGAACGTTAATCAACAACAAACGCTAGTAAAAACATTCAGCATTGTTTGGTTGAACTGTGGAAATTCGTCTCTTAGCATCTGATGAAAACACATTTGGAAGCCTTCTTTCCAAGTGTAATATTGTAGTACATATTTCGGAGTAACAGTTTGACACATTGTAAAAAAGGCAGTCAATGTTGCAAATGTTGGTTGCGCTGCTCTTTGCAATACATTTTCAATTGTAAAATAAATTATTTGACCATTTTCAAGATGAACTGCTAAATGAAAAACCATGGAATGTTGCTCTTACATTGGGAATTAAAAATCCGCCATATTGCTTGTATCTTATCGATTTTACTGAATTACATTACTGAACGTTTATGCGGGCTGTGTTTTTGACAATAATGGTGAATATGGCACGATCCAACGAGTGTCTGAAACCAATGCTCTTGGGTAACGTTTTGAACATTTTTTATCAATCATGAATTGATGTTAAATGCACTACATTCTTTGTGGCAACTTCAAGCAATTCGGTCAATTTCATCGGGTGCTATTATCCGGTGTGCATGAGAATACTTCCAGCAACGTGTCCCTCCAAATAGATGAAGTTTAACAATGAAATAGTGATTTCATTTTTTGTTTGAATACACTTGTCGTTATGTCGTGACGATCTCTAGGTCATTGACCGGTCAATAAATGATCTCTAATTTCAATCCATTGTGAATTACATGGGAACGTTATAAACAAATCTAGCCGACTGTAATGACGGAAAGTTGCTGGTAATATTTTTATTTTCCTAATGTCATTCACATTGCCATCATTATTAATCGCATAGAGCATTTTTTGTCTGATTGAATCTAATAAAATTCAAACATTCAGTTTCAATTTTCGCATACATATTAAGAGCATATTGATGATAAAGTTTTCAAAATTTCAAAATGTGGTTGTCTTCATTTTCGCATACCACCAATTTGTACGCTTAATAGTTCATCGTGCTGACCTTTCTGTTTATTTCCTCACCTACGATTAATATAAATTGAAATTTGAATCGTGTATTTTCTGTTTGTAAAAAATGTTTATACTTACGTCTAATTGGTTTATCATTGTGATGTTAAAATGATAGCTGTCTTCTCCTTGCCGAAACAATATCGGGTATTGCAAACCATTATAAGAGCGATGAGTTCCGGAAACACGTTGAAGTTGATCATTCTTGCATTCGTTTTGCTGAAGAAATATGTTTTGGAGTTGTTCAACTATTTTTCGTCTTGTGTTGGAACCAATGCAACATAATTAATTTACTTCATCGTTTGAGTTGCTAATGAAGTATATTTGCAGAAACCGATAGCCTGCTTTATGGTAAATCTGATCTTGAACCTGTAATGTAGATGTAAACATATAAAGGGCTGAAACCTAATAAGGTGATCAGAACATAGGTCTTCGTTAATTCAACTCCCAAATCAAGCCCGAAATGAACCGCGCCGAATTTCAACATTATCGGTTGAGAAATACGCAAGTTCTGTCATGCTTGGCCATATTCCAGAACTTCATCCAAAAATTATTTTAGAATCCGATTTCCAACGCACTTGTCAAATTTTATAATAGTTGGTTGAAAAATAGGCAAGTTTCATCATACTTGGCCATATTCTAGAACTTCATCCAAAAATCGTTTTCAAATCCCATTTCCAACGCACATATCAAATTTCATAATAATCGGTTGATAAATAGAGAAGTTCCCTCTTACTATTCCTTATTCCAGAACTTATTCCAAAAATCATTTTAGAATCCCATTTCCAATGTACAAGCCGAACTTCATCATAATTGATTAAAAAATAGGCAAGTTCTATAGAATGGAAGTGTATAATCCCATTTCCAACGCATATGTCAAATTTTACCATAATCGGTTGAGAAATAGGAAAGTTCCATTATACTTGACCGTATTCAAAAACTTCATCCAGAAATCATTTTAAAATCCCATTTTCAACGCACCTGTCGAATTTCATCATAATCGGTTGATAAATATGTAAGTTCCATCGTACTTAGCCATATTCCAGAACTGGTTCCAAAACTCATTTTAGAATCCCATTTCCAACGCACATATCAAATTTCATAACATAAGCGGTTGATAAATAGACAAGTTTCCTCATACTTTTCCATACTTCAGAACTTTATCCAAAAACCATTTTAGAATCCCATTTCCAATGTGCAAGCCGAATTTCGTCATAATTGATTAAAAAATAGGCAAGTTCCATAGAATGGAAGTGTTGAATCCCATTTCCAACGCATATGTCAAATTTCACCATAATCGGCTGAGAAATAGGTAAGTTCCATCATTCCTGGCCATATTCCAGAACTTCATCCAAAAATCATTTTAGAATCCCATTTCCATCGCTGAAGTCAAATTTCACTAAAATCAGTTAAGAAATAGATAAGTTCCATCCTAATATACCATTCTAACTAGATTTCCACTAGATTGCTCATCTGTTCACTAAATACTGATCCAACACCATCTCAACCCCAATTCAAACTGCAAGCGGCCCCAATTCAACCCTCAACCCAACCGCAAACTCTCAGCATATATAAAAAATTGGTCAACCGCTCACTATATCTTAAGCCAACCCCAACTCAACTTGAACTTAACCCGGAAATTGACCTCTAACTTAACCTTGAACTTAACCCCAAACTCAATACCCAATTCAATATTCAAACCAGCATATATAAAAAGTTGGTAAATATTTCAATAACCAGGTGTTTTAAGTCAATTCGTATGGCAGGTACCCGACCCTCTTGACGCACAGGTTCCAAAAGCTTTTCAAACCTCGGCCTTGACCATAGAAACAGATTGGCAAAAATAATTCTAAATCGAAACAAGCCGTTCTCGAGATACCATGGGTACAGACAAACGGACGGAAATTATTTTTTTTTTTTGCTTTTTTAAACTCAGCGACTTTCAAAACGTCGAGAACAATGGTTTTGGACCAACCAAATTTTTGATCATTTTTGACAGGATTTCAATACTTTGGTCTTTTTAGACCGAAGTAATAATCAGATGTGGGGTCAGAATCGCACTGGTGTCCAAAATGATATTCGT